>VDFB02058242.1:335105648-335267416 GCA_007258455.2 Sequoia sempervirens
ATACATATATATACCTATCAATAAGATTAATTTTTTTTGTGTTTGATTGTATAATTGAATGTATATATATATATATATATATATATATATATATATATGCAAACGATATTGTATATGAAATGTTAAATTGATCTCATTCATTTGAATATCAAGTGTATATTTAGAAAACTTATTTGTAAAGAATATATACTAGCAATCACACCTTCGTGTGCAATAGGTACGTCGAAGACATATTAGAATAATTTGTGTCAATTTTGGTTATAATTATTCTAAAACCTTTACTTACTGAAAGTCCACATTATATAAAATAACATTTTGATCTCCTTCATATTAATTTTGTAAAGAAAAAACAAAATTTGTTACTCACGATGCATGAAAGAAGAGAGTATGATAGATTTAAATTAGTAGATAACATTTGCTACAAATATTTGTATTGCAGTTAATATTTGATTAAAATGGAAGAAAATCTATTGAACAGATTAACTGTATTTCATTTGATGGAAAAAAAATCCAATATTCATATGGATATGAATCCTTGTTGAATATAAACATTCCAAGAATCCCAAAGAGTATAGTGAAACAAATATGGGAAAAGGTATGGATAAAAAAGAGCTCCAAATTTTGTCAAGAGAAAACAAATTAGAATGAAAAACTAGTCTCATCTTAAGCCATGAACATCAAACCTTTGAAATCAAAATGACATTGTTGAATTGGTGCCTTCTCAACTTACCCATCCCTCTTTTGTATTCATAGGGCCATACTGAGATGTAGCATAAAATTCATTGAAATATTGAGGAATAGAAAGGCCAAGAAAGAAGGAAACTCCAATGATAAACAAATTTGACATGGAATTCATGTTGTTGAATTGTATCAAGGAAATACCAACAATAGTTGGAAAGAAGGAAGAAACAACAAAATTAGAATTCTTGAGAGGCTGCAAAGCTGCGCCTGTGATGTTAAATGGAATTGATTATATGAACATACCAACAAACCCAAAGAGAACATAGTATAGTGCAACAAAGAATGGAAAAGCTATCAATGCAAAAAGAGGTCCAAATTTTCCTATGATAAATATCTCACAAAAAATATGATAGTGCAACATAATAAAAATACTCATCTTACAAATTTGCATAGCAAGAACAACCTACGAACTGGATTCTAATTTTGCTAAAACAATCAAAAATTAAAACTACACACTAGAATATAATTTTGTGGAAAATGTGCAAATTGGTGAGTAATTTTTTTTTTCTCACTTAAAATTTAAAACAAGTAGCCTTGTGAAAACTAAATAATATAACTTAATGTATTTAAGAAATTGCTACTGAATTGAGTGCATAAAATTTGTATATAAAAAGAAATGGAGAAAGTTGTAATTTTGTTTTTTTTAAAAATTTGGAAATAACAAAGCATAGCAAATTCTTGTTTCTAGCTAAAACTTTGGATAATAGAAGCTCATGTACCATGAATGGTGTAAGATTTGTTTAGAGTAAATATTTATAGATCATAGACAAGCAAGCTATATTTAACAGATGGTAAACTAACATGGAAACAGAAAGTTGAAAAGCAATTGAAATATGCAAATGTTCATTTATAAAGAAAAAAACAAATACCTGGAAAAATTGAAAAGGACCATGAAAAAATCTGCAAATGTTCACTTGGGAGCAAGGTAAGATATATCTCATTAAGTAATTGATTATATGATGGAGCTCATGAATGAAAACACCTATTTATTTGCTTCCTTTTCAAGAAAGGAAAAATGGGCAATGGTCACTGATCAACTCTTAATATGATGGTCCTCATGAACCATCTTTGATAATTGATTTCAAAGGCAAGTCAAAATTGTCTTTATTTACACAGTTTTCATTTGTTATATTTTCAAACATTTACACTTGCACTTCAGGAGCAGTTTTAGGGTATATCATTGTTCCATTATGCGATGGATATGGATGGCTTAGGGGTCAAAGTAAAGAGGCCTGCTAGTGTTTGTGGTGTTATTAATGTAAATGGTGTGTTAGAGTAGTTGTAATCATTGCAGTAGGAGGTTCAAGTGCTTCGGGTCTACTGTGCAGACATGGGGAAAGTAATGCTTGGCTTGATGGGAAAATCAATGCCTCAAGCTAATTGGAGGGAAAAAATAATTCATTGGGTTCACGTCAATTTGTTGGACCTTGTAACTATGTCTAGGGGCTCTCCTAAAGTAATGCCAATGGAGGAAATGACAAAGTGGGGTGGTTTTGTAGCTTCTAGAATGAGGCCCTAAGGCATGTGTTTATGGTTTTTTTGTTCTCTATCTTTTCCCTGGGTCTCTGTTGTTTGTGCGCAAAGGTTGTCTGGAATGTATTGCTTGTTTTGCTCTTGGCCATAGGAAGTTCATTTTTGGTCAGGTGGTAGCCTTTTTGGCATGGATAAGTACTTTTGTTCTTATATTTTGGCTTTTTCACTATTTATATTTGTATTGATGTTCACTCTTCTCAGGTAGAGACCCCTATAGACTCCAACTATATAATCTAAAGAAAACCAAAAAAAATGCATGTTACACAGATTTTGAAATATTTGGAGCTTTTTACTTTTGGTATTAACCTTACCCTCAATTTTGAGTAATGAAAATGCTAGATTTTAGGAATGAAAACATCTTAGTAAACTTTTGTTTTACAAATTTTAAACAATTAACACAAAACATAATGATACAATTACAAAGTCATGAATATATAAGTAGTTTAACAGAGTAGGCCAAATAAAACTTATGGTCAAACCACCAACTACTCATTAGGAAGATATTTATGTTCTTGGCGTAAAGCATCTCAGTACAATTGAATAAACAAACTTAACAAAATTCTTGGTAAGTAGAGCATATTATCCACCAACACTTATTGTGTTTATGTACAAACAATTCGCCATAAAATACATACCACCAAATCTGAATCATAAATGTTTACCCATCAGCCAACTAAAGATGAGGTAGCTTGATCTTTTTAATACATGTGTACTTCAAAACTTTCACAAATGGTAAGCTTCCATGGAAATTAAATGCTCAAAACATTGCTAGGAGGGAATACAGGGGGCATTCCCTAGACACTATCCTGCCTTAGCACCCAAAGCAATGGATTTAGAAGGAGAAGCAGCAAGAAAATGAAGATGTGAAGTAACATAACCGTTGTGGGAAGATAACAACATATCCCCCCTATTGTCTAAGAGTGTCCATTGCAATCTTGTATCCTAGAACAACAATCTATGTGCTTAAGGAAAAATCTTCCACAATAATCATATTTTTCCTTGAAAAACCAACATACATTGTTGTTTCTTTAACTTGATGTTTTCCCTCTTCCATATATGTTTCTTCTTGTAGGTGATCTGGTCCTCGTACATCAAACCTCTAATGATCTTGTTTGCAATATTGGGAAAAGTGCATGTGAGAGTATGCATATAAGTTGCCCTTGATAGATAATTTTAGTATGAATTTGGCATCAAATCCAAAGAACATACCTCAAATTAATTTTCTTGATATTTCTATAAATGTAGAGAAATAAGATAAATTCCAAAACTTGCAACCTATAGAGTAAAACTATGAAAAAACTAAAAGTGCAATAACTTGATTGAATACAATCATAGAAAGCTAAAATTTGAACTGTAGTTCCCTTGTGTGCATCTCCAATTGCCCTAAAAAAATCATCACAAAATTCACAATGGCTTACAAGGTTTGTGTGATTCTTGAAAGTCAAGGTTTCCAGAGAAAATAGTCTTTAGATTGAGATGCCTTGAAAGTAAGTCCCACATACTCTATTACAATGTAGAAATTAGAAAATATGCACCCTTTAGGAACAAAGAAACTAATCTTTAAAAAACAAGAACCACATAAGAAAGGAGACAAATATATGTGATGGTACATGTAGGCTAAAACACTTTATACAACTTAATACAAAAAACAATGGGTTTGGATGTGTATATATACACATCAATATAACCTAAATAATGCACCTGACTTAAAATAAATTAAACAAGATTAGAAACTCAAACATAGTTAAAGGGAAAAGGATCTATTACAAGAAGGCAAATTTATAAGACACTTAAATATAGAAGGAAGCTATTTTTGCTGCTGGACAAGATTTATTTAGATGAAGACCTCACTCGTATTCAAGTGGAATAACACAAGAAGGCACAAACCCAAGTGGTTGCAACAAGAAACAATAAATGGGTAGGTCTCTTCCTCAACCTTCTCCATACACATGTTTACTTAATCACAAGAGGCATATTTGTTGTGCACTAGGACCGAAACCAACTATCTTCTCAAGAAATTTTTCAAGATGTGGTTTCTAGCCACAATATAGTCTTCCTAACAAAATCATGAGAACCCAATAAACATCTACTCCTCCATGGAACTAAAGGAGTGGCCCACCATCTTTGGGACTGCTACCAACTTATGGTGATACTTTGTTATTCAATAAGGACTCCATAAAGGTCTAAATCTAGAAAAACCACAGTAACAGTAAGCATTTTTTACTATTCTTACTTTCTGTTGGAAATATGTGCCTCAAACATCATAGGCTGAAACCTCTATTGGAGCAAAGTCGGTATGACATCTATCATGTCTGGCCGACTAGCAGATTGGTAACATCATGGTTTGTACAGGTCGTTGTGACCTTGTTTCTATCTTGCCGGATGCTTTCATTGTGGAGCTATTGTTGTGACAAGGAGTGTTCGGTATGACCTCTTAGTGCTTGGGAGACCTCTGGCTGACAGGCCATTCAATCGGGTGTCGGGAAGACTCATAGCGACTGGGAGCTTCAGAGTGACTTCAACACTCGGGGAGAAGTCCCAGCGAACAATGAATGTCTCGTTGACAGGAATTCATATGATGTCTTTGCGATAACATAAAGATCTCGGTGTGAGGTCTTAGTGATAGATGGAAGTCATGCCGATGGGGACACACTCGAGAGTCATCGATGTAACACTAAGGTTTCATTATGAAGTTTGGGCGAAGTGTTAAGGTCTTTCCGATGTTATAGTTTTCTCTCGGTGTGACTCATGGTGACGAGTGGTGGTCCCGGTATAACTTAAAGACCTCAAAATAAAGTCTTCGGTATAGGTCTTGGCGAAATGTTGGTCATCGGTGTAACGCGGTGGTTTCAGTAAGAAGTCCCAGTGACTTTTGTGAGTCTTGCCGATGATGAAGAGTCTTTGGAATAGCTTAGAGATCTCGGAGAAACCTCTCGGCAAAGGTGTTAAGTCTTGCCGACTATTCTTTGGAGCTCGGTATGACAAATGACTTTGGTATAACCTTTGGTGACTCACTATGATCTCCTGGCGAAAGCGATAGGTTTGGGCGACTACTTGGTGATTCAGCGTAACACTGAAAGCTTGATAGAACATTTGGTCGACTACGATAACTCTTGGCGACATCGATATGAATCTTTTGGGCATCGGGGAGACACTGTTAGTGTCTCACCGAGATGCCAACACAGTGCGAATTCTGTTGACTGTTTGACCGTCCTATGTGGAGTCTCGTGGACCAATGGGAGAAGCCGAATCTGAACATTTGGAAGATTGTTCGTTGTGATGGTTCTGTGAGGAAGCTCGATAGATAGAGATCGGCATGGTTATACTCGGTGATCGAAGATGGTTGATTGGTTGATTCGACAAATTGTTGTATGATTAGTAAACGATTTCTATTCTATAAAGACTGTAACGTAAAGGTTCCTGTGCAAGATTGTTAATGGTGAATGCTGCTATAAACAGACACCAGAAAGATAAGTCTGACATTTGTATGTAATCTCCATTACTATAATACAAAGTGATTTCTCTTGGTGTGGTGGGTTTTTCTCCCGTAAGGGTTTTCCCACGTATATCTGGTGTTCATGTGTGATTGTCAAATAATCTGTTTCTATAATCTGTTTCATAGTGCATCTTAATTGGACTGTAAGTGTAAATTTTAAAGTGTATCTGCATTCTTTCCTGAGGTATTGACGTTAGGAGAATTGTTTCCGCATCTAATTTTCCTTACAAGTGGTATCAGATCCTGGCCAGTTGTGTTATCCTTATGGGTACGTTGGGTTTTTTGTGTCAATTCTGTTCAGTGGGAGTCCTGTAGAAGTTTGTCAATTTCTAAATATAGATTAAGATGGCTAGTACATCTAGAAAGATTGAAATAGAGAAATTCAATGGCAGTAACTTCGAGTTGTGGAAACTCAAGATGGAGGATCTCTTGGTGGATCGTGATCTTTGGATTGTGGTATGGAGCGAAACCTACAGGCATGAAGCAAGAAGATTGGGACCTTGCAGATAGGAAGTCTAAGGGGCTGATAAGGCTCTATTTGGAAGACTCAGTTTCTGAATGTGCATGAGGAGAAAACTGCATCTACTCCTTATGGAAGAGATCGGCGCTATTTATTAGGGAAGTCCAGAATAAACCGGTTCTCGAGGAAGAAGTCAGATAGTTTGAGAATGCAGAAGGTGAATCAGAAGCTGATCATTTGAACACATTTAATAATATGCTAATTGTCTAATTCACTCACATATGTTGGTGTGAAGACCGAAGAAGAGGATCGTTGTATGCTTCTACTATGTTCTTTGCCAAACTCATGGGTTCATCTGGTGATGGCTATTGGGAGTACAACATCGAATTTCAAGATGGAAGATGTTGTTGCATCCTTGCTGTCAGAAGAGATGAGAAGGAAATCTTCTGAGATGGCGAACGAAGCTCTTGCTGTTGGAGGAAGACCGAAAGAGAAAGGCAAGAAGAAGGACAAGAAGTCCAAATCAAAATCAGAGGGGAGATAAAAGTCTCCTGGAAAGAAGTCCAAGGTGAAGTGCTGGAACTGTGGGCAACCTAGTTATGTCCGAAAGGATTGTAAAGAGGAGAAGAAGAAGAATAAGAAGAAGTATTCTTCAGAAAATGAATCTTCTCATAGTGATGGTGATGCCTTCATTGCAGCCTTGGCTACACAGGCATCAGATGATGTCTATCTGATTGATTCTGGAGCATCTTTCCACATGACATCTCACAGAGAATGGTTCGCAAAGTATGAAGAATACAATGGTGGAAAGGTGTACTTGGCAAGTGATTATACTTTGGAAATAGTGGGCCGTGGAAGAGTCAGAATACAATTCCCCAATGGCAGAGTGAAGGGAATCAATAATGTAATGCATATACCACGTCTAGCTCGAAACTTACTTTCTGTAAGTATGCTGAATGATACTGGAGTACAAGTCACATTTTCTGGGAATGGCTGCAAGATGACTAGAGGTTCAATGGTGCTGGATAGAGGTGCTCGAATTGGTACCCTGTACAAGCTGGATGCACATGCTGTTCAATGTAACAGTGTCTCTAGAAAGTCACTGAAAGCTGCTCATGGAGGTAAAGAGGGAACTATCCCTAATTATGTAAACTCTATGGAAGTAAAACTTCTAGCAGAGAAGACTATGCTCTGGCATCATAGGTTAGGTCACATAGGAGAAAAATGTTTAAAAAACTTGAAGAACAAAAACCTGGTTGAGGGGCTTGAAGATTGTAACCTTGAATTTGAATTCTGTGAACACTGTATATATGGAAAGCAGCACCATGTTTCATTTTATTCCAGTCCTCATAAATCTTTTGGTTTGCTAGATTATATTCATTCGGATGTGTTTGGTCCAGTGGATGTTCCTTCTTTGTCTAAGTCAAGATACTATGTGTCGTTCATTGATGATTATTCAAGAAGAGAATTTGTTTATTTTCTGAAAAGTAAATCAAAAGTATTTAGTCGGTTTAAAGAATTTAAAAATCTTGTTGAATATCAGATTGGTAGAAAAATAAAATGCTTGAGGACTGATAATGGCGGTGAATTCTGTTATGATGAATTTGAAAGATACTGTAAAGACCATGGGATTAAAAGACATAAGACTACACCTTATACTCCACAACAAAATGGAGTTGCAGAAAGGTTCAATAGGACAGTGATGGAGAGAGCAAGAAGTATGCTGAGTAGTGCTGGCTTGGAGGAGAAGTTCTGGGCTGAGGCTATATCTACTGCATGTTATTTAATTAATCATTCTCCAAATTCTGCTCTTGTTGAGAAAACACCCTTGGAAGTGTGGTCTGGTAAGAAGCCCTCTCTTAGACATATTCAAGTCTTTGGCTATGAGGCATATGCATATGTGCTGGATGTGAAAAGATTTAAATTGGAGAACAAGGCTGTCAAATGTATTTTTATTGGCTATAGTGCTGTCATAAAGGGATACAAGCTTTGGAATCCTGAAACAAAAAAGGTTGTATACAGTAGAAGTGTAATCTTTCGTGAGCTGAAACCTTCCACCTTGGATCTGCAATCAGAGACAAAGTCTGAAAATGATAAGGATGTAGCAATAATTCCTCCTACTCCAGAGAAAGAGGAATTGAGAATTCAAAATGAACCTAAAACTGAGGAGAGCTCAAGCAGTTCTGAAAGTTTAGAAGAAGAAGAAGAACCTCAGCCTCAGCTAGTGAGGAGGTCAACCCGAGAAAGGAAACAACCATATAGGTATGGGTTCTCATTGATTGATTCTACTTGTGCCTATGCTTTAATTTCTAGCACCGATGAGCCTAGGACTGTGAAAGAGGCATTTAATATGTCTAATTCAGATTCTTGGTTGGAAGCCATGGAAGAAGAGATGGCATCTTTGGAAAAGAATGAAACTTGGAGTCTGGTGCCCTTGCCTAAAGGCAGAAAGGCTGTTGGCTGCAAATGGGTATTTAAGAAAAAGATAGGTTTCGATGGCAGTGTAGAAAAGTACAAGGCAAGACTAGTTGCAAAGGGTTATTCCTAGGTAGAGGGAATTGACTATGGGGAAATCTTTTCTCCTGTAGCAAAGCTGACATCTATTAGATTTCTTTTGTCACTTGTAGCAGCATACAACTTAGAGGTCGAATAGATGGATGTGAAGACAACATTTCTTCATGGTGATCTTGAAGAAAAAATCTATATGTCCCAGCTTGAGCACTTTGTTGAAAAAGGTAAAGAAAAACTGGTATGCAAATTAAAGAAGTCTTTGTATGGGTTAAAGCAGTCACCTAGAATGTGGTACCAGAAATTTGATACGTTTGTATTGTCTTTGGGATTTGTGAGATCAAAATCTAATCACTGTGTATATTATAAAGCTGAAAGTGATCGAGTTCTTGTTATTGCTCTCTATGTTGATGATATGTTGTTCATAGGCAATAGTAAGCTAATGACTTCTAATCTTAAGTCTCAGTTGTCTGCTAAGTTCGAAATGAAGGATCTTGGTGCAGCAAGGTATATTTTGGGGATGGAGATAACCAGGGATAGGAAGAATAGAAAGCTTTGGCTCAGTCATAGTAAGTATGTCAAGACTGCTCTTGAGAAATTTTGTATGAATGATTGGAAATAATTAGTTGTTCTAGTCATGCAGGGAATGGAACTATCTATTGAGGATTGTCTAAAATATCCTACTGAGATGGAGGAAATGACTAGTGTACCCTATGCTAGTGCGATTGGCAGTCTCATGTATGCAATGGTCTGTACAAGGCCAGACATTGCCCAAGAAGTGGGAGTTCTTAGTCGTTTTATGGCTAATCCAGGTAGAACACATTGGGATGTTGTAAAGAGAGTTTTCAAATATTTGAAGGGCACTTCGTGATTTTGCTTTGTGTTACCATGGAACTTTGAATCACATAGACCTAGTATTCGAGTTTGATTCGACAAATAATATGCAGGAGGTCCACCGGGATACATTTTCATGATGAATGGTGGTGCGGTGAGTTGGATGAGCAAGCGAGGTTGTAGTTGTTTGTCCACTGAAGGCTAAATACACGGCGCTACTCATGCTTGTAAAGAAGCCGTATGGTTGAAACGCTTGTGTTCTAACATTGGTTTTGATGCAAGGGAAATATTTTTTTTTTTGTGACAATCAGTGCAATTTGTCTGGCAAAGAATCCAACTTTCCATGCCAGGACGAAACATATTGATGTACAGTACCACTTTGTACGAGATATGGTTGAGGATGGAAAGGTTAGTTTGGAAAAGGTTGATACTATGGAGAATGTTGCAGATTCATTGACGAAGCTAGTGAGCATAGACAAGTTCAGGTGGTGTGCCAATTCAATGGGCCTTAGTGCCCATGATTTTCAGTAAGTTATGTTATGCTCTGGAGGTGCCTGTGTGATCTTCGTCAAGTGGGATATTGTTGGAAATATGTGCCTCAAACATCACAGGCTGAAACCTCTACTAGAGCAAAGTTGGTATGACATCTATCATGTCTGGCTGACTAGCAGATTTGTAACATCATGGTTTGTATAGGTCATTGTGACCTTGTTTCTGTCTTGCCGAATGCTTTCACTGTGGAGCTATTGCTATGACAAGGAGTGTTCGGTATGACCTCTTAGCACTCGGGAGACCTCTGGCCGACATGCCATTCAATCGGGTGTCGGGAAGACTCATAGCGATCAGGGGCTTCAGAGTGACTTCAACACTCGGGGAGAAGTCCCAGCAAACAGTGAATGTCTCACCAACAGGAATTCATATGATGTCTTCGCAATAACATAAAGATCTTGGTGTGAGGTCTTAGCGATAGATGGAAGTCATGTCGACGGGGACACACTCGGGAGTCATCGATGTAACACTAAGGTTTCGTTATGAAGTCTGGGTGAAGTGTTAAGGTCTTGCCGATGTTATAGTTTTCTCTCGGTGTGACTCATGGCGACGAGTGGTGGTCCCGGTATAACTTAAAGACCTCAAAATAAAGTCTTCGATATAGGTCTTGGCAAAATGTTGGTCATCGGTGTAACGCGGTGGTTTTGGTAAGAAGTCCCAGCGACTTTTGTGAGTCTTGCTGATGATGAAGAGTCTTTGGAATAGCTTAGAGATCTCGGAGAAACCTCTCGGCGAAGGTGTTAAGTCTTTCTGACTATTCTTTGGAGCTCGGTATGACAAATGACTTTGGTATAACCTTTGGTGACTCGCTATGATCTCCTGGCTAAAGCGATAGGTCTAGGCGACTACTTGGTGATTCGGCGTAACACTGAAAGCTCGATAGAACATCTGGGCGACTATGGCAACTCTTGGCGACATCAATATGAAGCTTTTGGGCATCGGGGAGACACTGTTAGTGTCTCACCGAGATGCCAACATAGTGCAAATTCTGTTGACTGTTTGACCGTCCTATGTGGAGTCTCATGGACCAATGGGAGAAGCCGAATCTGAACAATTGGAAGATTGTTCATTGCGACGGTTCTGTGAGGAAGCTCGACAGACAGAGATTGACATGGTTATACTCGGTGATCGAAGATGGTTGATTGGTTGATTCGATAGATTGTTGTATGATCAGTAAATGATTTCTATTCTGTAAAGACTGTAACATAAAGGTTCTTGTGCAAGATTGTTAATGGTGAATGCTGCTGTAAACAGACACCAAAAAGATACGTCTGACATTTGTATGTAATCTCCATTACTGTAATACAAAGTGATTTCTCTTGGTGTGGTGGGTTTTTCTCCCGTAAGGGTTTTCCCACGTATATCTGGTGTTCATGTGTGATTGTCAAATACTCTGTTTTTGTAATCTGTTTCATAGTGCATCTTAATTGGACTGTAAGTGTAAATTTTAAAGTGTATATGCATTCTTTCCTGAGGTATTGATGTTAGGAGAATTGTTTTCCGCATCTAATTTTCCTTACACTTTCCTCTGGCCTCTTATAAGTTAACTACACTATTTGTATTGATGGGGACCCATAAAATGACTATTTCAACACCCCTAGCTGAGGTCAATATGATTGCTTCATAGCAACAAGCAATGTTTGAGTTATGCATACAAAAGCCCTGATCAAAGGAGAGAGAAAGTACAAGATATTTTGAGGAAGGCACCATAACGCAAAGCAAATACCTTACCTATTGCATGGATATTCCTGTCAAACATTTTGATGCACTTTGATTCAATTATAGTTAGATATGATTCATCTTTCTTGAGGCCTGCAGGATGAGCAGACGTGCTACCACAACAATCTTCTTGCATTTTTACTATTTTTACTTGCTTTTCTGTAAAATGCCTTCTCCTTCCAAGCTCAAAATCAAATCTTTGTTTTACATCAAGGGTTTAAAGGGTTTTTGTTTTTACCTCCGCTTGCTCTGTATTTTTTTCAATTGAAATAAGATTTATGGCATACAACTTGTTGAATCCGATAGCTTGTAGACCACATCAAGAATAAAACCCTAAAAGACTCGTATTTAATGAAGGTTTTCTCTTGTACTATGGTTTTCTTTATTGTCATCTGTGCAAGGCTCCTAGAAACCAATTAAGAAAGTATGAACATAATAAACAACTCATGGGAAAGCCCTTAGAAATTATAATTGTGTAGTACACATTTATCAATATATCTGTGAAATTACTATTTTCATTTTCCTTTAAACATGAGATGAACTAGATTCTCCCTAGAGTTGTTGCTTCAATCTATTCACAATAAACAAAAAGTGATCTAAGAATTTTGGAATTTAGAGCTACCAGTTTCTTGCTTGAGTTTGAAAGAAGATTTTGGCTGAAATGAAAATATAGATTGAGTGTTTAGGGTTTGGGGCATTCTATTCAAAGGGAAACCCACTTACCTCAAATTGATTCTGCAATAATTGCTATGTCAATATTTACATCGCCACCCTCACGCAAGTGGAGAAGCGAAACGTCAATACCAACGAGGAAGAGTTTGGAGGAGTGAGGAAAATAGTCAGGAAATTGGGGAAAATGATGAACCGTTGGGATTCATTGCATCGTAGTTCATCACCTCTCGAGCACTCTACACCGTTCGCATGAAAAAGGGTTGCAAAAGCTAAGGATAGGGATGCCTTTGGCGTAATAAATAAATAAATAAATATATATATATATATATATATATATATACATATATATATATATTCTATTCATTATATATACATATATAACTAATGGCCGATTTATAGTATAAATGCCATGGTCGATATAAAGAGAATATAGCACTACATCTGATAGTGCAATGTTAAGTATTGAACCACATTTATCATTAATGATAATGGGCGATGGAAATACATAAACATTAATCTACTATGTGAAGTTTATTAAACTCAATAATAAAGTGCCACACACTAATTAAATGCAACGTACAAAGTCAAACATTATACATCACTATAGTGATGGAGGTCGATTCTTTGAAATGTGTCAATTCCCATGCCTTGGACCAAGTTGACTAAGTAATACGCAACCCCAAAATGATTGATTGATTCCTCCGTTTTAAACAACAAGCTTGTAGATAGGAAATGTGATGATACTTGGTGCCATAATATGAATTCTTTGTTTCTTTTAGAAGTCTTTTAAGCCTGGAAGTTGATTTCCTGAATGAAGCACATGCTTTATGAAATAGTCAAACTATTGTTGGCAAGCATCGATTCGAATTGATGTATAACTTTGATGAGTATTATGATAGGAAACCACCACCTTTTCTTTATTAAGCTGAGTCGATGGTATATTACTAAGAAGTGTCATAGCATAAGACTTGTTTGTAGGCTGTAGATGTTGGTTTTTGGGTATAAATATGAGGCATTCTCACCTCATTTGGATACACTTCTAAGCATCATTATGCTGCTCCATTCTATTGTATTTTTCATCGAGAGTTTTTTATATTATTGTGAGTTATTGAGAGGAAGATTAGGGGGAGAAATTGAGAGGGTTTGTTGCTAAGTTGATTTTAAGAGGAGGCTAAGATTGAGATCTTGTGGGTCAATTGAAATAAGTGTTTAACAGGCATGAGATTATATTCTCTTCATGTTTTATCTTTTTTCTAAAAGATTGATTAGCTTGTGTTTTTAAATTGGAAATTGCATTAGTTTACTTGCAATAGAGTAATAGTCTATTTGCTTGTAGGAAAGGAAAAGTCTTGTTGATATGTTTTCCTTATAAGTGTTTGTACTTACTCCATATTAAGGAGTGATTGATTATCGTCTATAGAATTACATACTAGGATTGACGAAATGGGAATAGCTTGTTAAGTTATTTCATGCAAGTTAATTTGTAGACTTAGAAAGCTCATATGTTAAACCTGGGATTAGAATATCCATTGAAGGGGCGGGGTAACTTATGCTTTTGCTTATGTTTTGTTGGTTGTGATACCATTGTGTTTTGGGAAAAGAGAATAGGTTATTTCTTAGTTTAATGACTACCTATTGAAGGAAATTACCTATGCATAGTTTTAATGGCCTTAAGTCAAGTTGAGCTAGAGTAGTGCATGTGAATAAAATGACCGTCACTTGAAGTACTAAGTGAGAATACTTTGGCCAAAGTAGTGTGATTGCCTTGGCTCCATTGTCAATTCACTGTGTTCCTTTTACACATGCTAGTTCAAGATTGTAGTATCTACAGGTTCTAGTTATGTAGGGCACAACACTAAGCTTAGAATGGTTGTCGTTACGAAGTTACTCCACCAATCTTTTCGTTGAAGGGAAGGGACATCTATCTAATGATAGATGTGCGGGGGACCGCATATGAGTTCGTAGTTGACAAAAAAGTGCTTGAGTGATGCTTCTCCTCCTTAGTTGGCCACCAAGACTTGAAAGGATTGAGCTATGCATGTATTTTTTATGCAACCTTTGAAAATATTATATTATGTGGAACATTATTTTGAAAATAAAATCAAGATTTGCAATTTGTTATGTCATCTATGTTCATTTGTTCTCATTTGGAAAATATTTTTTTTATAGCAATGGTTAAGAAAACATAGTTTATTTACTTAGAAGTGAAAACTTAAGAAATTTTACTTGCCTGAATAATTGGCATGTTACAATGGGAATATCCTTTCGCAACCAGTCTTGCCTTTTACTTCTTAACATCGCCTTTTGAATTGAATTTTTTTAAGACCCATTTACAATTAATATCTTTCCATCCATTCAATAATCAAACCAAGTCCTAAATTTTGTTCTTTTCAAAAATAACAATTTCATCATCCATAACCAACTTCTAAGACTTGCTATCATTTATCTCTATTGCCTCTTTTATTATTTATGATGAAAATTAGTGTTAATGATCAAAGCAAAAATACATCTAAAACTAGACAAACTAGACTTCTTTGGTTGCCTTCTTTTATGAGTAGACCTCCACAAAAGTTGAAGTATAAGTTCTTTCTCCTTCAGACTCATATATATGCCTCTAAAAAGTTCATATCTCAAGATTATGCTTTTGATGTCCATAAATACTTGCATGTGTCTCCTAAATCTTAAATCAATCTTAGATGATTTAAAAGAATTAGGGTTTTTCTTTAAATACATTATCCTAATCTATAATTTAAAATAATTTATGTTTTTGTTCACTCAAAACGATTAGTAACAAAGATAAATAAATATTTAAAAGTTTGAAATTAGATTTGTTTAAAAAAACCACTTGGTCAATTCCAAGTTTGTGAATGTAGAAAACCATTTAAAAAAAAAACTAAAAGACCAAACAATCCATATTCTTCAAACAAAAAGTCAAACCAAACAATACACATATTCTTCAAACAAAAAGTCAATACACATTTCCATACACATATTCTTCAAACAAAAAGTCAATACACATTTTCTAGAAACTAGAGCAAATTAAATTTATGCAAATTTCAAGACTATTTTAAATTACAACTTATTGATAAATCTTAAAACAAAAACCACAAATAAAAAGAGCAAGTTTATTTTAAATTCATGCAAATTTCAAGACTATTTTAAATTATTATTGTTCTGTCAATGTCTAACCGGCCACCAAAATTGACTGGACAATTAAGTCTTAATAAAATATCAAATAATTTAACAAAATATTTGACATTTGTCAATCGAATCTTTTCCCTCTCTTCCCCATCACGGGTGTCAGCCGAGTGAGTCATCATATCAATCATGATTCAGGCCGAAAGTGATGACGTTGTTCACTTTTTCATCATAAGTATTTTTGTTCGCATTCTACAGATAAAATGGAATTGTAATTCTGTAACTTAAGTAATCAATTTCTTGAAAGAATCAATTTTCCTTATTTTGACATATACCCATGAATCGAATCTTATGCTTTACCGCATTAGATCTTTGAAAGGTGGGTTATGATCCATTCGGTGCTGTAATGGTTTTTATATTCCTTTTTATCCTTTGTTCTCGTTACAAAATCCTTTTTCGCTTTAGAAAAGATATAGATTTCATTTGTTTGCCCCTGTGTGCAAAATGAATTATCTTACTTGATCTTGAAAACAAGAAAATGAATTTTATAACATAAAACAGTTACTTACATGGAATTCTGTAATGTCAATATTGCATCTGGTGCAGAGGACAAAGCCCAAACACAATTTTGCTTTTTAACATAGCAGATTGTATTAAGAACCCCAAATTGTTACAAAGAAGTTTAATACATTCATAATTTCAGACAGATAGGGAATAGCCTACATGCCACAGATTTGGAATTTTACAGTAATAAAACCAGGTTGATTTTATCACTTGATCCACAACAACAAATACTTGAATGACCAAGAAATATTGTCCTCAAGCGGCATTTATGCAGCAGGTGAAGTATCTATCCAGCCAAGTCCTCTTCTGCAATGGAAAACAGAAAATTCAACATCATTCAACAGGAGATTCAACATTACTCAGCCATAATGAGAAAGCAAGAAAGCAAGAAAGGAAAATACATAAAAAAGGAAAAAGTCCTCTTCTGGAACATAAAACAGTAAATTCACCATTGCCCAACTGTAAGAAGAAAGAAAGAACAATAGGAAAACAGGCAATTCAGCAACACCCAACTGTAATGAGAAAGCAAGAAAGATCAATAGAGAACTGTAAATTCAACATTACCCAACTTACTGAACCGAACAGAACTTAAAATTACTTTCTTCAAATAACCACAAAGGATAATAGGACATCGATAAAGCCTATAGAATAAGCCAAGGGTACTTATTGGCTGTCTAAATAAAACAGAAATAAAAAGCCAAATTCAATATTAAAAATTAAATCAATTGTGAAAAAGATCTGTAATATGAGTGTTTTTTAGGGCATATATTTACTGGGTGCCTCCTAAATGAAATCTTTTTCAACAAAGTATTGTATGCAAAAAATTATTGGATACAATCTCAAACTTTAAAAAAATTGTGTGGAATGAAGGAGGAGGTGATAGTTATGATGTTAGAAGAAATAGTTTGATTTCTTTATTTCAAATCACTGAATCTAAACATATTTTTAATGTCAAGCCCTAAATACTGTCTGAGAATATGTATCACAAAGTTGGCACATTCACTCTCTTAAAATATGGTGGTCTGTCCCAATACTCAAAAATAGAAATATGAATCCAAAAATTTTATGGCCTGTCCCAATCCACAGAAATCTCACAAGCATCCTTGATAGAGAATATGAATCTAAAACTAGAAATAATCCTTGTTCAATTGATCTTTTCAATAAAAAGTTGACACAATCATTCCAAACTGGAAGATAAATTTTGGTCTGTCTCAATCCTTAAAAAAACCCACAAACAACCTTGATAGAGAATATGTATCTGAAAATAAAAAGAATCCTCACCCACTTGATCTCTCAAAAACAAAGGTGCCACATTCATTCCTCTCTTAGAATATGATGGTTTGTCTCAATCCTCAAAAATCCCAGAGACAGGAAAGGAGAACTCCAAGTGCATAAAATCAATAGTGTGAAACTTAAATACACAATGATACAAGAAAACAAGAAAGGGAAAACAAGAGGAAACAGACAGGCTTGCAGTGATAAAGCAAGACAGAAAAGGGGGAAAAACCCCAAAATCTGAGAGGCTAAGGTCATGATCTTACGTGAGGATGTGTGTCATGAGATTGAGAAATAAGGTGCCCCTTATCCCCATCATCGCTGACTTTACTCTTGTTGTCAGTGGGGATTTCAATCTTGACCCCTGTTTTTTTCTGCTCCCTGGCAGTGGCGAACACCATGGAGTAATCTGTGGGCATGGTTGCACTCTCCCACCCACCAAACTTGGGCACTGCTGCATATGACCCTGTTTTCTGCATAAACAAACACAGATAAAATCAGACCCATTACTCTACCAAACGGTAGACAAACCTACAGCAATCAAATGCTTCAATCGCTCACCTCGTTGCTCTGATCTTCCATCTTCTTCCTTGTTTGCTGCTTTGAAAAGTTCTCTGATTTATAAGAAAGATGAGCAGTGGTATGAAGGTAATCTGGGATGAAGGGAAATGGGTATGGAGAAGAAAGAAATAAAGAAATTGGAATGGAGAGCGAAACAGAGAGGACAGTGCAGAAAACAAGAGACAGATAGGTGTAATGAGAGGACAGTGGTCAGAACACGTAAAATACAGCAGCTGACAGCGAAGCAGCACAAAGTTTATCTTACTCTCCAACCAGCTCACTATACCTCCTTCGCCTTTTTCGCCGTGTATTTATTCTGCTCTCTCCGTGTCTGCCTTAATATATATATATATACATTATATATATCATCAATATATATACATATAATTTGATGATTCGAAATATTCTCTAGGATAGATGAATTGTCACGTTTTATATATATACATATATATTTTGATGATTTGAAATATTTTCTACTGTAAAATTGTCTTTCGATTTTAAAAAATATATTATTATTGTTTTTTTAATTAAAAATGATATTTTGACAATCTTTTGGTTGTGTAAAAAGTAGTTTGAAATATTTAACGTTATACAGTTTTGATCAAACTCTTATCATTTTTTGTACTATAGACTATTTTTTTCAGCGGTGTAAAAGTAGTTTGAAATACTCTGTAGCAAAGTTGACTGGACCCTATCAAGAACTATTTCATAGAAACTCTTTCATAATACTAAAAATAATATATGAAGAATAACATTTCTAATTGAATTTATGATCAAATTAGTTTATGGAAATCCAAACAAACTTTCCATTTTTAATTAAAAAAATGAATACAATAAAGTTTAGGAAAAGTCTTAATATTGTAGTATAAAATAGAAGATTGATGGGTAGGGTTAGTTGTGACTAAGTAGGATGTAAGTTTTAAAAGTAGGTTAGGTTTGTACATCTCAAAATAATATAATATGAGATTTTAAAAAGGAATTATTTTGTAAAATGTTTATATAAAAGAATTTTCATTTTTTAGGTTTACCTATTACAATCTATTCTATAAGCAATCTCTTTAAATATGTTATTTTTATTTGAAAAAATATTAAAAAGTATAGTTTGCTTTATGATTATGTATTTTTTTGTTTAATGGTGTGAAAGGAAGTTACATAACATTGTAGAACAACTTCCTACTTAATTTTGTGAGGAGAGAATATCAATAGACTATAGATATATTATCTTAAATGAAGATATATCCCACACGCAATAACATACAATCACCTGCAAATTAACATGTAACAAATAAATAATACAATTGACATAGTTAGGAAAACTCATTTAAGAAAAATCCTAGTAACAAATGTAACCTTAATGTATAATTCAATAATTACAAATACTCAGGTAACAATACTATATCAAAATATATCTAATCAAACATAATCATCAACTATCTTTGAAGAAATTTTGATTACAAGATAGCATATTATAGATCCATCCTAAACATTCAATTTATAGCTAAGCCCAACATTGAAAATTGTAAGCAATTTCTAAGTACATGTGTTGAAACCATGAGTAAGTTCAGGTGCCCAAATCTAAAACAAAATCTAGTGTCTCCACAAAGCATGGTGAAAATACAAATAAAATTATAAACTTCACATGACTTCCTCTACCAATTTAGGGTGTATCATTTTGGACTAATTCGTGTCATAGTTGACTAAGGATCCTCTTTAATGTCCTCTTAGTCCACAATTAATTTTTTCTCTTCATGCTTTTTCTATCTTGGAAACTCTTACACACCTTACAATTGTCATAGTTGCTTTTAGCAACTTCCTATGCTAAATTACAATTTTAAATTAGTAGATACAAAGTAATTAATTAAATCAAATACTAGGATTTGTAAGGTGCATGACACGTAATTTCAACATTCTTCCACTTGTCGTATACCTTACAAAAGAAAAAGGGAAAACAATAAAAGTGAACTACCCACCAAGGAAAATATGCCATTAACCTTTCTACACCATCTAAACTTCTCTATGCTCATACTTCACAAAGCATCTAGATACAACACTCACCCAATTATCCACCTTCTTGAGCATGTCCCTTTCATCTTCCACATCAAGAAATAAATGATATTGTGTATCAACACATAGTTTGTGGGTGAAGTATGTGGTTCTTTGCCAAAATAATGGCACTTTAACTACGACAATTAATTATCACTACTCCCTAACTTAACCCAACATTTAGACACAACCTTTGAAGTCAAACTGCCTCCTTACAAATATGAGTAGTTGTCATATACTATGCTTCTATAATAAAAACACCAACCACAACTTGTTGCTTATTCACCCAATTGATTGCACTACCAAATAGGCTAAATGTAGCCATTAGAAGAAATCTTATTTTTCAACATCTCCTACCCAATATAAGTCTACAAATTATATGTATATATCCACTAGCATACTATAAAACTCCCTTGTTGTAGGAGACTATTGGTGTTGAGCTTCTTTATTTCTAAAGTTTGTGTTGTTGAAGATGTGGTTGTCAAAGTTGTGCCTACCAAAGATGGTGCTACTAAAGAAATAGCTACAATGATATAGTTTCCAGAGTTACTTGAAATCAAACAAAGTAATTTATATTACCTTTTAGATATTTGAAAAAACCATATTCCATGTAGCTTGATGATCTTTTCTAGGATTAGCCATAAATTGGCTCAAGGCTCCCATTGCTTTGGTAATGTCTAATTTGGTGCTTGAACTATAACACATGAGGCTTCCAACTACACTAGCATAGGGTACACATCTCATTTACTCCATCTCTCTAGGTGTAGAAGGACACTGTAACTCAATAGAAAGATTTATTTCCAAAAAATAAGAGTTCACTCACTTGTTTGCAAATTTCCAAGTTGAAATGTTGTAAAATAGAGTCAACATACTTTATCTAGCTCAACCAAAATTTTTCTATTAGCTCTATCCATTTGTTCTCCAAGGTAAAAGAAAGATAATGAGTCCACTTTTAGTGGAAGTTTTGTGAGTTGAAAAAATCCTAATAAAAATGGGCACCTATTTTGTAAAAAAGGGTACCCATTTAGGATTGGGCTCTCAAATCTAAACTCCTACTCATATGAGATAGGTACCCATTTTAAAATGGGTAGATCTTTTTAAATGAAATGCATACCCATTTAAAAGGGTACCCATTTCTATTTACATCATATACTTGTTCCTTTTTAGAACAAGTATGCATTTGGGAGCATGTATGTGTTTTGGAGCGAGTACACATTTCATAAAATTTGAAATTTGAAATTTATAGTTTTGCTTTTGTTTTAGGCTTGGAAACCCAACCCTTAGCCTTGGACCTACAAGTAAAATGCCATGAAAAAATAAGAGAAATTTTGACTTTAGCAGTATAGTTGATGACCTTTTTTTAGATTTTTTTGACAAAATTAAAATCCATTATAGATGACAATATCTAAGTTCTAAATATGTATTTTTTTATGATTGGAAATATTTTCTATTTAGTAAATAATATTTTAGGAAAGTGGTTCACAAACTTGAAATGAAAGGTATTGGTATTTTTTTAATAACTTTTAATTTTGATTCTTTTTTGATTTTTTTTATGTGACCAATCTAGGCATCATTATCTACACAATAAAAAATAAAATAGAATTTATGATTATTTTAACTTGAATTATGTTGGTCATACACGAGGGGTTTTCAAATATAACAATATCCTGACCAAACTTCACCATAATATAAATCACTTTCTCAAAAATAATTAGAAAACTAATTTTATTTAGTTCAAATTATGTTGTTTGTACACATGCATGCTTTGGCTCAAAAAATAGGAAATTAAAAAAGTTATTTTTGTACATCCTATAAAAATATAGATTTTGTCATTTAGGTATTAGAATAACATATTTGAAAAATAAACACAAAATCCCATATTTCATATTTTTGGACCAAGTTAAGATTTTGTGTAAGTGCTTCAAATTTTTACTCCAACTATAACAAACTTTGATTTTCAAGAAAAAAAACTTCTACTTTTTGGCCAAAAAGTGGACCCAACTTCTTGTACTTAAGTACCCTCCATTCCTAGACAAACTTGTGACACCCATATCTTTCATATTAAATCATAATGAAAGTTGAGATTTCAAATCCCTAATCATATCTATATTGTTATCAAATATAAATATGACATCAACATACAAAGTGATAATAATATAATGATCAACATCTCACTCATAATACACATAAAGATCTAATTTGGATCTAACAAGCTCCAACCTCAAAACATAAGAATCAAAATTTTGGTGCCATATTTTAGGAGATTATTTGAGACCATAAAGTTATTTCTTTTCAACTTAAAAACTAAATTTTCTTTTCTTTTCACTACATAGTGCTTCTATTGTGTCATGTTGATCTCTTCCTTTAGCTCCTCATGCAAGAAAGTTTTCTTCACATTAATTTGATCAATCTCAAGCATAAATGCCACAACAATAAATAATAAAAATCAAATTGATAAAGATTCCCAAGTAAAACAAAAATCTAACCCCTCTACTTGGAAACAACTGTTAGCAACCAACCTTGTACTTTTTTACCTTACCATTGATGAGAGACATATACATTCTATTTCATCCCATATTCTAGCTCTTTTCATATGCCTTAATACCCATCTTTATATTCCATTTCCATATCATATCATATCATATATTTTTACCACCTTTTGCTTCATATGATTAAATATAAATATGTGATATTTAATACAGTTTTTAGGTTAAATATATGAAAATTAAATATTAGATTAGATTTACTAATATTTTTTGTCATTATGTTGAGAAAATAGTTCCAATAACATATCAATAAAGGTGGAGATAATAGACTTCACAATAGACTTCTTGTCGCACATGGGTGCACTTGGCAACAAATAATTTTAGCTATTAATCAATTTTTAAGTAATTATTTGTTGTGTTAAATATTAGTTATCTTATTGTGAAGCATTTTTTCCTTAATCGATTTTGATTTTTAGCTTTTATATGTTTTTGGCTTCGGATGTGTCCACGCTCAAAGTAAAGTTGTTCAGAAAGGTGCACAACATGCCATGTTGTGGCTACGTGACTTTCATTTACTGCCTTCCTTTCGGGAGAGAGCCAGGACACGTGTCATCTTGGCGAAGATTTTCTCAAGGACAATTTTCACAAGTCTAAGAATCCCCTCCTGCTTGACACGTCATCTCTTCATTGTGAGTAGTTTGTGCTTTTTGAAGCGATCTCTTTTGGAGTGTGCCAAAGCTTGCTAGGTTTCTTTTGGTTTTCAGGATGGAAACTTTGAGTCAATGTCATCAAGCCACATGATTGGTCAACTAGAACTTTTCTAGGTAGTTTTCTAGGATCTGATCCTTTTCAGATAATGATCTTTGCTAAATATCTAAAGGTAATTAATGCGGCAGTTGAGAATTGATGAGCAAAGATTGTTATGACCTAATTAAAGATCTACGATTAGATCGTGAGATATCAAATGCCAACATCTGACAACAATTACTTCTGGAATGTGGTAGGGGTCTTCTCTCTTTTTTCAACTATAAATGGGAGGCGACGACAGAAAAGGAGTTTTCTTTTTTCCTAAAAAGTTCCAAGTTTCAATTTCCTTTTCTAAGGAAAAGTTTCTTTAGTTTTATGAAGTTATAGAACTATTTTCATAAGTAGAATTAGCAAAACTGCTTTTCTTTGGCATATTATATTGTTTATGCTCAAAATATTATTGAATTGGCATTCAAACTCTATTTTAAAGTTCATTTAATATTCAAGCTTGAACCATTTGGAGGAAATCTTTGAGACTGTGCATGTTATGGCCTTTATCAAGTTCTTTCTTTATGTTTTCGTTCAAAATGAAACACTGTGTTAAGCTGAATTCAAATAGTTTGAGTAGTTGATTTCCATGTTGTAGGCTTATATGGTAGGATAATAACCTGTGAAAATTGGACTATGTTTGTGAACTTCTTTATTTTTCTGAAGGGTTTTTGTTTTTTTATTGTAGACACCTAAATTTGGACACTTACATTTGTCCAAATTTATCCCTGTTTGTCTAAATATCCTCTTACTTGCATTAATTAAGCAATATTACTATTATTTAATTAATACCCCTAAAGTCCTCTAAATCCCTAAGGTATCTAGTTAAATAATTAAATACCTTACCCTTTATCCCCCTTTTGCTTAAAGAATTAAATAAGTAAGTCATTTATTTAATTCCTCACATGTCACATCCTCCATAATCCTCTACTAATCTGGATTAGTTTAATTAATCCATGATTAGGATGTACACACCCTTAATCAGGATTAATGTCACATCCTCCATATTTTGCCACTTGCCTATAATATTTCATTAATATTTTTAATCACCTATTTGCACAACTTTAATCTAATAACATGTCATTTCTGGTATGTCCTCCAAGTCAACCTTTCATAAGTGCTTTCTTTATTAAGCCTTAACCTCTTCCCCATGTGAATTAAAAATTCACGTTTATGCATTCAATGCATTTCTCTTCCCCATGCAAGTTGTTGGGAAATTCTAAATTCCTTCATATGTCACATCAGTCACATGGGACAAGGACCTTCTTTATGAGGACCTTGTCTTATCCCCAAGGTACTCCCCAATCATGTGAATTTTAAATTCACATTTATTTCCCCAACAAATTATCTCATCCCCATGATGATAAGATAAGACTTTCTAAAATTCCTCACTTGTCACCATCACTCTCATATGGGGACAAAAACTTCTTTTTTAAAGAGATTTTCCCCTAATCCCAAGGTACTTGCAAGTAACTCCACCTCACATGTCCTATTTCCACATCACTTGTCCTTGTGATACCCCCCCTTCCACATGGCAAGATGTGAGGGCTTGTGAGTCCTCAACTCACCACAACCCTCCATCTTCTCCATTGTTGGCTAAATCCTAGCCATTGAATCCTCTGGAGACTCTTCCCTTAAAATGGAAGATTTTCTATCATTTTCATTCATAACAAACATTCAAGCCTTAAAGCAATTCGACTCTCAAAATATCAAGCTCAAGAACTTGCATCCTCCATTGTTGCATAGTGAAGCTTTCAGTACATCCATTTTGCATTCATCTATCAAAACACCCACCTCTTTTCATTGCATTCTACATCCAATTTACATCACTTTGCATAGCATTTTAGTCTATTTTCCATCAAGGAGCATACATTCAAGCAACATCAAAGGGCCAACCAAAGGGATCACTTGGACAAGGTATAATATGTTGTTTATCTTTATTTTGTTCAAGTCAACTTAGGCTAATCTTGAGATGGTGTTGTGTTGTTTCCTCTTTTGCATTTCTTTGTATTTTGCATATTTTAGGTTTAAAAATAATGTTGCATTACAGTTATATTATGTTGTAAGAAGAGAGAGGGTTTATGCAATTTCTGAATGTTTTTCTGTTAACCTTGGAAATCTTTATGTTTGATCGGACCTTAATGAACACTGCCTGCGAGAGATTTGAAAGACTGCACTATGCTTGTTGTTAGCCTTTGTTGTTCGTTCTCTTCCCAACAATGAAGGGTTGTGGTGTTCTATGTCTAATATATCATTCATAAGAAAGATTGGGTTAAAAATCTTGTAAAACCTTTGGTGCATCGCCATTTTTATGTTTTATGTTTTATGTTTTATGTTTACATTTTCTTCTACCCTTTTCTCCAAAACTCAAAGAAGAGTTGAATTTCTATAAAAATCTTAGAGGTATTCAGTGAGACGCAAATCAGTCCCCCACTCGTTGAATTTACCATAAGGCTATTGGAGAGGCACAAGATTTGATGAACAACAATTCTTTTTCTGGGATTCCTAGTGGGACCTGAAGTTTTTTGAACGCTTGATTAGAAGTCAAAAATATTTCTTAAATTAGGCCAAGGAAAGAAGCTAGAAGTTTCATGCCCAAAGTCCAAACAAGAGCATCCTCAAGAGGCCATTTCCAGTACTCCCAATTACCCACCTCGATACCTAGGAGAATAAGGCTTATAGGTTTTGTATCACTTGTAAGGAGTAATAGAGCAAGGAGTGAGAGCCCAAAATCTAGAGCCTTATCTACTCCACCTGGAGGCCGAACTTTCCAAATCAAAATACCAGTATACCCGATTCATAGGAATCTGTTCTCCATGGCTCATATAGCTGCCCCTGCTCCTAGAAATTTTGTAACCCGAGATAGTGGTAGTCTGCTACAACCACCTATGCCCCTAGACATATGGCCTACCATACCCGCTAATGCCCTCAAGGCTAGTCCAAATTTTTTTGGAGAAGACTTCAAAAACCCCTCTGAACACCTTCAAGATATAGCGGAGGTGTGTAGGGTACATAACATAGCAGAGAAAAATATTGCTTTTAGGATGTTAGCCGCCTCTTTTAAAGGAAAGGCTCAAGATTGGTATCGATCTTTGGTCTCTGGTTCTATTTGCTCCAGTGATCAACTCAGAGAGGTTATTTGAACGCTTCTCAAATAAGGGAGATTGTTCTTCAGTTCTACATCAACTAATCACCATCAAAAGAGCCCCACAAGAGGCCATGAGCGAATTCAACACCAAGGTCGATAAAACCTGACAAAGAATCCCTATGACTGCTCGACCTCTAGTTGCAATGGCATTTATGTTCTACCTAAAGGCTTTCAATTCAGATATCCTGGTGATGATAGCCTCCATGGGAGGGGATATCTTACTCAACACATACGAGTTGGTTGTGCGTATGAAAAATAGTTTGATTGATGCTAGGAAGCTTCCACCATGATCTCCAATGCCTGTGTTTTTAGAAATCTTCGGTAGTCCTTAGGAAGAAGCTACTCCAAACACTTCCATTACAAAACTGATGACATTTGCTATGCCACAGTCCATGTACGTGTACCCTGCAACACAAACTAGCATGTCGAGCTCTTCTTCTATAGTAGTGGACATTAGTGACATGAAGAGTCTCATGTGGACTTTCGCTAATGAGTTGGTTCTCATCAAATGACAACAAGCAACACCTCTAAAGTAGACCACTCAAATCTATGATGGAAGTAGGCCATCCTATCAATAGAACACGTACCAAGGACCCTTTAGAGGAGGAGGTCAACAAATAGTGTTTGCAAACTAGATAGTTTCGGTCACCATGCCACTTTAGGCAGTAAACGACAACCAGAGTAAAGAGTTAATCCTAGGCCAAAACAATTTGGAAGAAGATGAGAATGTATGGAGCTTCCCATGTAGTGATAGTCATATGCCCCAAAAATGTCCGAGGGGAAATATGCAAAAGAAGATAGCAGAACAAAGAAACAAGGGCGTGCTCCCGAATGCAGATGAATATGAGTCTTCTAAAATGGAAAATTCCCACTTCAGAGCACAAATGCAAGGAATGTCCTTGGAGAAAGAACTAGATATTGCACCTGATCAAGCACTATTTTCATGAATGGAAGAAGAAGATGCGGTATTTGTGAATGAAGCTTTGACGACTAGTACTCCACAAGTATGGTCGGACTACAACACAAGATCCAATAGAAGGTTCATAGGAGAATATGTGCAACAAGCTCTGTCATGTCCTCAATCATGACAACCACCGCCATAAGAAAAGTAGGCCCTACTAGTCATCGACTAACCTACTCAAAAACCATGAGTTCTACTATTGCTAGAGAAGGATATGGATAAGGTCCCAAGCCCATTCATGAAGCACCATTTTCCTCTGAAGATGAGAGAGATACCACTATTTAAGCCCAAGGTCTAGCTAGCCAAAATGCTCAATGTGGTGGAACAATTGAAGATGTGACTCTGCCATATGATCAAAGTAAAGATAAAGAACCAGTGTTGGAACCTCAAGCTCTGAAAGTCACAACTTTTGTGAACGACATGGACAATGAAAAAGAGAAAGAAGCAAGCAAGCCAAAGCCCACACCTTTATTTTTAACACTTATTGTGGGAGATAAGCTTTTGCATAATAACATGATTGATTCGGGGGCTAGTACAATGGTCATGCCAAAGCAAGTGGCCAATGCCTTGAAACTTAAGTATGAGCCCCCCTGAGAAGGGAATAATGTAATTAGATAGGAAGAAGGTTTTGACTATTAGTCGGATAAAATATTTATCTCTAACCCTCTTCTCATGTCTAAGCTAAACGGTCACACAAGAAGTAGTGGTGATAGACATTCCCTTGGTCTTTAGAATTTGTCTTTCAAGAGATTTCACTGTGAAGCTTGGTGGGTATTTGGTGCTCGATTGGTCCCACTTGATATTGAGAACCAAGCATGGGATGAAGATGAAGATTCTGTTTGAATCTTTGCATCCCAAACACATAGCAGACAATGTAGTCCTATGCTTTGAAGCAACACATACCTCTTTCTCACAAAGGGAGAGATATTGTGTAGATATGTTGGAAGATGAAGAAGACACGAGTGATCGAACTCTGGAGGAAGAGGTGCTACTCAACCAATTCATTGATTTCGACGGGCATTCAACAACTGTCATGCAATGAGACTAGGCACTTATGTGATCTTTGATGATGATCAAGTCTTTTTGAAATTGATAAAGGATCGAGAGAAATATAATGATCCAGGTGACAATCGTCTATGGACCTTATACTTTGATGGCGCCAAATGCAAAGCTGATTCTGGAGAGGGTATTTGACTAGTGTCTCTAACAGGATCATAAACCCTCAAAGCTTTTCATTTTCAATTCTCATGCTCAAATAATGATGTAGAATATGAGGCCTCGGTCCATGGTCTGACCCTTGCCGAATGAATAGGTGTCAAGAAAATGCAAGCATTCAGAGATTCAGAATTAGTGGTGAGCCAGGTCCGTGGGCAAGTGACTACAAAGAATACAAGAATGAAGTCATACAGACATTGGATATGGGATCTGATTGAGAGTTTTGAAGCTTTTGATATACAAGTTATTCCCTGATCTCAAAATAGTGTTGTTTATTGGATGGCTTCTATCAATTCACAATTTGAACCAGTTTCTGATTCAACAACAAAGTAGAATTTAGTACAAATCATTGTCCGATCAGCAATCCCCAACAATAATCAAAACTGGAAATTATTCCCCGATCTCAAAATAGTGTTGTTTATGGGATGGCTTCTATCAATTCACAATTTGAACCAATTTCTGATTCAACAACAAAGTAGAATGTAGTACAAATCATTGTCCGATCAGCAATCCCCAACAATAATCAAAACTGGAAATTATCTAGTTAAAAGGCATCAAGCTTCCTTGAGGTTTAATCTCCCTTGAAAATCTCTTTGATTATGAAGATGCAATAAATGGCAAGTAGAGGTTTACTGTGGATGTGAGAGATTATGAAGAGCTTGATGTCAGAAGTGACAAAAAGTTAAAAGTCAAAAGGGAGGTTCAGCGAAAGGACAAGGAAATACTAAAGGATCTATGTTTCATATATGATGGGGTTATAGCCTGAACCTATGATGATCTCAGAGGGTATGATCCGATCATAATTTAGCATACCATTGACTCGGCGGAAGGATCAAAGCCCATTCAATAGAAGCAAAGGCCAGTCAATCTGAAGGTTGAAGCATTGATGGGGCAAGAGCTCACCAAATTGATCAAGTCAAAGATGATATATCTGATTAAGCATTCCACCTGGGTGTAAAATTTGGTACTAGTTCAGAAAAAGAATGGTGATATTAGGCTTTGTGTTGATTTCTGAGATTTGAATAAAGCTTCACTAAAAGACCACTACCCTTTGCCATCAATGGAGCAGATCCTACAGACTGTGGTTGGATTAGAGATGTTTTCATTGCTTGATGGTTTCTCAGGCTATAACCAGGTATATGTAAAGGAAGGTGACCAACATTAGACAACGCTTACAACTAAGTGGGGAATTTTTGCATACTCAAAAATGCCATTCAGACTTTCAAATGCTAGTGAGACTTTTCAATGAGCAATGGATATTGCTTTTAGAGGATTAATCAAATTGATCATCTTAATATATCTGGATGACTTAATGATATTTTCAAATTCAAAGGATGATCACTTTGATCATCTGAAAAAGGTTTTCCAGAAGTGTCAACTGTTTGAGATTTCTTTGAATCCAAAAGAATGTGTTTTTGAAGTACCCCAAGGTAAGCTACTTGGTTTTGTATTGTCAAAAGAGGGAATGGAAATAGACTCCGAAAGGGTGAGATCCATAATGGAGTTACCCCTACCAGTAAATCAGAAAGGATTGCAATCCTTCTTGGGGAAGATCAACTTTGTCAGCAGGTTTATTTCAGATTTCGCAAGTATTGCGAGACCTATGTGCACTGATGCTCAAAAAGAACCTAATTTTCAAATGGACCCTCAAAGGAAAATAAAATTTTGAGCAGATAAAGATAGCTATCTTTGCTGCTCTAGTGTTGGCTAACCCAAACTTATCTAAAGATTTCCTACTCTATGTGTACAATGGCCAACATAGCATAGCTTTGGTACTCACTCAAAAGGACGAGGGAAATAACATAGAGCATCCTATTGCATTTCACTCAAGGACTCTTAAAGATTATGAGGCCAAGTATAATTTTGTTGAAAAGTAGGCTTTCGCCATTGTTAAAATCCTAAAGAAGTTTTGATATTTGGTGTTGGCCAATAAAATCACTATTCTCTTCGCACATCCCAATGTTCAAGAGTATATCACCAAAGGTGAGATAACCAAAAAGAGAGCAAATTGGATCACCAAGATCCTAGAGTATGATGTGGACATTAGACCAACCAAGCTGGTTTGGGGAAGAGGTCTGTGTGAGTACATTGCATAAGAATCAAGTTCCATAGTTGAAAGGGAGACCGATCAAGTCTACTCGAACCAGTTCAAGTTCGACGAGTCCTAGGTGGTGGATTGAACACAATATTTGCAAAAGGGGCACTACCCAAACAACCTTCCATTCCACAAAAGGTGATACTACTGACTGCAAGACACTAGGTATGTATTAATTGAAGGTATATTATTCAAGAGAAATTATGGTGGTGTCCTACTTTGATGCTTAGAAAAGATGCATGCAGAAAGAGTTCTTAACGAATTCCATAGCAGTCCTGAGGGTGGACATTTCTCCACCAATACAACCGCTTTGAAGATAATGTAGGTGGGATACTATTGGCCAATCTGGTGCAAAAGTGTACTCAATGCCAATTCTTTGTTGGCAAAAGAAAGAATTCAGCTTTGCCATTTAGCCCAATTTTAACTAAGGAACCCTTTGCTCAATGGGGTTTGAATTTTGTCAAAATTTTAAATCCTATTTCCAGTGCTGGCCACAAGTGGATCCTGACGACAATCGACTGCTTCATAAGGTGGATGGAGGTTGTAGCCCTAAAAAATTCCATACAGGGCGAGATCGTCAATTTCCTTGAACTGGTAACCAGATTTGGTTCGCCAAAAACTATCATATCTGATAATTGATGAGCCTAGTTTTTGGTCTAGTTTGGGTAGAATCTATAGTCTATTTGCTCATTGATGTCACATATTTTAATGCTTAAAAGTTGGTGTTGGCATAATGTTTCCCTCAAACCATTGATATTTGGCATTACCTTATCTCTGCAAGCTTTAATGATATTTGGCATAATATGTGGGATATCTATTTTGATTTTGCATATGATTAATGAGTGTTTCTTATAGTGGTTATTGATGTGCAGTTATTATGTGTACTAACTGTGGATTGCAGACTTAATACGTCAAGTTAAGGAAAACACCGCCAACTGGGCATGCACCATAATGTCCAGTTGAGAAGCCACTCCAGGACAAAGGCAACTAGCAGCAGAGATTCTTCATGCAACCGAATGTAATCACCTTGTAATGGACCTTAATGATTGTGCATGCATGGGCATTACTGTTGTGTTGGATCTGCACTTGACTTGCATGTCTAACCAGATTCCATGCATGCATAACCGCTGCCACTCCACTTTCCCCTGTTTTACCTAAATGGCATCCTCCCAGTTGTGGAGTTGACTGCCTTGTTAGTTGTAGTATAAACAAAAATTTGATGCTCCTTCTTTAAAGGTTGCATGATTCTACACTATACTCTCATTTCAGTGATACAGATACATTACTCTTTGTATGCACGATTTACAGTGAATGAAAATAAAGTTTTGAGTTCAAACATCTGAGTTTTTGTTAGTTTAGAGGATACTTATCTAAGGGGGCCCACATGGTGAGTAATCCATTCTCTTAGTTAGCATTAGCCTAGTATTACTTGCCATTTGATACTTAGTTTGAAATCTGGCATTGACTGTTCCTGTAGCCACTAGAAGTCCATTCTGTGTCTGTTCCTCCAGCCAAAGCAGACAGAGTAGTCCCTGTTTGTTGCACACATTTTCATTCTTGCTTTGCATTTCAATTTAAGCATAGTTGTTAGTGGATGTCCAACATTTTCTTTATTTCCTTTTAGCTATTTACTTTCAATATTATGTTTCTTAGCTGTAGAATGCAATGACTACTTGAGCCCCTAATGCACATACAGTACTGACCCATTTCAAGTTCACGTCCCTGGGTTGAAAATTTAAATGAACCTTCATGATGGTTGAATGACTATTCAGGTTAGATGTCCAATCTCTGAATCATGACCACAAAAACACAGTTATGAGATCATTGTAGGAGGCTGACATTTTTGGCGTTGTTGCCGGGGATGGTGTCAAGCTAGGAATTTTTTGGAGTCATTGGTAGTTTTGCTGTAGTATCTTTGAAAGTTGTTCTTAGCATATCCTTGTATAGGAAGTAATGACTCTCCTGATTCTTTACCATTTTTTTGTGTGAGCTGATTGATAGTGAGTGATACCGCATGCATAGAGGAAGGAGAAGGAATGCTTATGGGAGATTTCTTAATAATAATCCTCATCCATTCCAGTTAGTTGAGTACCAAAAATTATCAAAAGAAGAAGATCCACACCCCTTTGCAGATACATATCCTGATTTGACTAGTTTTGAAGTCTCCTCGGAAGATGAAAATCAACTTGAGAACCCCTTTGTCTTTGAACCACATCAAGCAGGCATGGGTGATGCAAATGGGAACAGACAAAACCAACCAGATTTTCCTTTCCCCATTGCCCATCAGAATGAAGTTGACAACATTAAGAACATTCCTACCTCATCACTCCCTAAGTTCTATGGACTTGTGACAGAAGATCCTGATACCTTCTTATTTGAATTTGACATACTCTGCAGGAGTTATGATTATACTACTAATGCCCATAGGTTTAAGTTATTTCCCACCACTTTGAAAGAGGCTGCATTAAGATGGTTCATGATCCTAGGCAAAGATACTATGCAAACTTGGGAAGATATGAAGACAAAATTCCTTGAGAAGTACAAGGAATACTGTAGGGGTAGTGACATGAGAGGAGGAAACATTTTCAGGATGCTGTAGAAGGAAGATGAAAGCTTGAAAGAATACATTGTAAGATTTCTATTTTTCCTACAAAAATCTCCACACCATGCACTTAATGAGGACTCACAAAAGTTGCTTTTCCTAAGAGGAATCAATGATGGCTGCATTGATGCTTTGGACCTCATGGCAGGAGGAGATATCTCCGAAGTTCCCTGGGAAGATATCAAGAAGATATGCCAAAATTACTCTAGGGAAGCTTCAAAGAAAGGGAGAGCTTATCAATCATCCATGGGTAAGTCAACTACCGGTGGAGTTTCAAGAATGGAGATCACTCATTTGCTGGAAAACTTCAAGCAAAATATTATTAACAATCTAGCTACTTAGCTAGATGCACTTCAGGCCAAAAAGAAGCAAGAGGAGGCAAAAATGATGTTGACAGAGTATTGTCCTCATTGTAGACAAAAGAAGAAGGACTGCAGATGTAAGATGGTTGCTAACTTGGAAAGTAAGCAGATTCCATATGAGTTCAAGCCAATTCAGATTGAAGAAGATCAAGTCTACTATGTTGCACAAAGGAAGCCCTAGGCTCCAAGACAAGGTATGCCATTAGATCCACTATCATATGCTAGACCATATTTTAACTCTTATTCATTTGGAAACCAATGGCAACCCCCATATCCACCCAGTTATGGAGAATATCCACCACATCCTTGGAGTAACCCTCCAAATGCTTGGCCTATCCATTAGAGTCCTCCATCTTAGTGGCAACAACCTTAGGGGAATTGGCAGCAATTTCAAAGGCACTAACAACCACCTCCAGGAAACTAGCAGCAAACAAATCAATGGAGAGGAGGGCAACAATGGCCTACCTAGAATACCACCTACATGCAACCACCTTCTCAGCCCCGACAACCTACTATAATGCCTCCACCTACTAATCCAAGTCCTAATTTACCTAAACCAACTCAACTACCAGCTCAGTCCACACCCATTCCTAATAATAAACCACAGTAGTAGCCTATATATTCTATTGATTCAAACCCATTTCATGCATATGTTGTGAGTGTAAGTGATCCATTTATGTTCAGGAACCAAGCTACCAATCCCTTCCAAGCCTATCATTACTGAGCTTCCTGTGGAAGAGGAGGATCCTTTGAATGATCCTATTCAGCCAAGTGCACCTAAAAGTCCTGAACCAATCCAAGCCAAATAGGTTGAGCAAGAACCACCATTTCCTTAGAGACTAGAAGTTGCCAAGAAGAAGGAAGAAAAGGAGGATACTAATTTTGACATCCTGGATAAGATAAAGCATATATGCTTTCAAATACCCCCATTTCAAGCCATAAAAGATGTTCCAATCTATGACAAAGCCATTAAGGAAGCTTGTCTTAAGAAGCCACGAAGGAAGAAGAAAGACCCAACTACAGTTCATGTGGTGGACCAGCTAGTTGATATCATGTTGGGAAAAGTGACTATTCCAAAGTATAATGACCCAGGCTGTCCTGTAGTAGTAGTTGTCATAAATGGGATTCAAGTGAAGAATGCTCTGATTGATTTAGGGGCAACAATCAATGTAATGACCAAAGACATCTTACAACAACTAAATATTGCAAGCATGAGATCTACTCCTACTGTCTTGTAGCTTGTAGATAGCTCTACTATTAAGCATGATGGTGTAGTGGAGGATCTTGTGGTAGTGCTAGACTCCTGGGAATATCCAACAAATTTTATTATTTTTTCTCCTAAGGCCACACTAGGCGGGTACCTCATTATCCTTGGAAGACCTTTGTTGGCAATTGCAGATGTCTATATTGGATGTCAATTAGGTGACATGGCCATTTCGAATGGAAGGAGTACTAAAAAGTTTGTTCTTTATCCACTTACTCAGCCATCTCATGATGAAGAAGATTTTGTATGGCCACAAGTTGGTGAAGAGGCCGAAGAAGTTAATTTTGTGGTGCAACTTATGATGCTAGGAAGAAGCTCTTTCATGTAGCTCCAAGATGAGGATGAGGTGTTGATTAACATCATTCAAAACCATTATGGAGTGGAGGACACGTCATCTTCTGCTTCAGTTAGCACACTTTTTTTTGTTCTTCATGTAACCATTGTTTCTGCAAACATTTTTCCTGCAGATATTCTTCCTGTAGCCATTGTTTCTGCAGACATTTTTCCTGCAGATATTCTTCTTGCAGCCACTATTCCTATAGACATTGTTCCTATAGACAAACTTCTTGCAGCAACAGGTACGTTCCATACATTGCTGCTGTATGAACTAAAGGTTCAATGTGTTAATGAAGCAACCATGGTAGAATTAACTACACAAGTACAAGTGTCAGAAGGAAAATATTTGAATATTAATAATAAATTGAGTGAAGCGCAACAACTGTTGTTGGAAAATTTATTAAGAGCCCATTAGCATGCATTTGCATGGGATTATCATGACATGAATGGAATGAATCCTAAAATCTGTACCCATAAAATTTATATCAGAAATGACTGCACTCCAGTAAGACATCCACAAAGGAGGATTAACCCTGCACTAAGAAATTGTGAAAGGAGAACTGTAGAAATTGCTAGATGCAAGATTTATCTATCCCATTTCAGATAGTTAGTGAGTGTCCCCATTGGTGATTGTGCCCAAGAAAGAAGGGAAGTGGTGAGTTTGTGTTGATTACAGAGAACTTAATGCTGCCACCAAGAAAGATCACTTTCCTTTACCTTTCATTAATCAAGTTTTAGACACACTTGCAGGAAAGCAATACTTCTCTTTTCTAGATGGATTCAACGGCTACAACCAGATCTAGATTGCATCAAAAGACCAGGAGAAGACCACATTTTCCTATCCATGGGGGACCTACGCCTATTTGGTACTCCCATTCAGCTTGTGCAATGCACTTGCAACCTTCCAGAGGGCAGTCATTGGTATATTTTCAGACATTTCTCATGATTACATGGAGATTTATATGGATGACTTTACTACTTATGGTGTTGATTTTAATCAAGCATTGGAGAATCTCAAAAGGGTCCTACAAATATGTGAGGATCAAAAATTGTCCTTAAATAGTGAAAAATTCTTTACAAGAGGGTATAGTTCTTGGCCACTACATCTCCCATAAGGGAATTCAAGTAGATCATGCAAAAATAGAGGTAATCACAAATTTGCCCATGCCTACAAAATAGAAGGATGTTAGAAGTTTCTTGGGTCATGCAGGATATTATAGGCAATTTATCAAAGACTTCAGTAAGGTAGCAGCATCGTTGTATACCCTTCTCACTAAGGATGCTAAATTTCAGTGGACTGAAGTTGTGACAAGGCATTTTCTGCTTTGAAGGAAACTTTGACAAATGCTCCTGTACTTAAGGGACCCAATTGGGAGCTTCCTTTCCACATTCACACTGATGCATCAGATTATGCCATAGGAGCAGTCTTAGGACATAGAGAGGGAGTTGTTGAGAATGCTATCTACTTTGTCAGCAAAAATTTGCAAGGAGCTGAATTCAATTATATTGTGACAAAGAAAGAAATGCTAGCCATAGTTTATGCACTGAAAAAATTCAAACATTACATAACGGGCTACCAAATCTTTATGCACACTGATCATGCAGCCATTAGATATCTTATGAATAAACCTTTTATCATAGGGAGATTGGAAAGATGGTTATTATTGATGTAGGTGTTTGATATAACTATTGTAGATAAGCCAGGAAGAGCTAATGTTGTTGCAGATTTTCTTTCAAAGCTGACTACATCAAAAGACAACCAGCCAATAGATGACTCTTTTCCTAATAAGCATCTATTCTCCCTCAGTGTACAAATACCCTGGTATGCTAACATAGCCAATCACTTGGTCACAGGTAGAGTTCCTTCTCATTTCTCCCCAAAAGAGAAAAGGGAACTCATTGGAAGATCTTTTCCTTTGTCTTGGATTGCTGGATGTTTGTTTTATACTAGACCTGACCATGCTATGAGAAGATGTGTAAGAGAAGATGAGACTTATGAAATTTTTCATGCATGTCATAATGAACCATGTGGAGGACACTTTGTGGCCAAAAGAACAACAATGAAGATCTTGAACATAGGATACTACTGGTCAACACTCCACATAGATGCAGTAAGGTATACTAGAAAATGTGATAGATGTCAAAGGAGGGTAGACCAACCAGATCTGATGAGATGCCGTTGTGCCCTCATATAGTGATCACTCCCTTTTACAAATGGAGATTAGATTTTGTGGGACCAATTGACCGTCCATCAAATGGTAAGTCTTATATATTAGTATGCACTAATTATGTAACAACATGGGTAGAAGTCAAGGCCATGAAGCATGCAAAGGATAACAAAGTTGCAGAGTTTCTTTATGCTTGGAGATCTTCACAAGATATGGAGTTCCAAGAGAAATAGTGACTGATCAAGGGCCACAATTCACATCAACTCTTGTTGCAACACTGGTGAATGAGTATAATATTAGGCACAAAAAGTCTACTCCTTATCATCACCCCCAAGCTAATGGCCAAGTTGAGGTGACAAACTGAGAAATTGAAGCTATTCTGACTAAAATGGTAGCTATCCATAGGAAAGATTGGGTGAACAGATTACCCAAAGCTATTTGGGCCTATAGAACAACATGGAAAACAACTACATGCTTCATCCCATTTGAGTTGTTGTATGGAAAGACAACTATGATGCCAATTGAATTTGAACACAAAACTCTACAAACTGTAGTGGATTTAGGGATGGACATTTCTAAAGCACAAAGAGAAAGAATCATGCAACTAAATGCTTTGGATGAAATAAGGAGAGCAACCTTGCAACATACATAAGTAGTGCAGAATCAGAGAATCAAGTTGCATAAATGATTTATCAAAGACAAGAAGTTCAAACCAGGAGATTGGGCCTTGCTCTATGATTCAAGATATCAGGACAATGTAGGAAAATTGCAGATGAGATGGCTAGGACCATACGAGATTGTTGAGGTATTTCCCAATGGAGTCATCCAACTTACCACCATTGACCCTGTCAGGTTCAAATTACTTGTCAACGACCATCGCCTCAGGTTATATCATAAGCCAACTTCTAAAGAAGAATTCCTATAGCAATTCACCCAGCACTCAGAGCTTCCTACAGCTAAAGGTGGTGGACCTAATGTCCCTCCTTCAGCCTAATTGAGGTACGTACTTTTCATAATAAAGACTTTCACTTATGTGGAATTCCATTTCTTTGTTATCCGCCCATCCACCCATCTATACCACCTTTCTCTCTCTTCCATCACTTCATTCCACCTCATTCCATTCCACCCCATCTTCATTCATTGCTCAATCCATTTTCCAATAAGGCGAGCATTACTTTATCCACACATTTAGGTATGTGTGCATTAAGTGCTATCTTTAATAATCTTTTAAGTATGTTCATTTAATCATTGTACGTTAGCATAGGTATTCACATAAATGCCATCATTGCTTGTCAATCGCCACTCCCATCTCACATGTGTGGACACATGTCCAAATTTAGGTTGGGGGGAGGGAAATGAAAACGATGCAAATATTTTATTGTCCATGTGTCAAACCATATTAGGCTGCGTCATAATTTTAATATGAGCTAATTGCATGAGTGAAGTGACAGTAACTGCAACCGCCAATTTTTCCTATCATAATTTCCCTTTATCATTCATTTTCTTGCTATTATTTCCCTATCCTAATCTTGAGTTGCAAGCAAGAAGACAAAACAAAAGAAAGAAAATTTAGTCGACGCAGATACTGTAGGGAAGTGCACTTGATTTTTAGAAGGTTAATTGCAGAAAAATTGAAAGAAGTTTTAGGGCATTTGTTTGATTGCAGACAATGGAAGGTGGGTTAGTTCAAAGCGAACCCACGATGAATGATATTTTACTATAGGATGCACAATGCTTGGCTGAATTTCAAAACCTTGGATGGATAGATTAATTTTTGAAGCTAGATGGTTTTGATGAAGGCATTTCCCTTGAATTTTCTCAGACATTTTCAAAAGGAAAAGCCACAATAAAAGGGTTAGAAGTCATAGCAACAAAGGAAATAATTGCGAAAGTTACAGGGTTACCTACTCATGGTGAAAATTACCCTGTTTCAAGAGACGCCAGGTTAGCCAGGGCTAAATTCATAGAGCCAAATGACCCCCCATTGACCATAGACAAGCAGGGTGCAAAAAGAATGTCTTTTCCCAAGCCATGGAAGTAGATAGCTATGCATGTTATCAAATACATTACTTGTGAGGGTCACCAGTGAAAATTTCATTCTGTCCACTTCAAGCTTTTGAACCACATGAGGCACGGGAGGAGGATGAATGTACCCAATGTGTTGTACAATCTTCTCTCAATCATGGCGGCCAAGATCCAGAAAGGTAGGGATAATTCATTTTCCCACCATTGCCTAATTAAATTACTAGTTGAAAAATATCTGTGTGATGTTTCTAGAATGAATTAGAAAGAGTTTATTAAGGTTGATCAAGATTATCACCAGGAGTAGTTTGTTGATGTTGAACATTTGCCACCTAGGGCTACACCTCGATCTCATAGGTCTAGCAGGAGGGTAAGCACACCGGAAGCCATTCCTAGTGCTTCAACCTCTGGTGTTGGCTCTGGCATGAATCCTCCTACAACAAAGGAAACCATTGAAATTAGTTCTTTTGGAATAGAGCACTTAGAAAAAGAAAGATCTTCCTCAAATTTTGATGATGAAGTTCCACTTGAAACCCTCATGAAAACTAGGGCACAACAGATGGGGGTAGAAATAAGAAAAGGAAAGGTTAAAACACAACTTGTAGAAATAAAAGTACCATGTTTGAAAAAGAGGAAGGTTGACACTATTCCTCTTGTAGCCAAAGGAAGATGTGAATGACCTCCCAAAAAATCAAGACCAACTGGGCTTGAGTTTGGTACACCTCTGCAAGAAAGCCCTAAACCTAATGAGACCCCGCATAAGGACCCTGAAGCTCTGGTGGAGCAGGAGCATATTGAAAAAGAAGAAGAAGGCATATTTAAGGGAGCAACAAACATAACACTGGCCGATCTTGCTAGCATTGTAGAGGAATTGGAAGGAAATTAAAACTCCTTGAAGCATGAGCATGAAGTCTTGCAACAACAACTAGAACCAAAGCAGGAGTTTCTACAGCTGTAGCAAGAACAAGAGTCCCTATAGAAAAAGGAAGAAGAAACAACACCCTTACAAGCGGAGATAACTGGACAAATAATGCCACATGAGGAGCCGTCATCAACAAAAAGATTGGTAGGCATTCATAATCCTCCTGATTTTTTAGTACATGCAACAATTTTGAATATTTGGATGGAGATACAAAGGAGGGAGGAAGAATGGGAGAAGGAAAATTGAAAGTTAAAGGAAGAAATTCAAAAGAAGGATGAAGAAATTGAGGAGAAAATTGTAGAAATCGCTACCCTGAAGCAGAGGGTAGATGATATGGTAGCTTTGGTGCCAAATATTTTGGAATGTAGAGAACCCCCAAGGGTCTATGCTATGCTCTTGAAAGAGAAGTATCTCTCTTTTAAGATATCAAGACTTGTCTTAGGTTTGAATCCTTCTATTGATACCCCTATGGAATTTTTCAATGCTTATAAGATTGCCTCCCTTGAAATGAAGAATTTGTTATGTGAATTTTATTTACATAGTTATGCTATCACAAAGGACCATGAGTGGAACCCATTGCTATATGTTGGAGATGTTAAATTGAGAGCATTCATGTCTTGGGTGCAAAATGAAATTAGTTGGGGACAATAGCACGGTGCTTATAAACAATTGGAGTTTGATATCCCTCTACATGTTAGAGATGAATCAAATAACCCAAGGGATATTTATAGAGAATGGCATAGAATGTTTCTCAGAACAAGCTATGGAAATAGGATTATGCCTTGAATTGAGGCATTTTACACTGAGTATGAGGTAAAAACATCAGCAAAAGAGGAAATCGTGAGATGTTTATCCCAGAGATGGAATAGTTTGTCCGAGAATTGAAACAGGCTGAGCCTCATTCCATCCACAATTATGTTGCAACATTAAAAAAAATTGAGAGACATATTCAGATTGGAAGAACTCAGGGATGAAATTGGATTCCCCTGACTTTTCAGCCACCCATACTCATGTGGCCCATTCCAAATTCCAGATTCTACTAGAGTGATATTGTCGCATAAAGGCAGAGATGGGATAGATTTGATAGATTGGGAGGGTTCTATTGGTATCCTGACTCATGCACTACAACCATTGATGTTGGACAAATCTCAGTTGCAAATTTCATAGCTTTGACCAAGTAGAAGAACAACTCTTCCCTTGCTAGAGGACCAACAAAATGTTAGGTTGGGGGGAGTGGTGAGCCTAGTTTTTGGTCTAGTTTGGGTAGAATCTATAGTCTATTTTCTCATTGATTTCATGTATTTTAATGCTTAAATGTTGGTATTGGCATAATTTTTCCCTCAAACCATTAACATTCGACATTACCCTATCTCTACAAGCTTTAATGATATTTGGCATAATATGTGGGTTATCTATGCTGATTTTGCATATGATTAATGAGTGTTTCTTATAGTGGTTATTGATGTGCAATTATTATGTGTACTAATCATGGACTGTAGACTTAATACGTCAAGTTATGGAAGACACCGCCAGCTAGGCATGCACCATAACGTCCAGCTAAGAAGCCACTCCAAGATAAAGGAAGCCAATAGTAGAGATTCTTCATGTAATTGAATGTAACCACCTTGCAGTGGACCTTAATGATCGAGCATGCATGGGCATTACTAATGTTCTGGATCTGCGCTTGAATTGCATGTCTGACTAGATTCCATGCATGCGTAATCGTCGCCACTCCACTTTCCCCTGTTTTCCCTAAATGGCGTCCTCCCAATCATGGAGTTGATTGCCTTGTTAGCTGTAGTATAAATAATAATTTGATGCTCCTTCTTTGAAGGTTGCACGATTCTACATTGTACTCTTATTTCAGTGATACAGATATATTAATTTTTGTATGCATGATTTATAGTGAATGAAAATAAAGTTGAGTTTGAACATCTGAGTTTTTGTTAGTTTAGAGGATACTTATCCAAGGGGGCCCACTTGGTGAGTAATCCGTTCTCTTAGTTAGCATTAGCCTAGTATTACTTGTCATTTGATACTTAGTTTGAAATTTGACATTGACTGTTCTTGTAGCCACGAGAAGTCCATTATGTGTCTGTTCCTGTAGTCAAAGTAGACAAAGTAGTCCCTATTTTTTTGCACAAATTTTCATTCTTGCTTTGCATTTTAGTTTAAACAAATTTGTTGGTGGATGTTCAACATTTGCTTTATTTCCTTTCAGCTATTTACTTTCAACATTGTGTTTCTTAGCTGTAGAATGCAATGACTACTTGAGCCCCTAGAACACATACAGTGCTAACCTATTTCAAATTCACATCCCTGGGTTGGCAAGTTAAATGCACCTTCATGATGGTTGAATGACTATTCAGGTTAGATGTCCAATCTCTGAATCATGGCCGCAAAAGCCCAGTTATGAGATCATTGTAGGAGGCCGACAATAATGCTTGAGCTTTTGTAGGTTTGGGGATGTTGGATTTTTCTATCTGTAGACATCCAAATTTGACCACTCCCATATGGTCAAATCTATATCCTTTATTTGTCTATTTCATCGATATTAATTAAATAATTTATTTAATTAATATTTTCCCTTTCCCTAAGGTTTCTAAAATATTTAATTTAATAATTAAATACTTTACCTTTCATCCTTCTTCTCTAAATTAAATAAATATATCAATTTATTTAATTTAGTCATTTAGCCTTTTGAATTTAAATCAATTTTAAATTCCCTCTTTTCTCTCTCCTTGTCACACCCTCCATAATCTTCTTCTAATTTTGATTAGTTTAATTAATCCACGATTAGGATGTGCACACCTTTAATCAGGATTAATGTCACATCCTCCATATTTGACCACTTGTCTCTAATCCTTCATTAATCTTCTTAATCACCTATTTTCACAACCTTAATCTAATCACATGCCATCTTTGACATGTCCTCCAAGTCAACCTTTTATAAGTGCTTAAAATTCACATTTATTCATTCAATGCATTTCTCTTCCCCATGCAAGTTGTTGGGAAATTCTAAATTCTCTCACTTGTCACATCAGTCACATGGGACAAGGATCTCCTTTATGAGGACCTTGTCTTATCCTTAAGGTAATTCCAATCATGTGAATTTAAAATTCACATTTACTCCCCTAACAACTTCTCTCATCCCCATGATGATAAGAGAGGACTTTCTAAAATTTCTTAGTTGTCACCATCACTCTCATATGGGGACAAAAACTTCTTTTTAAAGATATTTTTCCCTAATCCCAAGGTACTTGCAAGTACCTCCACCTCACATGTCCTCTTTCCATATCACCTATCGTTGTGACACCTCCCCTTCCACATGGCAAGATGTGAGGACCAGGGAAAACTTTAGTGGCGAATCTTGGCCAATTGGTGAATAATTGAAATCGAGACCTCCAGAAATGGTGAATAGTACAAGCTAAAAAGGATAGAATCGCCAGGCTTTTACAATTTTTTTATCTCGATTAATTCATCTATGCATTATTCCTTAAACGACGCGTCATTGGAACCAATTCGCCAGTAGTTTATACTATAATTACAAATATTAATTAAATTCGCCAGTAATATTATATTACTACCATTAATCTTGGGGAAATACCGCCACAATAATAAATTAGCATTTAATTTTAGGGATACTTTAGCCTTGAATAGGGCTTTTATTTATTGTCATCGAATCATCGATTATCTTTTTAATTAGATGGGTACAGGTTGATTTTGTGCCCTAATACACACGTTCCTTTCAAAAGGCTTGTTGAGGCCTGAAATTTGTTTTGGTCCACATGATTAAACCTAATCGTGTGGCCCAAAACAAATTATGGGCCTCAACAAGCCTTTTAAAAGGCACATGCGTATTAGGTAGCAGAATCAACCTGCAACCATTCGATTAAAAGATAATCAGTGGTCTTCATTGTCGGCCTATCACCCAAAACTTGAACCTTGTAACCTATGTCATGGGGTTCTGAAAGTTTGAAACCGGGCAACAGTGTGTTGGTCGAGGGATCGCTGACTTCTCTAACCTTGGAACCTTGTCGTGGTGTTTAGAAGTTTCTTAACTTCCAAACTAGTCGATCTTCTTTGTTGTCGCGGCGTCTTGGAGTTTCCTAACCTCTGATTGGAGGTCGTGAAGTTTGTGGTTTCTCTAACTGGGTGACAAGCCGATGGATGGTGGAATTGGTCTGCGTGGATGGTGATGACCGTGTACGACAGTGACTTGGATACCGACTTGGAGGTTGGGAGTTAAATATTTAAGTCTTTTTTGGGAGACTTGTTGCAAATATTGTAGATTCCCATCTTGATTCTCCAGAATTGCAAAAGTGGTGTATGTGTGTCTTGGTGGAGACCACAAGGAATGGCCGATAGTTTAGTGTGATAGTCAAAGGCGATGGACGAGTGATGTGTCGACATGTGGCATAATTTCATTTGTTGATTTTACATCACTATTGTAAATCAACAATCATTAGAAAATTTTAAAAGGAGAGATTCACCATTGTAATTAATCTTTTTAGTGATTATTCGCTAGGATTCGCCATTGTGATTATTATTTTTACCAATTATTCATTAAGATTTGCCAAGATTTTATAATTTTTTTGATAATGAGCATAGATTCGCTAGGAAAACTAATATTTTTTTCAAATAAAAGGAAAGATTCGCTAGGATTTTACACCTTCGCCGAGGGGGGGGGTTTCTTAAAGTTATCCCTGGTGAGGACTTGTGAGTCCTCATCTCACCACAGCCCTTCATCTTGCCCATGTTGGAAAAATCCTAACCATTGAATCATCTAGAGACTCTTCCCTTAAAATGGAAGATTTTTTCTCATTTTCATTCATAACACGCATTCACATTCAAGCAAAAATTCTACTCTCAAGCATCCATCTTCAAGCACTTTCATTCAAGCTCTCACACCTCCATTGTTGAATCTTCAAACTCATTTGCATCCATTTTGACCATCCACTCATATACCCATTTGAATCATTTGAATCCTCATTGCATCCTCATCATTTTGCATCCATTTTCATCATATTTTCCATCAAGGAGCACACATTCAAGCTACATCAAAGGGCCAACCAAAAGGATCACTTCGACAAGGTATAATCTGTTGTTTATCTTTATTTTGTTCAAGTCAACTTAGGCTAATCATTGAGGTGGTGTTGTGTTATTTCTCCTTTGTATTTTGTATCTTTAGGTCTATAAATAATGTTGCATTACATTTCTAGTACACTTGGTGGGACCCACAAATGAGTTTGTTTCTGTCATGTTTGACGTTTACATTTTTGCAGGTTTAGGTTACATAGAGGCGACTTTGCAACTAAGAGGGGTGACCTTACCCTCAATAGGGGCGAACTTTCCCTAACAGGGGCAACCTTGGCCTAAGATAGGCGAACCTGCCCTAGGACAAGCGACCTTGCCCTAAGATAGGAAACCTTTCCCTCAACAGGGGCGATTATGCCCTAGATAGAGGCGTCTCTGAGGTAAAAAGAATGACTTAAACTTCATTCCAGAGTCCATTTCTTGTTGTTTTCATTAGTATTGACCCCCTAACCTATTTTGTTGGTGAATGTGTTTGTTTTTACTTATGTTTGTGCAACTATTTCACATTTTTCCAAGGCTAGAGAGCAAAACTTCTAACATATTTGGTGCAGGATGAACGAGCCAAGTTTCTTAGTTAGCTTGTTTATTTTTCATTTTCACACTAGCTAGGTACATAGATCTAATTAGGGGGAGTCAATATACTTGTGTGCTATGTTTGTAAAGTGGTCTATTGACCTATCCAATCCCCTTGTGCCATTTGGAGATCCTAGGTGAAGAGAAATCATAGCTCACTTAGTCATTTGCTTTACCTGGGGGGCACTAAATCGTTCAAGCTTTCCCCTTGTGCTTCGTGCGAGCCTGGGGATTAGCCAAAAATATTTAGTGTCTTCTTTTAGCAGGACTTGCTTGGGGATTGCATCACCCCAAGGGACGATCCCAATCACGTGTACTGGCGGGGTATATAAAGGGGGCAAAGCCAAAGCTGTACCCCTATCTAGTCATGTTGTGTCTAGAGAATCGTCAAAGACAGGGTGATATGTAGATAAGATGTGAAGAGTTTTTCCAAGTTTCTAGTACCTCGCTGGGGCTTTCGACTCACACCTATGATGGGCTAGTGTTCACGGTTGTGCCTCATGTACCGTGCGCATATTGAGGACACCCTAGTCCGCCTTGTTCATCCTAGTTAGAGGATTGTGTTGGCCATACCCTCTTACTAATCTTAGGATTGTGCTGCTTGAACTGTATTTTTTGTGCAAAACCAGTGCATGTCTTATTAGTCAAGTCAGGCTTTGCCTTTTGCTTGTTGTTTGATGTGTTTTCTGTCCTTTTCCATACCCGTTTTTATCCAAATTAAGTCTAGGTCTACTGATAGGGGTGAATTTTCTCTCAACAGGGGAAACCTTGCCCTTGACTTGGGCAACCTTGCCTCATTTGCTCATTCCAAGCATCCATTTCCCCGTTCTAAGCATCCGTTTCCCCATTTTGAGCATCTGTTTCCCCAGTTTTGATAGTCTATTTTCCCGTTTCAAAGGTTCATTTGTTGGTTTCGATAATCTGTTTGCCCCTTTTCTAATTTAGACAAGTCTGAAAGCTAAGTTGGGTGACCTTTCCCTTGACTTGGGTGAACCTTCCCTTTACTTGGGTGACCTTGCCTTTGACTTGGATGAACCTACCCTTGACTTGGGTGACCTTGCCCTTGACTTGGGTGACCTTGCCCTTGACTTGGGTGACCTTGCCCATTGACTTGGGTGACCTTTCCCTTGACTTGGGAAACCTTGCCACCTAGATAGGAAAATTTTCCCAAAATAAGACCTTCATCCATCTTCTCGTCATCATCGTTTTCGTTCATCAACACCTTCCGAAAGTGATCATTTCATCAACCAAATCACATAGGTGCATCTTAGAACATCATTAGACTCCATATCCATCATTGGTTCATCAATCCTAATCACCTAGAATTTATTTTAGGGTTTTTGGTTTTGATGTCGAAATGAAGACCAATCGACACATTTTCAGGGCTTCAAACTTTCATATTGACCCTTAAAATCGCAATTTAGTGTTTTTTTCTAGTTTTTGAAAAATATTTTTTGTTAATAACTCAGAATGCATGTCTCAGATTTAGGATGTTAGTTATCAATTCATGCTATCTTAGTTTTAGGAAGTTTTTGGGAAAAAATGGACTTTCAAAGGTATGCCTTTGAAATTTTCTATAATGGCAAAATTTGACAATTTTTAAAAACTGCCAAATCTGGAAAAATATGATTGTTAGCACCTTACATCATCTAATTAAACCTCTAAACTTGGTTTAAAATCACTCCCATCACATCCTCCAGTTATCCAAATATGAGCTTTAATCCAATCCCAATATGAGCTTAACCTAAATCCCAATTTGAGCTTTAGTCCATCTACATCCAAGATCTTATGATATCGAAACAAATCTTGAGATCCATTCCTCCATCTTCTTCCAATCCATCCTATTTATCCTATCATCACCTTTTCTTTCCTTCTAATTTTTTTCCCCATATTTTCAATCCCTATCCATCTAATCTAACACCACGAATCCTTATACTTCACTAATGTAACCAAAAATAGTAGTTAAGGGGAATCCTAATTACATTGACGATGATAACGAGAGTCTTGTTGATCAAGAGGTATATGACATAGATACCCTTGAGGCTATCATTTCTAGTAAGCTTTCCTCGACCACTTTACAAAATCCAATTACTCCTCTGAGCTATCCTGTTATGTCTTCATCCAAGCCTAATAATGCTCCTTATGCTACCTCTAACAAAGGATATCCATTATCTCTCCCACTCGTATCTTCATCATATCCTTCATCTACATATTTCTCTTATCCAAAACCCACATCCTCTAATCCAAATCTAACATCCCAATCTTCCCATCCTAATCTACCATCCCAATACTCCTATTACAATCCCCCATCCATGTCCCCCTATCCTAATCCTCCTTACCAATTTTCCCATCCTAATCCTACATTCACACCTTCTTATCTTAATCCTACATCCCCATCAACCTATCCTAATCCAAAATACACATATTCATATCCTAATACACCATCTACGCCAACCTATCCTAATCAGACATCCCAATCTTTTTGTTTGAATCAATTATCTCAATACCTCTTCTACAATCCACCACCCGCATCTTCTTATCCTAATCCACCACCTGCATCCTCTTGTCCCAATCCAACATCCACGTCTTCATATCCTAATCCACCATCTCAATCTTCCCAACCAAATCCTCCTTACCAATACCCTTACTACAATAAACTAGCTGCACCCTCTTGTTCTAATCCATCATCCATATCCTCTTATGTCACTCCATCTTCCACTCCACCATGTCCTCTCCATCTACTCCCATTCCTATATCCAATCCCATTCCCCCATCTAATCCTAGTCCACTAATCCATAATCCTAATCCTCAACCAATCCCTAAACCTTCGTCTATTCCCACTACCCCAGCTAAGCCTAGAGTATGCACGATTCTCACTCCAGAGGTCCTCCAAGGACTCATGACAAAGAATACATCCCCAACTCCACATCTTGAAGTCGTGGAACCATGCTTCCCCACTCCCCCATGTACGGTCACTAGTGATGAGACCCTTCTCCATCCCACACCTATCATTATTGTTCCCACCCCTAGCACCACCCAAACTGCTGAAATCATCAAACCCACTGAATCTATTGAACCCCTATCTCCTACCTCGAGAGCTGTCAAATTCATCATAGACACCCAAATCCAATCCACTCCTCCTACTCCTAGATCCACTCAATCCATCGAAGACACACAAATCCATTCCACTCCTCCCACTCCTAGTATCACCGAAATCTATTCCCATGAACCTCATGAATCCTCCATCCTTCCATCTCCCCCACTTGGGGAGTCCCTCCAAAAATCCATCATCATGCCACCCACACACGATGAGTCATGCCAAGAGATTGATCTAGAGCATACCAACATATCCCCTCCTCCACATCAAGATCTTGCCATCTTGTCTAGTCCACCTCAAGATCATAGTCCGCCGTCCATTCCATCTTGTGATCCCCTTGACACTCAAGATCCAACCACTCCATCTCAGGAGCCCTTATCACCTGCTGCCACAAATCCAGATCCTATTATATCACCTAATCCCTCTCCTAATACCTTACCACTCACTCCTCCCGATCAAGATGTTGTTTCCCCATCATCTCCATCTCATGATCCTCCATTGTCAAATAGCCCTACCATTCCAACACCATGTTTATATCCCCTTGGTACTCTTACATTCATCCATGGTGGTTTTCTTGTAGAAGAGGAACCAAGCATATACGCCACCCATCCTCCTCCATCTAATAATAGACTCGCATCATGTTTCCAAAATAACCAACATCCTATTATAGATTGAATGCTCAAAAGCATGAATTATCAAGGAAAATGTTTAGGCCTTCATGAGCAAGGTATTTTAGAGCCCATCCATGTCAAAGATAATCTATGCACACAAGGTCTTGGATATATCTCTCAAGACTCACAATCCAAAAAGGTTGGTACAAGCTCTATATGTCCTCAACGAACCTCCTCCAAAAGATTAATAGGCTCTTCCCATAACTCCACTAAACCATTTTCCACCATCCCCCCTCCATCATATAGCCTCAAAACAAGCATCCATATTTTTCCTTTGACTTCCAAGTCCATTTTGGGTCCTTATGTCCCTCCATCCACCATCTCCCATCCTTCATCTATCCATCTATCTTGGATCCTTATGTCCCTCCGTCCACCATCACACATCCCCCACATACTAAGTCCATTTTGGGCCCTCCATCTCATCCTATCCATCCTTTTATCCATCCATCACCTATCCATGTCACCCATCATGAAAAAACCACTCTCATATTCCCTAATTAGGATCAACAAAGGAACATACCTACACATCCTTCATCCACATATCATCCCAAAAATCCAACCTCCATCACTCTACATCATCCATATCCTCACTTGCATCCCATTGCTATTAAAAGTACTTTAGATACCAAAGTAAAAATGCAAAAATCTAAACATCCACATGAATAGAAAGCTCCTCATGTCCCCTTAAAAAGACATGTTGAAGAAAAGAAAAATCAAACCCATCGGCCACAAAGGCCCACCAAAGAAAAGATAAAAACCATGTGGATCCCAAAGAAAAAAGATGCAATGCCTTCAAATGAAAAATCTATAACAACATCTAAAGTTTCTAATCCAAAATCCAATCATACACCCCTTCCATCTCCTAAATATATTTTGGGTCCTTATGTCCCAAAATTCACCATCCCATCTCCTCCATTATCCCCACATTCTTCGTCTGTTAATCTTCTTATCCTTTCACATCCACCACCATATGCGCCAATGTTGGTCCTGAAATCATCACCCCATCACAAACCTACCCTATGATTCCATCCATACAATTTCCAACATCCCATCCATTATCCCACATATCTCCCCCATCAAATTCCTTTAATCCATTCTCTTGCATAATCCATTTATCCTAATAAGGTTGAACCAACATCCAATAGTCATTTCACACATGGGCTCTTAATACCTCGTATAGAACTTGATGCTTGATCCTTCATCCATCTCTTTATCACATATATTTTAAATCCTCTTATCCACATCCCTATCCTTATCCATCTCCATCCGCATTCTATCAAAATATCCAAAAAAAAAGTCAAAAAAAGAAGAAGAAATAATTCGTCCAATGGTGAAAAATTGGAAAACAAACGCCTTGGATAAGTACCATGATGAAAACCTAGAAAATAGGCATCATGTGTAAATCCCCCATCTAGCTTACTTCCACACTTGGGAGCAACTGTGTTCCCTTCATCCATCTCCTCCATCCCACCCGTCTTACACATCTTTCCTGTCATATCCTATTTATCTCGATCCCTCCATCCTCCTTGTGATCTTGATATAGATAGGGGAAAACATATATACATGCTTTGGACACCTCTTGGAATATATTCCCCTCATCCATACACTATTGTATTCCTTATCCTATACATCTACTTTTTTCATCCATAAATCCTATCCACATCCATATACATTCCTTGTCCACTCATCATGCTACCATCCATCTCCCTCCCTCATCCACCCATCATATCCTCCTCCATTCATCTTCTTTATCTTCCCATCCACCCATCTTCCATCCCTCCTACTTCATCACACATGACATATCTAGAGTGGGGGCATTGACAACCTTTGTGACATAGTCCTCAGAGACATCTTTCATCCATCATATCATCCCCTTCATCTCCCCATCCTTATCTTCCTATCCATCATAGCATCCCTTTCATCTCCCCATCCTTATCTTCCTATCCATCATAGCATAGCATCCCTTCCATCCCACCATCCTTATACCTCTATCCATCATATCATCCCTTCCATCTCCCCATCCTTATCTTCCTATCCATCCAAACAATCTCTTCCATCTCGCCATCATTATCTTCATATCCATCCAAACAATCCCTCTCGTCTCCCCATCCTTATCCCTCTATCCATCAATTACAACATCCCTTCCATCTCCCCATCCTTATCTTCCATCTCCCCATCATTATCTTCCTATCCATCCAAACAATCCCTCCTGTCTCCCCATCCTTATCTTCCCATCCAAACAATCCCTTCCATCTCCCCATCCTTATCTTCCTATCCATCCAAATAATCTCTTCCATCTCACCATCCTTATCTTCCTTTCCATCGTAGCATCCCTTTCATCTCCCCATCCCTATCTTCCTATCTGCCTATCATAACATCCCTTCTATCCCCCATCCTTATCTTCCTATCCATTCATCTCTATCCTCATCCCCTATCATAATCCCTTGTCATTGGTATCTAGATATAGGCTTCCCCCATGCGACCCAATTCCATTTATCTCATCATTATCCCTCTTGCTTCTTTCACACATCTTTCCAATCTCCTATCACTTCTCATCACTCATCTCTCCATCATGTCATTCTCCCCATTCATCTTTTGATGATTTAGATAACTATCCCATCCCTCAGCTACACATGATCACCACCATCCTATCCAATAGGACTATCTTGTCTCATCATATTGGTCCAATCTTTTTATCCCTTTGTCATGGTTATCTCATCATCCCTTATCCATCATTTGTCTTTGGTCGGTCATCGAATTTTTTGAACTACGTTGCCCCTGCGCTTTCACATAGGCAAGGTCAATCGTTTGATCCACCCTTGGGGATTTGCTTTGTTTTTCTTTTCTTTGCTTTTTCCCGTCCAGTATTTGTCATCCATCGGGGTCTCCATTGTCCTCTTTCTGCTTTTATCCTTGGAATTTTATTGAACTACGAGGGCTCTGTGCTTTCATGTAGGCAAGGCTAATCTTTGATCGGCCCCCAAGCCCCTAGGTCTTTAGGGTGTATCGGTCTTATGTTTTGTGTCTTGTTGTCATGTTGTGTCATCAAGTATGTCCTTATCTAGTTGGTTCTTCACAAATGAGATCCACTCATATCATGAGATTCAATTGGTTTTGGAGTCTCCTGCGTCATAATCAATCTTTTAGTTTAGTATCCATCTTTGATCTCAATAGGATGCATCATTCCTAACAAACCTTGTCAATCCCATCCATCTTCTCAATCCTATGGCAAATGATGTTTTGAAATTGATTGCGATCTTTTGACACTCTTGGCTTGTATTCATCATTTGAGCTCCCTATCACAACTTATCAAGGCCGCCATGATCTATCATATCATGGTGCATTTTGACTGGTAAAAATAGGGGCATATATTGATCTTTTTGCTTTGTTGCTATCTTCTTGGTTGTCCCACGTAGCACCCACCAAGATCCCCGAGGTCTTGTGTTACACTGGGGCATCCTTTCGTGCTTGTAGTTATCCCAATGTCTGGCTCGACCAAGGTCTTTATGACTTTGGGGTGTTGGGATAGCCTTCTTGTCTGTTGTATTTGTTTTACGCATTAGACACTAATTCGCCTTGGTTTACATACCCTGCCACCTGGTGTCTTATGCTATAAAAATTAGTGCTCCAAAAAAGGAAAATTGCATTAGGATTTCATTTCATGATCAATTCCGTTGCATTGCATTCATAATTGACCTATGACCTATGATTTTGGTTGTAAAAACATTCACCTTCCATCTCTCGTTCTTATCCATATACCAATGGTTTTTGACAGTTGCAGTTTCACACCCATATTCCCTTAATTTTGTAATTTTTACAAGGAAAGTACTTGCCATTAAATTGACAATACGCCTACCATTGATCCTCACCTCTATGCAAGTCCTTATTTACACTCATGTTCATGTTGCATTCCATTTGAAATTAGGCCATCTCACATCCCTACCCAATCTTAATCCATTCAATCTAACACAAATCATCTAATCACATCCTTGGTCTTGTTCCCAACCTTGCTACAAGCCTTGATCCAATAATCATCATCATCATCTTCTTCGGGATGTATCCTTCCATATCCTTTGGTGTTGTTTTGGGATGTATCCTTCCCTCATCATCAACACTTTCATCATCATCATTAGGATGTATCCTTCCCTATCCTCATGTTGTTTCGGGATATATCATTCCCAGGTCGACAACACTCCATCCATCATCAACCTATTTTGGCTTGTAGTTTTCCTAGGGCAACATCACCTTTGTCCTTACATCCATTTGTGCTTCCCAATCTCCTATCACTTAAAATACTCTCTTATCCATCACTCTGCATCATCTTCCTCGTATACCCTTTCATCGTCTCATCCATTTTGAGAGCACACCCATGTTCTCTAGAATCCACATGTCCTCTTGAGGGGGAATCCTCAATCCCTAATCTTCATCTTCACTCCCATAATCCTTCTTCCTAGTCACTCCTTTGATGACTAGGAAATATTTACCAATCTAATCTTCTTCTTCTTGGTGCTATCTTTTAATCTTCTTTGAAATGGTGCTACTTCGTAGCACCATTTCAAAGAGGGGAAAAATGTATACATCCAAATTTGACCACTCCCATATGGTCAAATCTATATCCTTTATTCATCTATTTCATTGATATTAATTAAATAATTTATTTAATTAATATTTCCCCTTTCCCTAAGATTTCTAAAGTACTTTACCTTTCATTCTTCTTCTCTAAATTAAATAAATATATTAATTTATTTAATTTAGTCATTTAGCCTTTTGAATTTAAATTAATTTTAAATTCCCTCTTTTCTATCTCTTTGTCACATCCTCCATAATCTTCTTCTAATATGGATTACTTTAATTAATCCATGATTATGATGTGCACACCTTTAATTAGGATTAATGCCACATCCTCCATATTTAGCCATTTGTCTCTAATCCTTCATTAATCTTCTTAATCACCTATTTGCACAATCTTAATCTAATCACATGCCATCTTTGGCATGTCCTCCAAGTCAACCTTTTATAAGTGCTTTCCTTTTTGAGCTTTGACCTCTTCCCCATGTGAATTTAAAATTCACATTTATTCATTCAATGCATTTCTCTTCCCCATGCAAATTGTTGGGAAATTCTAAATTCTCTCACTTGTCACATTGGTCACATGGGACAAGGATCTCCTTTATGAGGACTTTGTCTTATCCTCAAGGTACTTCTAATCATGTGAATTTAAAATTCACATTTATTCCCCCAACAACCTCTCTCATCCCCATGATGATAAGAGAGGACTTTCTAAAATTCCTCACTTGTCACCATCACTCTCATATGGGGACAATAACTTCCTTTTTGAGGAGATTTTGCCCTAATCCCAAGGTACTTGCAAATACCTCCACCTCACATGTCCTCTTTCCACATCACCTATCCTCGTGACACCTCCCCTTCCACATGGCAAGATGTGAGGGATTGTGTGTCCTCAAGGCACCACAACCCTTCATCTTACCCATGTTGGAAAAATCCCGACCATTGAATCCTATAGAAACTCTTCCCTTAAAATGGAAGATTTTGTCTCATTTTCATTCATAACATGCATTCTCATTCAAGCAAAAATTCTACTCTAAAGCATCCAACTTCAAGCACTTGCATTCAAGCTCTCACACCTCCATTGTTGAATCTTCAGACTCATTTGCATCCATTTTTCTCATCCACTCATATACCCATTTGAATCATTTGAATCTGTAGACACTTAAATTTGGACACCTATATTTTTCCAAATTTATCCCTTTTCATCTAAATATCCTCTAATTTGCATTAATTAAGTAATATTACTATTATTTAATTAATACCCCTAAAGTCCTCTAAATCCCTAAGGTATCTAGTTAAATAATTAAATACTTTACCCTTTATTCCCCTTTTCTTGAAAAGAATTAAATAAATAATACATGTATTTAATTCCTCACATGTCACATCCTCCATCACTTTTTCTTAATCCTGATTCACCTTCATAATTCCATCATTAGGGATGTGCACATGTCTAATATTTGATTAGGATGTGTCATATCCTCCAACTTTTGAAAGTTGGCTCCTAATATTCATTACCCACTAACTGTCTTCTAATCATTGCCAGTTAATCCAATTATCATCTTAGTCAACTCTTTCATCTCCCAAGGAATATTAAATTCCTTTTATTATCCCCATGTGAATTTAAAATTCACTTTTATTCCTCCAAATCTCTCCTCTTCCCCACATGGATCATTGAGAGGTCAAATCAGTCACATGGGACAAGCACTTACCTTTTTAAGGACCTTGTCTTATCCACAAGGTACTTCTTAGCTTCCTTTATAAGCGCGTTGTCTTATCCACAAGGTACTCCCAATCATGTGAATTTAAAATGCACATTTATTTCTCCAACAACTTCTCTCATTCTCATGGTCCTCTCACTTGTCACCATCACCCTCATCCCAAGGTACTTGCAAGTACCTCCACCTCACTTGTACTCTCTCCACCTTATTTTTCCTTGTGACACTTCATCCTCCACATGGAAAGATGTGAGGGCTTGTGAGTTCTCAACTCACCATAGCCCTTCAGCTTTCCCATGTTGGAAAAATCTCAACCGTTCAATTCTCTAAAGAATTCTCCCCTAAATATATAGGATTTCTCTTTCATTCAAACATTAGGCATTCAACTTACAATCACATTTTCAAGTTCTCCAACTTCATCTCTCAAGAAACTTCAATCATTTGCATCCACCCTCCATTGTTGAAGCTTCAAGCTTTCATTGTACCCATTTTGTTTACTTTCTCACATACCCACATCTCTCATTTGAATCTTCATTTCATCAAGATCATTTTGCATCCACTTTAGCACTCTTGCCATCAAGGAGCACACATTATCAACAATTAAAGGGCCAACCGAAATATCAACTTGAAAAAAGGTAAATCTCTTCTTTTTTATCTTTTCTTTTGTTTGAGTTCAACTAGGCTAATCTTGAGGTTGTGTAGTGTTGTTTCCTTCTTTGCATCATTCTATTTTGCATCACTTAGGATAGGTAAACCTCACTGCATCACATTTCTACATTGCATCCTCATCATTTTGTATCCATTTTCATTATATTTTCCATCAAGAAGCACACATTCAAGCTACATAAAAAGGCCAACCAAAAGGATCACTTGGACAAGGTATAATTTGTTGTTTATCTTTATATTGTTTAGGTCAACTTAGGTTAATCATTGAGGTGGTGTTGTGTTATTTCTCCTTTACATTTATTTGTATTTTGCATCTTTTAGGTCTAGTAAATAACACTGCATTACACTATCAAACATGGGGTTTAGCTTAAAACTTCATCAAACTACTACCCACAAGGAAATGGGTTAGTGGAGTTGGCCAACAAAAGCCTAATTAGGTTAATCAAGCGGATCAGGTCAAAATGACAAAGGGATTGGCACAAACACTTGTGAGCTACTCTGTGGGCAAACTAGATTACTCCCAAGCAGATCCTAAAGACCTCCCCTTATGAACTTGTATACAAAAAAGAGGTAGTTTTACCTGTTTCCATAGAAATCCCTGCTTTGCAACAACTAAAAGTCCTGGAGATTGAAGAAAGCGGTGGAATGGAAGTCTGGATGGCGAAACTGCTCAAACTTGTAGAAGATATAGAAAAGGCCTATGGAGCCATGATCGACCACCAAAAAATAGTAAAGTGGTGGTTCGATAAAAGTACCTCCAACCTAGATTTCAAGGAGGGGAGCCTAGTACTAAAGTATAATGAACACACTATAAAACTAGGACAACATACCAAATTTGAAGTGCTATGGAAGGGACCCTTCCGAATTAGCACGTGCAAAGAAAAGAATGCTTGCGAAACCGAAGATATGGAGGGTAATACTTTGGATATATTAGTGAATGGTATTTATCTTAAATTGTTCCATTAAACTATGTAATTCTTTGAAATTTTTTAGCAGTTATGTACCATATGTAAATATTTTTGTAAATACGTTTTAATTTTGAGAATAAGCCATGAGAAAAACACAGAGGAAGTAGAAAATTTGTATTATATTATATTCATATAAAATTTACAATGTAATACAAGCCCAAGGATCATATTTAAATATGAAGCCCTCTCGAGCAAACCCAAAAGGAGTCATAAAGCGAAAGGAAGCAAAAAGGAGGCAACGTGCAAAAAATAGTAAAACTACGCCTCTAGCCATTGTCTAGAAAGCTGAAGTAGTTCATCATCGAGTTTTATTTTTCTTCTTCTTCTTGGTCAGGATGCAAAAGGAGGGTGAACACACAACACACACAGGCTCGACAAAATGTGGACCACAGGCCTAGTCACTATGGTTATACACTAGAAACTCAAAGTGCTTCCTCTAGTCGAGCCTCAGAACACACTCCACGCCGTACTCCCACAATAGGTAGGTGGCTACTGGAAGAGATGTTAAATGATGCCCTTCAAGGTCCATGGTGTGGAATTCATAAAGGAAGGGCAACCATGGTATGTCTATCCCGAAGTCCACATGCCTGTGAATATTCATGGCGCTTGGAATACCAATGCTAGGGACAACGACTGGCATGATTTTGCTGAGCCCTTCCATCAGTGCAGAGTCAAACATTTTGCGGCATAATTCAATTATGACGGGCTTGGAAACATTTAGGTCAAGCAAGGAAGAAACAAAGTGGGAAAGTACATTGCAATTGCTCCTTAACTGGTTCTCATCATAAATGTAGTGTAGGCCGACTACCCACTTGAACGTAACTAGGCAAAGGCATTCACACCTTTTCACCAAGTGCTTAATTCTATTTTTGGTGATCTCTCCTAGAAAGTAGTATTGCGGCCTTCATGGTAGAAATCAAATAGGAGTGCCTAGGCCAACAGACATTTTGATAAAGCAGCAGATTGTGGCAGAATGGGAGATAGCAAGAAAAGCTTGCTAAACTTAAATGCTATTTTTTTTTTAATGAATATTGCAATAATGTGGCATAGCTATATATAGAAAGGATGAGCCAACAAACCAAACCAACGAGAGGTCCATTTTTGGTTGGACAACAACAAAAAAATACCAAAGAAAATAGAGGCCAATAGATAAATCATACAGAAGATCTGATAGAAGGTCTTGAGAAATAAATTTGGGCATTGGGAGTAAATGCTCTTGTATGCTGATTGTTGACGTGTGTCCTTTGCCAAAATCAACACCAACCAACTTACTTATGTGAAAAGACATGGATTAAAGTGGTAAATTCTGACAAATTAAATAGGCACGCCTTTTCAAGAGTAACTTGCATTACTTCAGCACGTTTCTCATAGATAAAGGCATGATTTCCAATGCAATGAGCTTATTTATGAAAGAGGCGATGGGGAGAATGTACTAATTCCATTCTTGCAGTGTTTTCAGAATTACTAAGGGCTACGAATCTCAAATCCACATGTATCACCTTAGTGGTAGCATTAATGGACCAATGATAATGACATATCCTTAACTGCATGTATGTGAGAGGGAATTAACTCAAAAAATAATTTTTTCTAAGAAGAAAAAGGAAAGTGGCCATTTTCATTAAGGAAAATCTCTATAACTTCTTGACGCAGACATGGCAGAGCCATCAACATCTAGTAGGAAAGCTAGAGCCTAATCGAAAAGGCCTAGTTATGCCGATATCTTTGGGTGGAACTCATTTGCCAATGCCCCAATTCCTGAGGAGCGGCTGTTTAAATTTTGTAAAAAGGTGCAACCAGACAAATGTATCATGAGAGAGGTAGTGTAGGATTTCACTGACAATATTTTCAACCCCAAGTTAACATCTAACCCTAAAAATCTTAGGGAGGGGGCATATAGAGAATGATAGATCATAGGTCATTTTAAGGTTTTGCATCTTGACTCTAGAATTGTGGCTTGCCACATTTCATGTTGCTTGCCATACACGCATGCTTGGAGTTGGTGGACACATGCACCAAAAGATTTAGAAAAAAGATAGGATCCATTGAGGGTAATAGAATCAAGGTTACAATTTCTGCCGAAGCCATACAGGATATGTTGTGTATCCCTACCACCTAGGGTTCCAAATGTTTCAATGAGGAGATGATGGAAATAAACTGGGAGGAAAGAACTCAGAAGGAAATCTTTTTTGAGGGTGAGACGAAGGAAAGACCAGTGAGAGGCCACTTTTCTTTTCTCCTTGTGCACAAAAAATTCAAGAAAGACACACAAACTATCTTCTCGTTACTGGCTTGGATTTATGACCTTGATAATGATGAGGAGGTCCATCCCTTCTAGATGGGCCTGTATTTTATGCTCAAGAGGGAGAAGATTCAACAATATTATGATTTTTCTGATGTAGTAGTTGGAGGAATGCTAGAACAATTGAAGAACTATAATACTAAGTATAAATTCAGGTATTCCTCTTTCTTGGCTCACTTGATTTTGCATCAAAATTTTGAGTTGCTGGAGAGAAATATACTAATGTCTATGTTTGATGCTAAAGGCTACTATCAGCTAGTTTTGGTATGGACTCATGTGCTTTCAAAAATTGAGGATTACTACTGGTTTGTAGATCATTTTATGAGGCCAGTGCTTCAAGATTTGTTTCCACACTCTAAGGGTCGTTTCTCTCCTCAGGTCATACAATGGATGAAATCTCCATCGACGCTAACGAATTATTTCCTAGGAGAGCATTTATATTTATAAGATTTCATGGTTTTGTCGAGGAGCCTTTCAAACTCCCTAGATTTGTAACAAATAGAGTTTTTGTGTTGGAGGCATGCCGTTAGGAAACCCTTGCCGACAACACCTATGGTGTCGAAAGGAATAATACATTGCCAACAGTCACATGACACTAGGAAAGCAAAAGGCCAAGGGTGAGCTTACAAACCTTCTGGTGGCCCTAGGCTTGCTCTTCATTTGTGACATGTGGGACTACAATCCAAAAAAGCACTTTACTTTGAAACATGAGATCTAGGAGTATTTTGAGAGGAGGAGGAATCCGACTAAAGAAAGGTCGGAAGTATAAATTGAGTTGGCCCGCATTCCACTCTAATGAAAACAATGTCTAAATTTCTATGTGCTGTAGGCTGAGTATTAGAGGAACCTTCCGATGGGTAAATCCCTCAACACACAGTTGAAGCACAAAGGCTGGTCAGAAAGAAAGAAGGTAGATTTATGGAGGTCCCAACAAGAGATGAAATGCCCCAATGCCCTATTTGGAGAGTTTCAGCCACATGATGACAGGTTTCAGGAGATTTAGGATCAAGAGGTGAACACCGACAATATAAATCTAGAGACAAGTCATGAGATTGAAGAAGATCATCCCCTGTGTACTTCTCATCCTCAGGAATTTGACATGAGGAGGGATTTGAGGCAAAGAGACTCACAAATCACATCCTCCGCTAGTGCTTGAAGCAAAGGAAAAAGGATTCGATGATCCCCTAGAGGGTCCATTTGTTGAAGTTGTGAAAGCCAACCTCACAGACCCCGAAGATCACCTGCATGTAAATAACCTGTCATAGAAAGAAGACATTCCAGACAAAAGGCAAGGGTGCTCTGAAAGTTGAAAATGTATTAATTAGAGAGTTGTAAAATACAATGATCAATCCTTATAAAAGGAGATTGTGCAACCCTAAAGAAACCCTAAAAGGTAGACATTTAATAATTAATATAATTATTAAATGTCAAAATATGCAACTAAAGTGAAATCTTAAGAGAGGAATAAAGGTAACTTAATTAATATAATTAAGTTAAAACCTTTACTCTAACACCCCCCCTTAAGATGAGCAAGAGTGCAGCTACAAACATGTACAAGAAGGAAAATGTAACTACAATGCATGAAAGCAAACAATGGTCCCAACAACTAGGCCTGATCAGGTACCCGAATACAACCAAATCTCTGTAAAGTGGAGAAATAGAGAAAACCTCATGGGAAAAACTCTACTACAAAAAGAGATGAAAGACATGAAGAACATCACTGAAGCAGGAAGAAGCTGCAAACAACTGTCAAGACATGACTACTATGGTGCTGAAGAACCTCCTCTGAAGATAGGATGATCAGGATCAAGAAGACAACAATTTGCATGAGTGCCCCAAATGACACTACTTGAATCAGATGGCAAACAAAGGCAAACACTTGGAACGAAGATATAGATGGAACAAGTACCAATAGTCTAAAAAAACACTGATCAATTGAGAATGGAAGATTCCTTCCAAAGTGAAACCAAGGAAGCATTAGCATGAACAATATAATACCCCCCATAATGTTAACTGGGAGAGCCTGAGATCCATTGAAATGTTGTGTAACACCCTGTAGTGCGTGAAGGAGAAGAAACAACATCTGAAAGTGCACAAGAAAGCATCTGCAACTAAAAAAGTGGTGTGCAAAACAAAGCACACATGCATGAGGCTGGAATCATATGGATTCACTGTCATCGTGGAGGGACACTCACCGGACAAAGGTGTGATGACAAAAACAAAGGCACTTCACAACCCCCCATGACACTTTATAATACAGTGAGAGTACAAAATATGGCACAACTTTATGTGCAAAATCCCCAAAAAATATGTACAATAGTGTGACACTTTATCTCAGTGCGTTTACATAAAAGATTGCTTACAGAAAATTATCATAATGTCATAAAAAGACACAAGCTGGAAATACATGAAGAACAGCCAAAACCAAAGCATCCTATGCAAATGAGAAAATGCAAACCGAGTGCATGCACAAACTAATGTTCACATCTGCCTCCATAATTAAAAGGACCTCAAATTTGATTTCTGAAAAATTGTTTATAATGAGTAGACAAAAATAGAAACCCATAAATCTTTTGAAGCTGAAAATAAAACCCAAAAATTGTTTTTTGATCCAGCAAGTAGAAGATGAAGAAATAATTTTTTTAAACTTTTAGCCAAGAGAAAAAATGACGCGTGACAGTTTTTGTGCATCTGTTTTCTTCAGATTTGTGAAAGAAATCAAAAAACAAAAAGATATCCAGATTGGATTTCGACCCTGGCTACAAAACCCAGAAATTGTTTTTGATTCAGCAAGCAGAAGATAAAAAAACAAGTTTTTTTAACCTTCAACTAGTAGAAAAAATGACGCGCGCCTATTTTTGTACTACGATTTTCTCCAAATCCGTACAAAGATATCAAAATGTTTAAAAATACCCAGTTCAGATTTCGACCTTGGCTATAAAACCTAGAAATCGTTTATCCTACAACTGAGTGGAAGCTTGATTTCTAAAGCAAAAAATGAAAAATGACTTCAAACCCTTGCACAGAAGAAAACTCTGTAAGCTGATATCTTCAAAAAAAGAACAGGCAGCCACAGATCTGGAGCTCTAATACCATGTTGAAGTTGTGAAAGCCAACCTCATAGACCCCGAAGATCATCTGCATGCAAATAACCTGTCACAGAAAGAAGACATTTCAGACAAAAGGCAAGGGTGCTCTGAAAGATGAAAATGTATTAATCAGAGAGTTGTAAAATACAATGATCAATCCTTATAAAAGGAGATTGTGCAACCCTAAAGAAACCCTAAAAGGTAGACATTTAATAATTAATATAATTATTAAATGTCACAATATGCAACTAAAGTGAAATCTTAAGAGAGGAATAAAGGTATTTTAATTAATATAATTAAGTTAAAACCTTTACTCTAACACCATTGTGGTTATTGAAGGCCAGGTTTTGGAGGGATCAGCCGTGAAAGGATCAGAACGTACTAGTTCTGGTCATGCAAAGAGAAGATGAGTCTAGGATCTAGGTGCACCCGATGCATCAACCTGAGGAGAAGAAGAAGTGGAGTTTGTTCTGCAAAGTGTTTTGACTGCCATGGCCTAGGTAAGTTTTACTCCCTCTCTTCTTCCTGCTTCTACATCTCTAGTTACTCCTTTGCCCCCATCCACAGAAAGGAATCCTCCATCCTTGAACCCTAAGCTTTTGGTTTTGAATACACCCCCTGCCATTTTTAATGAACATCCGGAAGCAACCCCATGTGTTGAACGAGCAACATCCACCTTGACCGCTATTGATTCTTTAATTGCCTTGTCAAGGGCCCCCATTGAAAGGGCTGAAACATCCATGTTGCTTGTCACTCTCGGTCCATTTGCTTATGGGAAAAAATATCTCATTTCGCTCGTCTCTCTTTTCACCCTAACTGGATTTTCCCCTACCCAATCTCAATTTGGTATCCTGCCTTTTTCGATGATAACACTCCCATTTTCCTCCCCGCATACTCATACATTTGAGGCTTCTCCTTTTGTAACCCTTTTTGGTTTCCTCTTGGTGCGTCAATTGCAACTTAAAGCATTGATACCCCTAAGAGTCTCCAAGAGTATTTTGATGCAACCAAGTAGGCTTGACAGGTCAGAAAGCAAAAACAACTGTTAAAGAATGCCATGAGCTACCAGATATCAAGAAAATTGAAACTTGCTTCAATGAAGAGTGGAATTCTTTGCTAATCACTACCATGAATCCACTCGTATCCAAGCTCGAGGGACAAATGCATATGGAGGATTATGAAATCATAGCCATGGGCCTGGATTTGAATAATACTCACCCGGACAAAAAAGTGGTGCTAGCTAAGGCGACCCAAAAGGTGGTATATGCAGATTATGAGAGACTGGATAGGAAGTTGAAGAAGCGCGAGGCAGAGTTCATAAATGTAAAGGAAACAGTGAATAGGCTACATATAGGCTTAAGATGTCGAGATGGCCTGTATAAGGAAAATACAAAATCAGAAAGGAGAAACATCTAAGTTGCTTGTGGAGGCCCAAGGTGAACAGATTCAACTGTATGCCAAAATTGAAAAGTTGAGAGTTGAGCTTACTAATGAGTGCTAGACAAATACAGAGTACCAAAATGCTTAGGAAAACATAAAAAGAGAATTGGATGGTGTTTGATCTCAAGATTCAAATGATCTATAGAAGGCACAGGCGGAAGCAAAAAAGTCAAAACAAGAAATCAAAAGGTTGAACTCAGAACTAACAAATGCTCTCATAGAGAAGAACCAAATGGAGGAGAATGCAAGAGTGAGAGAGGCTCAGTTCAATCAGAAGCTAGCTACTACACAAGGCGCTGGGACACTCCCGATATTGAAGAAGTTGATATCCAGACACTAGGAGTGAATCATAGTTGTAGTTTCCATTCTTAGGCCCACGTTACAATTTTTAAGGAATGTTTAGGAATTAAACGGGAAGGTTGGCCCGATGGCTTTGCTTGCAGAATGATCGATCTCACCATTGTTTGTCTAGTTTGCTTATCATTTTTGCTTATTAATCTAGGCACATAGATCTAATTAGGGGGATTCAACATATTGTTTTCCATGTTTGAAAGTCCTTTGTGTCACCCAAGGGGCGCTATACCGTTTAAAGATTTCCCCTTACACTTTGTGTGAGCCTGGGGAGTAGCCAAAAATAGTTAGTGTCCTTTTTTTAGCGGGACCTGCTTGGGGATTTCATCACCCAAGGGATGATCCCAACCATGTGTATTGGCGAGGTATACAAAGGGGGGATAGAAAAATATGTACCTCAATCCGGTCATGTCATGTCTACCAGAGCATTGAAGCTAGGGTGATACCTAGATAGATGTGAAGAGTTGGTCTGAGCCTTCAGTATCTGGCTGGGGTTCTCGACTCACACTTGTGACAGACTGGTGTTCATAGTTCATGCCTCATGTACCGAGCATATATCTAGGACTCCCTAGTTGCCTTGTTCATCCTAGTTAGAAGATCATGTTGGCCATACCCTCTTCACTAATCTTAGGATCGTGTTGCTTGAATTGTATTTTTTGTGCAAAACCAATGTATATTTGTTTAGTCAAATTAGCCTTGGACTTTTGCTTTTTGTTTGCTGTGTTTTTAGTCCTTTTCCATAACTATCTTCACCTAAGTCAAGTTTATTTTTTTGCATAGAGGTGAACATGCCCTGAACAGGGGAAAACCTGCCCTGAACAGGGGAAAACTTGCCTTCTGTCTCAGTCATTTCTCAACCCATTTATGTCAGAATTTTCTATCTTTTCACCAAATAGGTGAACCTGCCCTGAACAGGGGTGAACTAGCCCTAAACAAGGGTTACTCTACCCTTTGTTAGTCAAACAACCATCAAAACAACCAGTTTCTCTAGTTGGGTGAACCTACCCGAAGTTGGGCGAACTTGCCCTATACTTGGGAAAACCTACCCCTACTTGGGAAAACCTTCCCCTAATTGGGTGAACCTGCCCCAACTTGGGTGAACTTTCCCTCCAAACAACCATTTTCACCTTCCATTCAATCATTTCGAGTACCCGTTTGCCCGTTTCGAACACTCATTTCCTTGTTTTGAGCATCCATCTCCTCATTTCAAGCATCCATCTACTCTTTCTGAGCATCCTTTCATCCATTCTGCACATTTTTCTCCTTGTTTCGAGAGTCAGTATCTCCTTTTGAGCACCTGTTCATCTGTTCTGAACATTTGTCCCCTCATTTCGAGAGTTAGTCTCCCCTTTCGAGCAATCGTTTACTCATTTTGGGTAATCGTTCATCCATTCCAAGCATCCGTCTCCTCATTTTGAGAGTCAATTTCCCCTTCTGTGCAATCGTTTACTCATTCTAAGTAATTTTTTATCCATTTCAGGCTTTTATCTCCTTGTTTCGAGCATCTTTCTTCCATTCCAATCACCCGTTCACTCGTTTCGACTATCTGTTCATCCATTCTAAGCATCCGTCTCCTCATTTCGAGAGTCAGTCTCCCCTTCTGAGCATTCGTTCATCCATTCTGAACATTCGTTCATCCATTCTAAGCTTTCGTTTCCTCATTTCAAGAGTTTGTCTACCCGTTCCAAAAGTATATTTCCCTGTTCCAAGGGTTTGAAAGTAGATAGGAGAACCTGACCTGTGGATAGGCGAACCTACCCAGCATACGGGCGAACCTGCCCAACAAACAGGGGAACCTGCCCCAGCAAATAGGCGAACTTTCCTAGTGGATAGGTGAACCTTCCCAACAGATAAGCAAATATTCCCACCAATAGGAAAAGATTCCATTCAATAGGTGAACCTACCCTCCAATAGGCAAACCTGCCCTTCACTAGGTGACCCTGCCCTTCAATAGGCGACCCTGCCCTTCAATAGGCGACCCTACCCACCAATAGGAAGACCTGCCCACCAATAGGCAAACTTGCCCTTCAATAGGTGAACTTTACCTTCAATAGATGACCCTACCCACCAATGGGTGAACCTACCCTCCAATAGGTGACCTTTCCCTTTAGATAGATGACATTTCCCTCTAAATAGGTGACCTTGCCCCCTAGATGGGAGAACTTGCCCAAAAGCAGACCTTCATTTGACTTCCCATCATCGTCGTTTTCATTTATCAACACTTTCTAAAAGTCATCATTTTATTGACCAAATCACATAGGGGCTTCTTAGAACATCATTAGAGTCCATATCCATCATCAAATCATCCATCCCAATCACCTAGACTTCGTTTCAGGGATTTTGATTTTGACACAGAAACTTTTGAAGGCCATAACTTTTGACTCAAGTGTCTGTTTGGGCTGAAATTTTATGGGTGGTTACATTATGAGGTGGCACGTGGATTCCCAACCACTTGCAGTTGTTTGGCCTCCATTTTGACACATTTTTGGGGCCTCAAACTTTCATCTTGACCCTCAAAATCACAATTTAGTGTTTTTTTTTCCAATTTTTGAAAAATCATTTTCATTAATAACTCAAAATGCATGTCTCAAATTTAGGATGTTAGTTGGAAATTCATCCTACCTTATTTTTAGGAAGTTTTTGGAAAAAGACTGGACTCTCGAAGATATGCCTGTGTAGTTACCTAAAATGGAAAAAATTGACAATTTTTGAAAACTAATAAATCTGGAAAAATTTGATTGTCATCACCTTACGTCCTCTAGTTAAAACCCCTGAACCTAGTGTAGAATCAATCCCATCACATCCTCCAATCATCCTAATCTAAGCTTTAACCTAAATCCTAATTTGAGCTTCAATCCAATCCCAATCCAAGCTTTAGTCCATCTACATCCAAGATCTTCTGATATCGAAACAAATCTTAATACCCCTTCTCCCATCTTCAAATTCATCCTATTTATCCTTTCATTACCTTTTATTTACTTCTAATTGTCTATTCCCATCTTTTCAATCCCTATCCATCTAATCTAACATCATGAATCCTTATCATTCACTAATGCAACCAATAATAGTAGTCAAGGGGAATCCTAATTACGTTGACAACAATAATGAGAGTCTTGTGGATCAAGAAGAATATGACCTAGATCCACTTGATGATATCATTTCTAGTAAGCTTTCCCCAACCTCTTTCCAAAATCTAATCACCCCTCCGAGTTATCCCATCACTTATTCACCCACACCTACTAGAAATCCTTATGCTACCTTTGACAAGGGATATCTAGTATCTTCCCCGTCCGCATATTTATCATACCATTCATCCACATCACTTTCTTATCCAAAATCCACATCCTCTTATCCCAATCTATCATCCCAATTTAATCTACCATTCCAATGCTCCTATTACAATCCCCCATCCATGTCCCCCTATCCTAATCCTACATCTACATCTTCTTATTCTAATCCAACATCCGCATCTTCCTATCCTTATCCTACATCCACACCATCTTATCCTAATCCAACATCCACATATTCCTTATCCTACATCCATACCTTATTCTAATCCAACATACACATCTTCCTATCCTAATCCACCATCCACGTCCTATCTTAATCACCATCTCAATCTTCCCATCCTAATCTATTATCCCAATACTTTTATTATAATCCACCAGCCATATCCTCTTGTCCTAATACACCACCCATATCCTCTTGTACTAATCCACCATCCATGTCCTATCAAAATTCACCATCCGAATTTCCCTACCTTAACCCTCCATCCAATCCTAATCCTCCACCTACCCTTAGTCTTCCATCCAATCCCATTCTTCCATCTAATCCTAATCCACCAATCCATAATCCTTCATCCACTCCTACCACACCATCTAAGCCTAGAGTATGCACAATTCTCACTCCAGAGGTTCTCCAAGGACTTATGACAAATAAGACATCCCCAACTCCACATCTTGATGTCATGGAACCGTGCCATCCCAATCCATCATCCAAGATCACTAGTGATGAGACCCTTCTCCATCCCACACCTATCATTGATATTACCACCCCTCGCACCACTCAAACTGTTAAAACCATCACACCCACTGAATCCACTAAACCCCCATCTCCTACTTCGAGAACCATCAAACCCATTGAAGGAAAAAAAACCCAATCACCATCTTCTACTCCTAGATCCACCCAATCCATCACAGACACCCAAATAAAATCCACTTCTCCCACTCCTAGTATCACTGAAATCCATTCCCATGAACTTCATGAATCCTCATCCTTTCATCTCCCCCACTTGAGGAGTCTCTTCAACACTCCGTCATCATACCACCCACACAAGATGAGTCATGCCAAGAGCTTGATCCAGAGCATACCAACATATCACATCAAGATCCTGTCATCCCATCTAGTCCATCTCAAGATCACAATCGCCATCCACTCCATCTCATGATTCCCTTGACACTCAAGATACAATCGTTCCATCTCATGAGCTCCTATTTCATGTTGCCACAAATCTAGATCCTATCATGTCACCTAATCCCTTTCTTGATCTCTTACTACTCCCTTGTCTCGATCAAGATGCTGCTATCCCATCATCTCCATCTCATGATCCTCCATCGTCGCTTAAACCTACTATCCCCACATCACTTTTATATCCCTTTGTTACTATCACATTCCTCCATGGTGGTCTCCTTGCAGAAGAAAAAAAAGCATATATACCACCCATCATCCTCCACCTAATAATGGACTCGCATCATTCTTCTAGAATAACACAAATCCTATCACGGATCAAATGCTCAAGAACATGAACTATCAAGGAAAAGGTTTAGGCCTTGATGAGCAAGGTATTTTAGAGCCCATCCAAGTCAAAGAACACTCCTATACATGAGGTATTGAATGTACTGCTCGTGAATCACAATCCAAAAATGTTGGTGCAACCTCCACATACCCTCAAAAATCCTCTTCTAAATGAATAAAATGCTCCTCCCATCACTCCCCCTGATCATTTGTTGCCATCCCCCCTCCTTCATTGGATCGCCTCCAAACAACCATCCATATTCCTCCATTTTCTCCATTCATTTTGGGTCCTTACATCCCTCCATCTCCCATCACGCATCCTCCAACTACTAAGTCCATTTTGGGCCCTTATATCCCAAAATCACCTCCTCCATCTCGTCCTATTTATCCTTCTATCCATCCATCACCTATCCATATCACCCAACATAAACATCCCACTCTCATATTCCATAGTTAGGATCAACAAAGGAATATACCTACACATCCTCCGTCCACATATCATCCCCAAAATCCTACCTATATCACTCCATTCATATTTCCTCCACATCATCCATCTCCTTGCACCCATCCCATTGCTACTAAAAGAACTTTGGATGCTAAAGTAAAAATGCATAAATCTAAATATCCACATGAATCTAAATCCCCTCATGTCTCCTTAAAAAGACATGTTGAAAAAAAGAAAAATAAAAATCAAACCCACAGGACACAAAGGCCCACCAAAGAGAAGATCAAAACCATGTGGATCCTGAAGAAAAAATATGCAATTCCTTCAAATGAAAAATCTGTAACAACATCCAAAGTTGCTAATCCTAATGCTACACATTCTCATCCACCATATCCTAAATCTATTTTGGGTCCTTATGTCCCAAAATTTACTATCCCATCTCCTCCATTATCCCCACATTCTCCATCCATTAATCCTCCTATCTTTTTGCATACACCACCATATGTGCCAATGTTAGTCCTGAAAACATCTTTGCATCACATGCCTACCTCATCATTCCATCCATACACTTTCCAACATCCAATCTATTGTCCCACATATCTCCCACATCAAATCCCTTTAATCCATTATGTGGCATGACCAATTTATCAAATAGTCGCTTCACACATGGGCTCTTAATACATCATATGAAACTTGATGCTTGAGTCCTTCATCCCTATCCTTATCACATGGATTATAATTTCACTTATCCACATCTCTATCCTTATCCATCTCCATCCACATTCTATCCAAATATTAGAAAAAAATAGAAAAATTCAGAAAAAAAAGTAAAGAGAAATAATTCATCCAATGGTGAAAACTTGGAAAGCAAGCACCTTGGATAAGTACCATGATGAAAACCTGGTAAATAGGAATCATGTGTAAATCCCCCATCCAATTTACTTCCACACTTGGGGGCAACTGCATCCCCTTCACCCATCTCCTCCATCCAACCTATCTTACACATCCTGCTTGTCATATCCCACTTCTCCCAACCCCTCCACCCTCCTTGTGATCTTGATATCGATAGGGGAAAACATATAAACATGCTTTGGACACCTCTTGGGATACATTCCCCTCATCCATACACTATCCTAATCCTTATTCACATCCATCTACCTTCCTTGTCCACCTGTCATGCTACCATCAATCAGCCTTCCTTACCCATGCATCCTATCCGCATCCATATCCCTCCCTCATCCACCCATCATATCCTCCCCCATTTATCTCTTTTATCTTCCTATCCACCTATCTTCCATCCCTCACGCCTCATCATACATGACATATCTAGAGTGGGGGCATCTCCTTCTATGTGACATAGTCCTTGGAGACATCATTCATCGATCATAACATCCCTTCCATCTTCCCATCCTTATCTTCCTATCCATCCCTACCCATCCAAAAATTATTTTCATCTTCCCATCCTTATCTTCCTATCCATCCCCACCCATCCAAAAATTATTTTCATCTCCCCATCCATATCTTCCTATCCATCCATCATACAATCCCTTTCATCTCCCCATCCTTATCTCCTTACCAATCCAAACAATCCTTTTCATCCCCCCATCCTTCTCTCCCTATCCATTCATCTCTATCCTCATCCCATCTCATAATCCCTTGTCATTGGTATCTGGCTATAGGCTTCCCCTCATGCAATCCAATGCCATCTATCTCACTGTCATCACTCCCACCTCTTTCACACATCTTTCCCATCTCTGATCACTTATCATCACTCATCTCTCCATCATATCATTCTTCCAAATGATTTAGATAACTATCCAATCCCTGAGCTTCATGTGATCACCATCATCCTATCTTATCTGCTAGGTCTATTTTGTCTCATTGTATCGGTTCCATCTTTTTATCCACTTATCCTGGTCATCTCATCATCCTTTATCCATGGTCGGTCGTTGGCCTTTTTGTTGAACTACATTTCCCCTGCACTTTCACGTAGGCAAGGTCGATCATTTGATCCACCCTCGAGGCTTTTTTTTTGCTCCAATCTTTGTCCTCCATCGCGGTCTCCATTGTCCTCTTTCCCCTTTTAATCCATGGTCTTTTATTGAACTACGAGGGCTCTACACTTTCACATAGGCAAGACTAATCTTTGATCGACCCTCGAGCCCCTAGGTCTTTATGGTGTGTCAGTCTCGTGTCTTGTCTCTCTTGTGTCGTGTTGTTAGGTATGCCCTTATCTAGCTAGTTCTTCATAAATGAGATCCACTCATATCATGAGGTCCAATCGGTTCCGAATATCCTATATCATATTGATCTTTTAGTTTAGTATCCATTTTTGGTCTCAACAGGATGCATCCTTCCTAATAGACCTCATCAATCCCATCCATCCCCTTGATCCTATGGCAAAGGACGTTTGAAATTGATTGCAATTTTTTGATGCTTTTGGATTTTGTTTATCATTTGAGCTCCCTATAATCATTTTTCATGGTCACCTTGATCCATCATATTTGGTGTGCTTTGACTGGTAAACATAGGGACATATCTTGATCTTTTCTTTGTTGTTGTCTTCCTAATTGTCCTGCGTTGTACCCACGAAGATCCCTGCGGTCTTGTGTTACGTTGGGGCACCCTCTTGTGCTTGCGGTTATTCCAATTCCTGGTGCAACCGAGGTCTTCTTGAATTTGGGGTGTTGGAATAGCCTTCTTGTCTATTTTGTTTGTTTCATGCATTAGACACTAATCCGCCTTGGTTACATATACCCTGGCACTTGGTGTCTTATGCTATAGCAAAAATTAGCCATCTAAAAATTAAAAATCACATTAGGATTGCATTTTATGATCAATTCCTCCATCATTTTCATTCTTTTCATTCATCTCACAGCTCAATCCAATCCTTATCCATCATATCTAACACAAGTCATCTACTCACATCCTTGGTCTTGTTCCTAGCCTTGCTACAAAGCCTTGATCCAATCATCATCATCGTCATCATAATTAGGATGTATCCTACCCTATCCTTTGCTGCTGTTTTGGGATGTATCCTTCCCTCATCAACAATACTTTCATCATCATAATTGGGATGTATCCTTACCTCATCAAAAAAACTTTCATCATCATCATCAATATGTATCCTTCCTTATCCTTTTGTGTTGTCTTGGGATTTATCATTCCCTCATTGACAACACTCCATCCATCATCAACCCATTTTGGCTTGTCGCTTGACTCGGGCAACATCACCTTTGTCGTTACATCCATTTGTGCTTCCCAATCTCCTATTGCTTATCATCCTATCTTATCCATCACTTTGCATCATCTTCCTCATATACCCTCTCCATCACCTCATCCATTTCGAGAGTACACCTATGTTCTCTTGAACCCACATGTCCTCTCGAGGGGGAATCCTCATTCCCTAATCTTCATCTTCACCCCCATCATATTTCTTCCTAGTCACTCCTTTGAATGACAGGGGCATCTTTTCCAATCTAACCATCTTCTTCCAAGTGCTATCTTTTAATCTTCTTTGAAATGATGCTACTTTGTAGCACCATCTCAAAGAGGGGAAAAATGTAGAAACTTAAATTTAGGCACCTATATTTGTCCAAATTTATCCCTTTTATTCTAAATATCCTCTTACTTGCATTAATTAAGTAATATTACTATTATTTAATTAATACCCCTAAAGTCCTCTAAATCCCTAAGGTATCTAGTTTAAATACCTACCCTTTAGGCTCTTTAGTCAGGAACCACCTACCCTTCCAACACCATATTACAGTCCTATAATAGTCTCTTTAGGCTCCATGCCATAACCCATAAAATATTAGCCAGGAACCACCTACCCTTCCAACACCATATTACAAAGATAGTCAACTAGTACACCATATTTCCTCAACTAGCCCTACCCTCCTTACCCTTTATTCCCCTTTTCCAGAAAGAATTAAATAAATAATACATTTATTTAATTCTTCACATGTCACATCCTCCATCACTTTTTCTTAATCCTAATCCACCTCCTAATTCCATCATTAGGGATGTGCACATGTCTAATCCTTGATTAGGATGTGTCACATCTCCAACTTTTGCAAGTTGGCTCCTAATCTTCATTAGCCACTAGCTGTCTTCTAATCATTGATTAGTTAGTCCAATCAACATCTTAGTCAACTCTATCATCTCCCAAGGAATATTAAATTCCTTTTATTATCCCCATGTGAATATAAAATTCACTTTTATTCCTCCAAAGCTCTCCTCTTCCCCACGTGGATCATTGAGAGGTCACATCAATCACATGGGACAAATAATTACCTTTTTAAGGACCTCGTCTTATCCACAAGGTACTTCTTAGCTTCCATTATAAGCACCTTGTCTTATTCACAAGGTACTCCCAATCATGTGAATTTAAAATTAACATTTATTTCTTGAACAACTTCTCTCATTCCCATGGTCCTCTCACTTGTCACCATCACCCTCATCCCAAGGTACTTGCAAGTACCTCCACCTCACTTGTACTCTTCCCACCTCATTTATCCTTGTGAAACTTCATCCTTCACATGGAAAGATGTGACGGCTTGTGAGTCCTCAACTCACCACAACCCTTCATCTTTCCCATGTTGGAAAAATCTCAACTTTTCAATTCTCTAGAGAATTCTCCCCTAAATATAGAGGATTTCTTTTTCATTCAGACATTAGGAATTCAACTTACAATCACATTTTCAAGTTCTCCAACTTCATCTCTCAAGAAACTTCAATCACTTGCATCCATCCTCCATTGTTGAAGCTTCAAGCTTTCATTGTACCCATTTTTTTCACTTTCTCACATACCCAAATCTCTCATTTGAATCTTCATTTCATCAAGATAGTTTTTCATCCACTTTTAGCACTCTTACCATCAAGGAGCACACATTATGGAAAATAAAAGGGCCAACCAAAATATCAACTTGAAAAAAGGTAAATATCTTCTTGTTTATCTTTTCTTTTGTTTGAGTTCAACTAGGCTAATCTTGAGGTTGTGTAGTGTTGTTTCCTTCTTTGCATCATTCTGATTTGCATCACTTAGGATAGGTAAACCTCACTGCATCACATTTCCTCATTGCAGACTCATCATTTTGCATCCATTTTCATCACTTTTTCCATCAAGGAGCACACATTTAAGCTACATCAAAGGGCCAACCAAAAGGATCACTTGGACAAGGTATAATCTATTGTTTATGTTTATTTTGTTCAAGTCAACTTAGGCTAATCATTGAGGTGGTGTTGTGTTATTTCTCCTTTCCATTTCTTTGTATTTTGCATCTTTTAGGTCTAGTAAATAATGTTGCTTTACACTATCAAACATGGGGTTTAGCTTAAAACTTCATCAAACTACTACCCACAAGGAAATGGGTTAACAAAGTCGACCAACAAAAACCTAATTAGGTTAATCAAGCGGATCAGGTCAAAATGACAAAGGGATTGGCACAAGCACCTGTGAGCTGCTTTGTGGGCATACTAGATTACTCCCAAGTAGATCCTAAAGACTTCTCCTCATGAACTGGTATACAAAAAAAGAGGTAGTTTTACCTGTTTCCATAGAAATCCCTACTTTGCAACTAGTAAAAGTCCTGAAGATTGAAGAAAGTGGCAAAATGGAAGTCCAGAGGGAGAAACTCCTCAAACTTGAAGAAGATAGAGAAAAGGCCTATGGAGCCATGATCAGCCACCAACAGACAGTAAAGCGGTGGTTCGATAAAAGTACCTCCAACCTAGATTTCAAGGAGGGGAGCCTAGTACTAAAGTACGATGAGCACACTGTGAAACAATGACAATATACCAAATTTGAAGCACTATGGAAGGGACCCTTCTGAATTAGCACGTGGAAAAAAAAGAATGCATACGAACTTGAAGATATGGAAGGTAATACTTTGGATATATCAGTGAATGGTATTTGTCTTAAATTGTTCCATTAAACTATGTAGTTCTTTGAAAACTTTTAGCAGTTATGTACCATATGTAATTTTTTTTGTAAATACATTTTAATATTGATAATAAGGCATGAGAAAAACACAGAGGAAGTAGAAAATTTGTATTATATTATATTCATTGAAAATTTACAATGTAATACAAGACCAAGGCTTAGATTTAAATATGAAGCTCTCTCAAGCAAACCCAAAAAGAGTCATAAAGCAAAAAGGAGGCAAAGTGCAAAAAAAAGTGAAATTACGCCTCCAACTGTTGTCTAGAAAGTCGAAGTGGCTCATCGTTAGGTTTTATTCTTCTTCTTCTTCTTCTCAGTTAGGATGCAAAAGGGGGGTGAACACACAACACACACAGGCTTGACACAGTGCAGACCATAGGCCTAGTCACTACGGTTATACACTAGAAACTCAAAGTGCTTCCTCTAGTCGAGCCCCGAAACATGCTCCACATTGTACTCCGCAACAAGTAGGTGGCTGTTGGTAGAGACATTAAATAATGCCCTTTGAGATCCATGGTGTGGAAGTCATAAAGGAAGGAAAACCAAAGTACATCTATCCTGAAGTCCACATGCCTGCAGATATCCATGGCACTTGGAATACTGACGCTAGGGATAGCTACCTGCACGATTTCTCCGAGCCTTTCCATCAACGCAGAGTCAAACATTTGGTGACATAATTCAATTATGATGGGATTGGCCACATTTAGGTCAAGCAAGGAAGCAACGAAGTAGGAAAGTACGTTGCAGTTTCTCCTTAACTAGTTCTCATCATCAATGTAGTCTAGGCCGACTACCCACTTGAACGCAACTAGGCCAAGGTGGTCACACCTTTTCACTAGGCACTTAATTCTGTCGCTAGTGATCTCTCCCACAAAGTACTATTGCAACCTTCATGGTAGAAGTCGAATAGGAGTGACTATGCCAGTAGACATTTTGATAAAGCAATGGATTGTGGTAGAATGGGATATAGCGAGAAAAACTTGCTAAACTTAAAGGCTATTTTTTTGAATGAATATTGCAATAAGGTGGCATAGCTATATATAGAAAGGATGAGCTAACAAACCTAACCAACGGGAAGTCCATTTTTGGTCAGACAACAAGAGAAAAATACCAAAGAAAATAAAGACCAATAGATAAATCATACAGAAGATCTGATAGGAGGTCTTGAGAAATAAATTTGGGTGTTGGGAGTAAATGCTCTCGTATGCCAATTGTCGATGTGTGTCCTTTGCCAAAATCAACACCAACCAACTTACTTATGTGAAAATACATGGATTAAAGTGCTAAATTATGACAAATTAAATAGGCACACCTTTTAAAGAGTACCTTGCATTACTTTAGCACATTTCTCATAGATAAAGGCATGATTTCCAATGCAATGAGCTTATTTATGAAAGAGGCACCGGGAAAATGTACTAATTCCATTCTCGCAGTGTTTTCAAAATTACTAAGGGATACGAATCTCAAATCCACACGTATCGCCCTAGTGGCAGCATTAATGGACCAATGATAATGACATATCCTTAACTGCATGTATGTGAGAGGGAATTAAATGCACTCAAAAGAAGATTTTTCTAAGAAGCAAAAGGAAAGTGGCCATTTTCATTGAGGAAACTCTTTGCAACTTCTTGACATAGACATGGAAAAGCCATCAACATCTGGTAGCAAAGCTAGAGCCTCATCTAAAAGGCCTGTTACACTGATATCTTTGGGTGTAAATCATTCGCCAATGCCCCAATGCCTGAGGAGTGGCCATTTGAATTTTTTTTAAATGTATAACCAAACAGTCATATCGGGAGAGAGGCAGTGTAGGATTTCACTGACAATATTTTCAACCCCAAGTTAACATCTAACCCTAAAAAACTTAGGGAGGGGGCATTATAGAGAATGATAGATCATGGGTCATTTTAATGTTTTACATCTTTACTTTGGAATTGTGGCCTGCCATAGTTCATGTTGCTTCCCGTACACCCATGCTTGGAGCTGGTAGACACATGCGCCAAAAGATTAAAAAAAAGACAGGAGCCATTGAGGGTAATAGGATGAAAGTTACAATTTCTATTGAAGCCATACAGGATGTGCTGTGTATCGCTACCACTTGGGGTGCCAAACATTTCAATGAGGAGACGATGGAAATCTCTTGGGAGGAAAGAACTCAGAAGGAAAGCTTTTTTGAGGGTGAGACAAAGGAAAGACCAGTGAGAGGCCACTTTTCTTTTCCCCTTGCTCATAGAAAATTGAAGAAAGACACATAATATTTTCTTGATGCTGGCCTAGATTTACGACCTTGATAATGATGAGGAGGTCCATCCCTTCCAAATGGGCCTAGATTTTATGCTCAATGATGAGCCTAGTTTTTGGTCTAGTTTTGGGTAGAATTTATAGTCTATTTGCTCATAGATGTCATGGAGTTTAATGCTTAATTTTTGGTATTGGCTTAATGTTTCCCTCAAACCATTGACATTTGACATTACCCTATCTCTGCAAGCTTTAATGATATTTGGCATAATATGTGGGTCATCTATATTGATTTTGCATGCGATTAATGAATGTTTCTTTGAGTGGTTATTGATGTGCAGTTATTATACATACTAACCTTGGCTTGCAAACTTAATACGCCAAGTTATGGAAGACACCACCAACTGGGCATGCACCATAGTGTCCAATTGAGAAGTCACTCCAAGTCAAAGGTAGCCATCATCAAAGATTCTTCATGCAACTAAACGTAACTGCCTTGTAGTGGACTTTAATGATCCAACATGCATGGGCATTATTGCTATGCTAGATCTGTGCTTGAATTGTATGTTTGACTAGACTCCATACATGCGTAACTGTCGTCACTCCACTTTCCCCTATTTTCCCTAAATGGCATCCTCCCAGTCGTGGAGTTGAATACCTTGTTTAGCTATAGTATAAATAATTATTTGATGCTCTTTCTTCAGGAGGTTGCTCGATTTGACATTGTACTCTCATTCTCCAATTTCAGTAATACAGACAGACATTACTCTTTGTAAGCATGATTTATAGTGAATAAAATAAAGTTATGAGTTCAAGCATCTGAGTTCTTGTTAGTTTAGAGGATACTTATCCAAGGGGGCCCACTTGGTGAGTAATCCATTCTCTTAGTTTAGCATTAGCTTAGTATTACTTGCTGTTTGATACTTAGTTTGAAATCTAGAATTGATTGTTCCTGTAGCCACTAGAATTCCATTATGTGACTATTCTTGCAGCCAAAGCGGATAGAGTAGTCCCTATTTGTCACACAAATTTTTATTTTTGCTCTACATTTCAGCTTAAGCATAGTTGTTGTTTGATGTTCAACATTTTCTTTATTTCCTTCCACCAATTTACTTTCAGTATTATGTTTCTTAGCTGTAGAATGCAATGACTACTTGAGCCCCTAGTGCATATACAGTGTTGACCCATTTCAAGTTCATGTACTTGGGTTGACATGTTAAATGCACCTTCGTGATGATTGCATGGCTATTCAGGTTAGATGTACAGTCTCTGAATGAAGGTTGTAAAGGATTAGTTATGAGATCATTGTAGGAGGCTAACATTTTTCGCGCCGTTGCCGGGATGGTGTCAAGGTAGGAAGTTTGTGGAGTCATTGGTAGTTTTTTTTGTAGTTTTTTGAAAGTTGTTCTTAGCATATCCTAATTTAGGAAGTAATGACCCCCCTGATTATTTACCAATTCTTTGTGTGAGTTGACTGATAGTGAGTGATACCGCATGCATAGAGGAAGGAGAATGGATTCTTATGGGAGATTCCTTCCTAACAATCCTCATCCATTCTATCTAGTTGAGCACCATAACCTGCCATAAGAAGAAGAAGAAGATCCACACCCCTTTGTAGAGGCATATCCTGACCTAACCAACTCTAAAGTCTCCTCAGAAGATCAAAATCAGCTTGAGAACCCCTTTGTCTTAGGACCACATCAAGCAGGCATGGGTGATGCAAATAGGAACAAACAAAATCAACTAGATATTCCTTTCCCCATTTCCCATCAAAATGAAGTTGACAACATCAAGAACATTCTTGACTCAACACTCCCCAAGTTTAATGGGCTTGTGATAGAAGATCTTGATACCTTCTTATTTGAGTTTGACATACTCTGTAGAAGTTATGATTATAATACTGATGCCCATAGGCTTAAGTTATTCCCCACCACTTTGAAAGAGGTTGCACTAAGATGGTTCATGAGCCTAGGTAAAGATACTATAGAAAATTAGGAAGATATGGAGACAAAATTCCTTGAGAAGTGCAAGGAATATTGTAGGGGTAGTGACATGAGAGGAGGTGACATTTTTAGGATGCAGTAGAAGGAAGATGAGAGCTTGGAAGATTACATTGCAAGGTTTCTATTTTGCTTGCAAAAATCTACACACCATGCACTTAATGAGAACTCACAAAAAATGCTTTTCTTGAGAGGAATTAATGACAGCTACATTGATGCTTTGGACCTCATGGAAGGAGCAGATATCTCCCAAGTTCCTTGAGAGGATATCAAGAAAATCTGCCAAAATTACTCTAGGGAAGCTTCAAAGAAAGGGAGAGCTTATCAATCTTCCATGGGTAAGTCAACTATCAGTGGAGTTTCAAGAATGAAGATCACTCATTTCCTGGTAGACTTCAAGCAAGAAATTATCAACAATCTAGCTACTCAGCTAGACACACTTCAAGCCAAAAGAAAGCAAGAGGAGGTAGAGATGATGTTGACAGAGTATTGTCCCCACTGTAGACAAAAGAAGGACTACAGATGTAAGATGGTAGCTAACCTGGAAAGCAAGCAAATTCCACTTGTGTTCAAGCCAATTCAGATTGAAGAAGACCAAGTCTACTATGTTGCACAAAGGAAGCCTTGGGCTCCAAGACCAGGTATGCCACCAAATCCACTATCTTATGTTGGACCATATTTTAACTCTTATTCATCTTGTAACCAATGGAAACCCCCATATCCACCTAGTTATGGAGGATATCCACCACAACCTTAGAGTAACCCTCCAAATGCTTGGCCCAACCATCAGAGTCCTCCACATTAGTGGAAACAACATCAGGGGAATTGGAAGCAATTTCAAGGGCATTGACAACCACCTCCAAGAAATTGGCAGCAAATAAATCAATGGAGAGGAGGATAACAGTGGCCTACTTAGAACACTAGCTACATGCAACCACCTTCTCAGCCCCAACAACCTACTATAATTACTCCACCTGCTAATTCAAGTTCTAATGCACCTAAACCAACTTAGGTACTAGCTCAACCCACGCCCAATCCTAATAACAAACCACAACAACAACCTACATATTCTGCTGATTCGAATCAATTTCCTGCATATGCTGTGAGTGTAAGTGATATCCATTTGCATTGAGGAACCAAGCTACTAGTACCTTCCAAGCCTATCATTATTGAGCTTCCCGTGGAAGAGGAGGAGGAGCCTCTGAATGATTCTATTTATCCAAATGCACCTAAAAATCCTGAACTAGTCCAAGCTAAGCAGACCGAGCAAGAACCACCATTTCCTTAGAGACTGGAAGTTTCCAAGAAGAAAGAAGAAAAGGAGAATATCACCTTTGACATCCTGGATCAACTAAAGCATATATGTGTTCAGATCCCCTATTTCAGGCCATAAAAGATGTTCCAATCTATGACAAAGCTATCAAGGAAGCTTGTCTTAAGAAGTCAGGAAGGAAGAAGAGAGACCCAACTACAATTTATGTGGTGGGCCAACTAGCTGATATCATGTTGGGAAAAGTGACTATTCCCAAGTATAATGACCCAAGCAGTCCTATGGTAGTAGTTGTCATAAACAAAATTCAAGTGAAGAATGCTCTAATTGATTTATGGGCAACAATCAATGTAATGACCAAAGACAACCTGCAACAACTAAATATTGCAAGTATAAGATCTACTCCTACTGTCCTGCAGCTTGCAAATAGCTCTACTGTTAAGCCTGATGGTGTAGTGGAGGATCTTGTGGTAGTTCTAGACTCTTGGGAATATCCAATAGATTTTATGATTCTTTCTTCTAAGGCTACACTAGGCAGGTATCCCATCATTCTTGGAAGGCCTTGGTTGGCAACCGTAGATTCCTACATTGGATGTCGGTTAGGTGACATGACCATTTCAGATGGAAGGAGTACTAAAAGGTTTGTTCTTTACCCACCTGCTTAGCCATATCATGATGAAGAAGATTCTGTATGGCCACAGGTTGGTGAAGAGGCCGAGGAAGTCAATTATGTGGTGCAACTTATGATGCTAGGAAAAATCTCTTTCATGCAGCTCCAAGATGAGGATGAAGTGTTGACTAACATCATTTAGAACCATTATGAAATGGGGGAAGCATCATCTTCTACTTTAGTTAGTACACTTCTACCTGTTCTTACAACCACTATTCTTGTAGATATTTTTCCTGCAGATGTTCTTCCTATAGCCACTCTTCCTATAGATGTTGTTCTTTCAGATAGAATTTCTGCAGCAATAGGAACGTTCCATATACTGCTACCGTATGAACTAAAGGTACCACGTTTAATGAAGTAGCCATGGTAGAGTTAACTACACAAGTACAATATCTGAATGTTAATAGTAAATTGAATGAAGAGCATCAACTGTTGTTGGAAAATCTATTAAGGGCCCATCAACATGCATTTGTGTGGGACTATGACGATATGAAGGGATTGGATCCTAAACTTTGTACCCATAGAATTTATATCAGAGATGATTGCACTTTAGTAAGACAACCACAAAGAAGGATTAACCCTGCACTAAGAGAAACTGTGAAAGAAGAACTACAAAAATTGCTAGATGTAGGATTTATCTACCCCATTTCATATAGTTAGTGGGTTTCTCCATTAGTGATTGTGCCCAAGAAAGGAGGGAAGTGGCGAGTTTGTGTTGATTATAGGGAACTTAATGCTGCCACTAAGAAGGATCACTTTCCTTTACCCTTCATTGATCAAGTTTTGGACACACTTGTAGGAAAGCAATAGTTTTCTTTTCTAGATGGATTCAGTGGCTACAATCATATTCAAATTGCACCAGAAGACCAAGACAAGACCACATTTACCTATCCATGGGAGACCTATGCCTATTCGGTACTCCCATTTGGCTTATGCAATGCACCTGCAACTTTCCAGAGGGAAATCATTAGTATATTTTCAGACATTTCTCATGATTGCAAGGAGATTTATATGGATGACTTCACCACTTATGGTGTTGATTTTGATCAAGCATTGGAGAATCTCAAGAGAGTCCTATAAAGATGTGAGGATCAAAACTTGTCCTTAAATAGTGAAAAATGCTTCATGATGATGCAAGAGGGTGTAGTTCTTGGCCACTACATCTCCCACAAGGGAATTCAAGTAGATCCTGCAAAAATTGAGGTAATCACAAATCTGCCGACATCTAAAAAATAGAGGGATGTTAGGAGTTTCTTGGGTCATGTAGGATATTATAGGAAATTTATCAAATATTTCAGCAAGGTAGTAGCACCATTGTATACCATTCTCACTAAGGATGCTGAATTTCAATGGACTGAAGCTTGTGACAAGGCATTTTCTACCTTGAAGGTAGCTTTGACAAATGCTCTTGTACTTAAGGGACCCAATTGGGAGTTTCCTTTCCACATTCACACCGATGCATCAAATTATGCCATAGGAGCAGTCTTAGGATAGAAAGAGGGAGCTGTTGAAAATGCTATTTATTTTGTTAGCAAAAAATTGCAAGGAGCTGAATTCAATTATATAGTGACAGAGAAAGAGATGCTCGCAATAGTCTATGCACTGAACAAATTCAAACATTATATAACAGGCTACCAAATCTTTGTGCACACTAATCATGCAACCATTAGATATCTCATGAATAAACCCTTGATCACAGGTAGATTGGCAAGATGGTTATTGTTGATGCAGGAGTTCGATATAACTATTGTAGATAACCCAGGGAAGGATAATGTTGCAGATTTTCTTTCAAGGCTAACTACATCAGAAGATAATCAACCCATAGATGATTTTTTTTCTTCTAATGAACATCTATTTTCTCTCAGTGTACAAATACCTTGGTATGCTGACATAGCCAATTACTTGGTGATAGGTAGAGTTCATTCTCACTTCTCCCCAAAAGAGAAAAGGGAACTCATTGAAAAATATTTTCCTTTCTCTTGGATTGTTGGATGTTTGTTTTATACTAGACCTGACCATGTCTTGAGAAGATGTGTGAGAGAAGATGAGACATATGACATTTTGCATGCATGTCATAATGAACCATGTGGAGGAAACTTTGTGGCCAAAAGGAAAACAATGGAGATCTTGAACACAGGGCACTACTGGCCAACACTCCACAAGGATACATAAAGGTATACCAAAAAATGCGATAGTTGTCAAAGAATGGGAAGACCAACCAGATTTGATGAGATTCCATTGTGCCCTTAGTTAGTAATCAATCCCTTTGACAAGTGGGGGTTAAATTTTGTGGGACCAATTGACCCTCCATCAAATGGTAAGTCCTATATATTGGTATGCATTGATTATGTAACAAAATGGGTAGAAGTTAAGGCCATGAAGCATGCAAGGGATAACAAGGTTACATAATTTCTTTATGAGGATATGTTGACAAGCTATGGAGTTCCAAGAGAAATAGTGTCTGATCAAGGGCCACAATTCACATCAACTCTTGTTGCAGCACTAGTGAGTGAGTACAATATAAGGCACCGAAAGTCTACACCTTATCACCCCTAGGCTAATGGCCAAGTTGAAGTGACAAATAGAGAAGTTGAATCCATTCTAACTAAAATAGTAGCTATCCATCAGAAAGATTGGGAAAAAAGATTACCCAAAGCTTTTTGGGCCTATAGGACAACATGGAAAACAGCTATAGGCTTCACCCCATTTGAGTTACTATACGGAAAGAAAACTATGATGCCAATTGAATTTGAACATAAAACTCTGTGAACTATAGTGGATTTAGGGATGGACATTTTTGAAGCACAGAGAGAAAGAATCATGTAGCTAAATGCTTTGGATAAAATAAGGAGAGCAGCCCTGCAACATACAAAATTAGTGCAGAATCAAAGAATCAAGTCGCATGACATATTTATCAAGGATAAAAAATTCAAACCAGGAGATTGGGCCTTGCTCTATGATTCAATATACTAGGATAATGCAAGAAAATTGTAGACAAGGAGGCTAGGACCATATGAAGTTGTTGAGGTATTTTCCAATGGATTCGTTCAACTTACCACTGTTGACTCTGTCAGGTTCAAATTACTTGTCAACAGTCATCACCTCAGACTATATCATAAGCCAACTTTTAAAGAAGAGTTCCTGCAACAATTCACCCAACACTCAGAGCTTCCTACAGTCAAAGGTGGTGGACCTAGTGTCCCTCCTTCAGCCTAATTGAGGTATGTACTTTCCATAATAAAGACTTTCACTTACATGGAAGTCCATTTCTTCCTCATTTTCCCATCCACCCATCCATTACCACCTTTCTCTCTCTTCCATCACTTCATTCCACCTCATGTTCATTTACTGCTCAATTCATTTTCCAACAAGGTGAGTGTTACTTTATTTGTGATATTTGTAGTAAATCTTCCACACATTTAGGTATGTGCGTATTAATTGCTATCTTTAATCATCTTTTAAGTACATTCATTTAATCATTGTATGTTAGTATAGGTATTCACATAAATGCCATAATTTCCTATCAATCACCACTCCCATCTCACATGTGTGGACACGTGTCCAAATTTAGGTTGGGGGGAGGGGAACCAAAAAGATGCAAATTTTATTGTCCATGTGTCAAATCATATTAGGTTGCATCAATTTTTTTAAAATGAGCTGATTTGAAATCCAAGCAAGAGAATGGCTTGCATGCATGAAGTGACAATAATTGCAGTTGCCATTTCCTCCTATCATAATTTCCCTTTAATACTCTTTTTCCTTCCATTATTGCCTTGTCATAATCTTGAAGTTGTAAGCAAAAAAAAAGGGGCAAAACAAAAGAGAGGAAATTCAGTTAATGTTGGCACTAGAATCTAGCAGATACTGCAGGGAAGTGCATTTGATTTTCAGAAGGGGAATTGGAGGAAAAGAAGTTGTAGAGAATTTGTTTGATTACAGACAATGGGAGGTGAGTTAATTCAAAATAAACCCATGATGCATGATATTTTACTGCAGGATGCACAATGCCTGGCTGAATTTTAAAACCGTGGATGGATAAATTACTTTTTGAAGTTGGATGGTTTTGATGAAGGCATTGCCCTTAAATTTTCCCAAATATTTTTAGAAGGAAAAACCACAGTAAAAGGGTTAGAATTTGTGGCAACAGAGGAAAGAATTGCAGAGGTTACAGGGTTACTTGCTGATGGTGAAAATTACCCTATTTCTAGAGACGTCGGGTCAGCTAAGGCTAAATTTGCAGAACCAAATGACCCCCATTGAGCATAGACAAGCAGGGTACAAAAATAATGTCTCTTCCTGAGCCATGGAAGTAGATAGCTGTGTATATCATCAAATACATTACTTGTGAGGGTCGCCAGTCAAACTTGCATTCTGTCCACTTCAAGCTTTTGAATCACATGAGGCATGAGAGAAGGATGAATCTACCCAATGTGTTGTACAATCTTCTCTCAATCATGGTGGCCAAGACCCAGAAAGGTAGGGATAATTCTCTTTCCCACCATTGATTGATTAAATTACGAGTTGAAAAATCTCTATGTGATGTTTCTGGAATGACTTGGGAAGAGTTTATTAAAGTTGATCAAGATTATCACTAGGAAGAGTTTGTTAATATTGAGCATTTGCCACCTAGGGCGATACCTCGATCCCGTAGATTTAGCAGGAGAGTAAGCACGACTGAATCCATTCTTAGTGCTTCAACCTCTGGTGTTGGCTCTAATATGAATCCTCTTGCAGTAGAAGAAACCATAGAAATTAGTTCTTCTAAAAAAGAGCACTCAAAAAAAGAAAGCTCTTCCTCGGATTCTAATGATGAAGTTCCACTTGAAACCCTCATGAAAACTAGGGCACAAAAGAGAGAGGTAGAAATGAGAAAAGGGAAGGCTAAAACACAGCCTGTAAAAATAAAAGTGTCAAGTTCTAAGAAGAGGAAGGATGATACTATTCATCCTGCAGCCAAAGGAAAATGTGATAGACCTCCTAGGAAATCAAGACCAGCTGGGCTTGCAACCAGTATGCCTTTGCAAGAAAGCCCTAAACCTAGTGAGACCTCACATGAGGACCCTGAAGCCGCAATGGAGCAGAAGCATGTTGAAAAAGAAGAAGAAATATTTAAGAGAGCAACAAACCTAACACTAGCTGATCTTGCTAGCATTGTAGAAGAATTGGAGAAAAATTAGGACTTCCTGCAACATGAGCAAGAGGTCCTGCAATGTGAAGTCCCACAGCAACAACTAGAACTAGAGTAGGAGTTATTGCAAGAACAAGAGTCCTTGCAAAAAAAGGAAGAAGAAAAAACACCCTTACAACTAGAGATAATTGGACAACCTAAGTCCATGCAAATAGTACCATATTAGGAGCAGCCATCAACAAAAAGATTGGTAGGAATTCATAATCCTCCTAGTTTTACAGTACATGCAACAATTTTGAATCTATGGAACGAGATACAAAGAAGGGAGAAAGAATGGAAAAAAGAAAAATGAAAGTTGAAGGAATAAATTCAAAAGAAGGATGAAGAGATTAAGGAAAAAGATGCAGAAATTGCTACCTTGAAGCATAGGGTAGATGATATGGCAGCTTTGGCACCAAAGCAACTGGAATGTAGAGAACCCCCGAGGGTCTATGCTTTGCTCCTAAAAGAGAAGTATCTCTCTTTTAAGATGTCAAGACTTTCCTTAGGTTTGAATCCTTCTATTGATACCCCTATGAAATTTTTCAATGCTTATAGGATTGCCTCCACTGAATTGAAGAATTTTCTATTTGAATTTTATTTACATAATTATGTTGTCACAAAAGACCATGATTGGAACCTGCTGTTGTATGTAACTGGAGATGTTCAATTGAGAGCATTCATGTCTTGGGTGCAAAATGAGATTAGTTGGGGATAGCAACATGGTGCTTATAAACAATTGGAGTCTGATATCCCTCTGCCTATTAGATCCAAATCAAGTAACCCAAGGGATATTTATAGAGAATGGCATAAAATGTTGCTTAGACCAAGTTATGGAAATAAGATTATGCCTCGGATTGAGACAGTTTACACTAAGTATGAGGTAAAGACAACAACAAAAGAGAAAACTGTGAGGAGATGTTTATCCAAGAGATGGAATAGCTTGACTGATGAGATGAAACAGGCTGAGCCTCATTCCATCCACAATTATGTTGCAGTATTAAAAAGAATTGAGAGAAAAATTTAGATTAGGAGAACTTAGGGACAACATTGGCTTCCCCTAACTTTTCAGCCACCCTTGCTCATGTGGCCCATGCCAAATTTCAGATTCTACCAGAGTGATATTGCTGCAAGAAGGCATAGATGGGATAGGTTTGACAAATTTGGAGGATTCTATTGGGATCTTGACTCACGTATTGCAAACACTGATGTCAAACAACTCTCAGTTGCAAATTTCAGAGCTTTGACCATGTAGAAGAATAACTCTTCCCCTACTGGAGGACCAACAAGATGTTAGGTTGGGGGGAGTGATGAGCCTAGTTTTTGGTCTAGTTTGTGGTAGAATCTATAGTCTATTTTCTCATAGATATCATGGACTTTAATGTTTAAGTGTTGGTATTGGCTTAATGTTTCACTCAAACCATTGACATTTGACATCACCCTATCTTTGCAAGCTTTAATGATATTTGGCATGATATGTGGGTCATCTATATTGATTTTGAGTGCAATTAATGAATGTTTCTTTGAGTGGTTGTTGATGTGCAGTTATTATGCGTACTAACCTTGGCCTGCAGACTTAATATACCAAGTTATGGAAGACATTTCCAACTAGGCATGCACCATAATGTCCAACTCAGATGCTCCAAGTCAAAGGCAACCGACAAAAAAGATTCTTCATGCAACTAAAAGTAACCACCTTGTAGTGGACCTTAATGATTGAGCATGCATGGGCGTTACTGCTTTACTAGATTTGTGCTTGACTTGCATGTTTGACTGGATTCCATGCATGCATAACTATCGTCGCTCCACTTTCCCCTATTTTCCCTAAATGGAATCCTCCTAGTCATGGAGTTGATTGCCTTGCTTAGCTATAGTATAAATAATGATTTGACTCTCCTTCTTCAGGAGGTTGCATGATTTGAAATTGTACTCTCATTCTCCAGTTTCAGTAATACAAACAGACATTACTCTTTGTATACATGATTTATAGTGAATAAAATAAAGTTTTGAGTTCAAGCATCTGAGTTCTTGTTAGTTTAGAGGATACTTATCCAAGGGGGCCCACTTGGTGAGTAATCCATTCTCTTAGTTTAGCATTAGCTTAGTATTACTTGCTGTTTGATACTTAGTTTGAAATATGACATTAACTATTCCTATAGCCAAAGCAGATAGAGTAGTCCCTGTTTGTCGCACAGATTTTCATTCTTGCTTTGCATTTCAGCTTAAGCATAGTTGTTGGTTGATGTTCAACTTTTTCTTTATTTCCTTTCAATAATTTACTTTCAACATTGTGTTTCTTAGCCATAGAATGCAATGACTACTTGAGCCCCTAGTGCACATACAGTGCTGACCCATTTCAAGTTCATGTCCCTGGGTTGACAAGTTAAATGCACCTTTGTGATGATTGAATGGCTATTCAGGTTAGATATCTAGTCTCTGAATCAAGGCTGTAAAAGCTTAGTTATGAGATTACTGTAGGAGGCCAACACTCAAGAGGGAGAAGATTCAACAATATTATGATTTTTCCAATGCAGTAGTGAGAGGAATGCCAGAATAATTGATGAACTATAATATTGAGTATAAATTTAGGTATTCCTCTTTCTTGGCCCACTTGATTTTGCATCAAAATTTTGAGTTGCTAGAGAGAAATATACTAGTGTCTAGGTTTGATGCTAAAGGCTACTATCAGCTAGTTTTTGTATGGACTCATGTGCTTTCAAAAATGGGGGATTACTACTGGTTTGTAGATCATTTTATGAGGCCAATGCTTCAAGATTTGTTGCCACGCCCTACAAGACATTTCTCTCCTGAGGTCGTACAATGGATGAAAATTCCACTAACCCTAATGGATTATTTCCTAGGAGAGGATTTTACATTTATCAAATTTCATGGTTTTGTCGGGGAGCCTTTCAAACTCCCTAGATTTGTAATAGATAGAGTTTTTGTGTTGGAGGCATGCCGTCAGGAAACCCTTGCTGACAATGCCTATGGTGTTGGAAGGAATAAGACATTTCCAACAGTCATATGACACTGGGAAAGTGAAATGCCAAGGGCGAGCTTACAAATATTCTGGTGGCCCTAGGATTGGTCTTCATTTGTGACATGTGGGACTACAATCCGACAAAGCACTTCACTTTGAAACATGAGAGCCAGGAGTATTTTGAGAGGAGGAGGAATCCAACTCAAGAAAGGTCAGAAGTATAAATTGCCTTGGCCCACATTCCACTCAAATGAACAAAATGGTTGAATTTCTATGTGTTGTAGACAGAGTATTAGAGGAACCTTCTGATGGGTAAATACCTCAACACACAGTTGAAGCACAATAGGTGGTCAGAAAGAAAGAAGGCGAATTTCTAGAGGTCTCGAGAAGAGACGAAATGCCCCAATGCCCTGTTCGAAGAGTTTAGGCCACATGATGATAGGTTTGAGGAGATTTAGGATGAAGAGGTGAATAGTGACAATAGCAATCCAAAGACAAGTCATGAGATTGAAGAAGATCATCTCTTGTGTACTTCTCATCCTCAGGAATCTGACAGGAGGTGAGGCAAAGGGACTCACAAGTCACATCCTCCACCAGTGCTCGAAGCAAAGGAAAAAGGACTCGAGGGTTCACTGTGGTTATTAAAGGCCAGGTTTTGGAGGGATCGATCGCTAAATGATTGGAATGTACTAGTTTCGATCATGCAAAGAGAAGATGCATCCAGGATCTAGGTGCACCTAATGCATTGGTCCGAGGGGAATAAGAAGTGGAGTTTTTTCTACAAAGTGTTTTGACTGTCGCGGCCTAGGTAAGTTTTACTCCCTCTCTTCTTCCTACTTCTACATCTCTGGTTACTCCTCTATCCCCATCCATGGAAAGGAATCCTCTGTCCTTAGACCTTGAGCTTTTGGTCTTGAATACACCCCCTGCCATTTTTAATGAACCTCCTAAAGCAACCCCACGTGTCGAACGAGCAACATCCACCTTAACTACTATTGATTCTTTAATTGCCATATCAAGGGACCCCATTGAAAGGGTTGAAACATCCATGTTGCCCGTCACTCCCGGTCCATCCGCTTCTGGGAAAAAATCTCTCATTTTGTTCGTCTCTCTTTTCACCTTGACTGGCTTTTCCCCTGCCCAATCTCAATTTGGTATCTTGCCTTTTTCCATGATAACACTCCCATTTGCCTCCCCACATGCTCATACATCTGAGGTTTCTCCTTTTGTAACCCTTTTTGGTCTCCCTCCTGGTGCTTCAATTGCAACATAAAGCATTAATACCCCTCAGAGTCTCCAAGAGCATTTTGATACAACCAAGCAGGCTTGATAGGTCAAAAGGAAAAAACAACTGTTAAAGAATGCCACGAGCTACTAGATACCAAGAAAATTGAAGCTTGCTTCAATGAAGAGTGAAATTCTCTGCTAATCACTACCATGAAGCCACTCATATCCAAGCTCGAGGGACAAATGCATATGGAGGATTATGACATCAAAGCCATGGGCCTAGATTTGAATGAAACTCACTCACATGGAAAAATGTCCCTAGCTAAGGCCACCTAAAAGGTGCTATATGCAGATTACGAGAGACTGGATAGGAAGTTGAAGAAGCGTGAGGCAGAGCTGATAAATGTAAAGGAAACAATGAATAGGCTGCAGACATGCCAAAGATTTCGAGATGGCCCGTATAAGGAAAATATAAAATTACCAAGGAGAAACATCTAAGTTGCGTGTGGAGGCCCAAGGTGAACAAATTCAACTGTATGCCAAAATTGAAAAGTTGAGAGTTGAGTTTACTGCTAAGTTCCAGACAAATGTAGAGTACCAACATGCTTAGGAAAACATAAAAATAGAGCTGGATGGTGTTTAATCTCAAGCTTTAAATGATCTACAGAAGGCACAGGCGGAAGCAGAAAAGTCAAAACAAGAAATCAGAAGGTTGAACTCAGAACCAACAAATTCTTTCAGAGAGAAGAACCAAATGGAGGAGAATGCAAGAGTGAGAGAGACTCAGTTCAATCAGGAGCTAGCTACTACAAAAGGGGTTGGGACCCTCATGATATTGAAGAAGCTTATATCCACACACTAGGAGTGAATCATAGTTGTATTTTCCATTCTTAGGCCTACTTTACAATTTTTAAGGGAATTTTAGGAATTAAGCTAGAAGGTTGGCCCGATGGCTGATCAAATTCTGCAGATATGTGCTCCCCAAGTGGAGGAATCACAAAGCTTGATTTCTAGGTTGTGTGTGGCCACTGATGAGGCCGTAAAAGGTGTAGGGATTCCTAATTGAAGAGTTTCCTCCATCAAAGAAAATGAGATCATCAACTGCCACAAGATTGCAACAAGGTGCAAGGAATGTCAAATGGTGTTGAACAAGAGGGTTGATGAAATCAAGAAGGATTTCAGTGTCCTAGTTAGCTTTTGGTTACCTCCTCTTTTCTCAATGGATGGAGATGTGCTATCAGTTGAGCAAGTCACAGATGCAATCAAACATAAGGTCCAAACTTCTACGGAACTCCTGGGTTCAAGCGCGATGCCCACCATTGATGGAATTGAGTGCAAGATCTTTCCTCTTTCTCATCTCTATTATCATCTTAGGGAGGTTTCTACAAGATGGGGAGCTGTTTCTTTCAAGGAAATCTTTGAGATAGATCAAGCATATAGGCTCATCCATGCTCTTGTTTGACCGATTGATGCAGATTGGGAGGTGTTGTTATGAAATAACTTGCACAATAGAATAATATGATATGAAATATGCTGCAAATACTTGATAATAACTAAGAATAACAAGCCACTTCGAGGGGGTAAATCTCCAAATATCTCTAATGAGAACACACTTCACAACTTGATGATGAAATGAGACTCACAAACTCCTATATATACCTATTTATGCCTAGGATATCACCTAGGCCGACTTAGACACACCTATATAAGTCTTAGGCCAACCTAAACAACTAAATAACAATACACTAATGATAATATGACTTAATAGAGAGTTAAGATAGCCACAAGCTGACTATTCATAACCCGATGTACACTAATATTAAGGGCGTAGCATGCCCCCTTTCTTCAAAGAAGCATTGTACTCAATGCTAATCAAGTTTGGATTCTTTTGAATGAACTCCTCATCCTCCCATGTGGCATCTTGAATTGGTAAATTCTTCCATTGGATGAGATACTCAGTGAGAGTTCTATTCCTTAGCTTCTATGGTGCCAAGATCATGCTCTAATACCACTTGTTATGAAATAACTTGCACAATAGAAGAATATGATATGAAATATGTTGCAAATACTTGATAATAACTGAGAATAACAAGCCACTTCAAGGGGGAAAACCTCCAAATATCTCTAATGAGAACACACTTCACAACTTGATGATGAAATAAGACTCACAACCTCCTATATATACCTAATTATGCCTAGGATATCACCTAGGCCGACTTAGACACACCTATATAAGTCTTAGGCTGACCTAAACAACTAAATAACAATATACTAATGATAATATGACTTAATAGAGAGTTAAGATAGCCACAAGCCAACTATTCATAACCCGATGTACACTAATATTAAGGGTGTAGCAGGTGCAACATTCCACTTTCCTCAAACTCCAAGAAGTTCCAGAGGTCTAGGTTCGTGCCTTCGCAAGCGAAGGCACCCTATGAGTCACTAGAATTGTGAAGAATTTTTTCCTTATTCAATTTTGGTTTTTGGCTTCAGATGTGTCCATGCTCAAAGTAAAGTTGTTTAGAAAGGTGCAGAACGAGCCACATGGTGGTTGCATGACTTTCATTTACCGCCTTCCTTTTGGGAGAGATCTAGGACACGTGTCAGCTCGGTGGAGATTTTCTCAAGGATGATTTTTACAAGTTTGAGAATCCTTGCCTGCTTGACACGTCATCTCTTCACTACATGAAGTTTGCGCTTTTAGGAAGCAATCTCTTTTGGAGTGTGTCATAGCTTGTTGGGTTTGTTTTGGTTTTCAGGATGGAAACTTTGAGTCGGTGCCATCAAGCCACGTGATTGATCAACTAGAATTTTTCTAGGCTATTTTCTAGGATATGATCCTTTTCAGATAACGATCTTTGCTAAATATCTAAAGGGAATCAATGTGACAATTGGGAATTGATGAGAAAATATTGCCATGACCTAATTAAAGATCTACGATCATATTGTGAGCTATCAAATTCCAACATCTAACAACAATTACTTCTGGAATGTGGCGGCAATCTTCTCTTTTTTCAGCTATAAATGGGAGGCGGTGACAAAAAAAGAGTTTTTTTTTCCTAAAAAGTTCCAAGTTTTAGTTTCCTTTTCTTAGGAAAAGTTTCTTTAGTTTTTTGAAGTTATAGAACTATTTTCAGAAGTAGAATTAGTAAAACTGCTTCTTTGGCATGTTATATTGTTTATGTTCAAACTATTATCAGATTGGCATCCGACCTTTGTTTTAAAGTTCATATAATATTCAAGCACGGACCATTTGGAAGAAATCTTTGAGACTATGCATGTTATGGCCTTTATCAAGTTCTTTCTTTATGTTTTTTGTTTAGAATGAAACACTATGTTAAGCCGAATTCAAATAGTTTGAGTAGTTGATTTCCATGTTGTAGGCTTATATGGTAGGATAATAACCTGTGAAAATTGGACTATGTCTGTGAACTTCTCTATTTTTTTGAAGGGTTGTTGTTTTGTTATATTATGTTGTAAGAAGAGAGAGGGTTTATGGAATTTATGAATGTTTTTTTGTTAACCTTGGAAATATTTATGTTTTATCAAACCTTAATGAACATTGCCTACAAAGAGATTTGAAAGACTGCACTGTGCTTGTTGTTAGCCTTTGCTATTCGTTCTCTTCTCAATAATGAGGGGTTGTGGCATTTTGTGTCTAATATATCATTCATAGGAAAGATTGGGTTTAAAATGTTGTGAAACCTTTGGCGCATCACCATTTTTATATCTTATGTTTACATTTTCTTCTACCCTTTTCTCCAAAACTCAAAGAAGAGCTGACTTTCTATACAAATCCCAAAGGTATTTAGTGAGGCACAAATCAGTCCCCCACTCATTGGATTTCCCATAAGGTTGTCAGAGAGGCACAAGATTTGATGATCAACACTTATTATAGCAACTACTAACTTATTTTTATACTCATACATGACATGAAAGAGTGTGTATTATTTTTTGTTACAACTAATAAATTTGTGATGAACATAGATCGAGAAAAATAGCTATTTTCATGACAAATTAAACTCTATTTATGATCAGTTTCATTCTAACCCACAAGCCATAAATAATGCCATAAGAGATTAAAAGAGAATAGGATAAAATGTTATACAATAAAGCTATATAAATGTAATAAGGAGAGAAATGTATGAATACTGTTGGAAATATAGTGCAACAACAATGTAATAGTGTAGGAAAAGTGCATAAAATAATGTAATATTTTTCATGAAAATATAATATATGCAACAAATATTTTGCCGAGTAATTAGCATTTCTACAGTCACCTCATGGATGGGAGGAGGGCCCACTCCCAAGAAATGATGGTGATATTATTTTTTATTTTCTTTATTTTGAATAATTTATGTTATTATTTTATTTTAGTATTCTGTGATTAAATTATAAATTGTAGATTTTATTTTTGATGTATGAAGTGTTTATTTTAGATTTATTTAGTCATTTATTTTTTTATGATAAATCAATTTAAATTAGTTTTGGTAGTAGGCTATTTTCGTAGAATATATTTTTAGCAATTTGCACAATTCCTATAACAAAATTGTTTTGAATTCTCGTAGCAATTTTAAAAGAATTATTTTACTTTCATTAGAATAGTTGCATTTCATCCACACTCACCTCACTACCTAAAACCCTTGCACATATAGCTACGATTCCTTTCACAAGGTTATGCCTCTAGATTGACACTTACACCAAACTGAATTTACTTATCAACTATTAAATTTATCTCATTATTTACCCTAGTTTTGGCCTATCAACCATCATAATTGAGTTTCTTGAAGATCCATTTACAACCAACAAGTTTCCCCCTAGGAAATTAAACCTACTCCTACGTATTCTTCTTCTTCTTTAGTGTTTCCATCTCCTTATCCATGACCATCATCTAGGACTCATTGTCATTCATCTCCATCACCTTGCTTTATAATTATAGGCTCATCAATGCTAACAAACAAATAAAATATATATTGATAATTATTTTCAACTAGATATGCACCCTTGCTAAGTTGTGAAATAATCTATCTAGTGAAACATGGGATGATATCACAGAGTGTGGGCTCTAATAGCTTGAGATCAACCTTTAGAAAGGGCTAGTTACCTTGATACTTCACCTATTCTAACTAAAAATATTGTTGCTTTTATTGAGGAGAGGGATAAAAAATGACATGAAATGAAACCTAAGACTTAACAAGGTGATGTACCAAATGATTTTTTGGCCTACACTTGTTTAAATGTACATAATATGATTAAAAAATTAAACTACAACATACACAACTAGAAATTTCATATGCCCTTGCATAAGTATTTTATGACCAAGTTCAATATCTAGGACATCATTTAGAAGGAGCTGGAATTTTTCTCATAGCTTAAAATTTACCTTTAATTGGATAAAAACAAGTCATGACTTGTAAACATACATATTTTTTGCATAAAGGAAATGAAGATAAGATAAAAATCAAGGGGGAAATGACACCACCACAATACTAGACCAACTATCCTGAGATATTTACACAATAGACAACAATGAGAAGGTAAAAAAAACCTCATCCTTATTGATCAAAAGGAACAAAAAAATTAAGTACTAGCCTACTTTTTTAGTTTTCTCAAAACAACTAAGTTATTGAGTTACAATGCTTAGTTTTTCAACTAGAAAGAACTCATATTCAAAGTTACAATATATAGTTAAACTAGAAAGAATTGGTACTTCAATTACAATGCATAATATACACTATAAAGAATTGCTCTTTAGAGTTACAATCTTAATCACATTTACTAGAACTAAATGAAATCAGACCCTAGGCATCCCCTTATGGTATTAAATTGTTTCTTATTGTTTAGGAACCTATTTTGATCATAAATGACAAGTTTTTGCATTAGTTTTTTGGGTCAAACCTCTTTGGGAACCTAGTTGAGTTGACTCTACTTTTGATCCTTGGAATCCTCCTTAGAACGTTGGTTGTTGAAGATGCTTCCCTAAAATATCTCACAAGTTCTCTCTGCTGCCTTAAATCGAGTCAAACTATTTCCTATATTCCCTCAACCTATTGCATAAATCACCAAATTAACCTAGATACCCTACAATGTCCATGACTAATCATTAATATTCTCAAACTATCATTACCTTCAATTGCATGTTTATAGAGCATATGAGAGTTTGAACTGATTAAAAGAACTAGGAGGGTGTGGGAGGCTTTCTATGACAAGAATTGACACATATCTCACCATTAAGATTTATTTTCACTCATGCTCTCATCACATATGTATTAAAAATATATCACTCATATAAGTCAACCATGTATTTGTTTCTTGTGATTAGGTCTATTAGCACAAAGCTTCCTGATAGGTCTACATTGATTGTCACACCCTTGATGCTTCAAGTCTAGCCCTTATTCTTCACAAACCTCATTTATTATTGAAATGACTATTATGGCCATAATAACTTCTCTGTCATTGCACTTTATGATTTGTATTAACCCCCTATGATCATTCTTGACATCTTGACATTCATCTCTCTACAAAAGACCTCTTCCTTTTTTCTTCATGACCTATCAATATGTTTACTCAATTGCATATACTGTCCTATTGACAAGGTGTTTTTTCTTGATTATCATTTCGGGCTTCTCGAAGAAGGTTTCAAGCTTCATCATCTGTCTCTAATATATAATATTCAAAGCTCTTTTGAATGTCATCTCAACTCTATTCATTGTAAACCTCACAATGGCTCCAATAACAATACAAAATATTCAAAATGGATAAGAAAATTGTTTGAGGTTAATTGATACCCTGTTTCTTTCATGATTGTTCTTTATGGGTCACTAATTTAACACTATACCATGCCTTTAACATGTATCATAAAAAATACATCCCACTGTCTTTTGTTTCCACCAAATCATCTCTTCATGTATCATAATCTTCATCTTATAGTCAAGATATTGAATTCAAAATTGGTGAAGGATTCTCATAGCTCTATCATACCTTGCAACCTTGTTATTCTTACCTATTTTTCATCCATTTCTTATGATAGTCTTCTAGTCATGTGTTTTTTTAACATTTTTCACTATCACATAAGGCTTACAAGGAACACACACTATCTTTACTTGAAAAAAAAATTTAGGGTTTGTGAAGCTTTGGATAGGCACACCAACAACCTTCAAATTTGAAGCACATCAAAACACTTTGACAAGGTTTTTTGACATCTTCTATGTCCTCACTTAATGTTTAAAATTTGTCATCTATATTTCACTATCATGAAGGATCCTTTACTATGCTTAGAAAAGATACCAAATGACACCCTTGTATGGTTTTCAATGATGGTATGAGCTTCTCAAAATGGATAAAAGGGATCTATTAATGAATTGGTTAAAAAATTTATTTGAATCTAAGACCAAAACCTAAGTCCAAAACAATACATATAAACACAACATCGAGCAATGCATATGATGTTCATCATAAAAACCCCTTATCCTCTGATAGTATGACAATATGCTATCTTTTCATAACATAAAATTTGCCCCTTATCTCACTCATAGTTTGCAAATGAATTCTCATTATCACACCTATTTAATCTTCATGACCTGTTATTGATTCTTCATATCATTATTGTACCTTTTTTTAGAAGAATGAAGAAGAACATCTCATTATGCAACTTTTATGTTGTCATTGATGTCACCATGTTAAATGAGTTGCAAATACAAGTTTAAGTTCAAGTTTGATCTAGTATTCTGAACAGGTATGCAATTATTACCTCTAGTATTTTGGTTTGCAATCCTCCACTGATGACTATCATTGCTTACGGCTTTGGGAAATGTTTTTTGGATGTTAAAAGCTTTTAAGTTTAAAATCTCATGTGCACAGGTGCTCGTATTGCTAGTTGGAATTATTATGATGTTGCATTTTTTTATTAGGTCTATCCCTGGCTGACCTAATGAATAGTTGATTTTGTGGTGTGGATGTATTTGTGACCTATCTTAAGTCTATGTCGACATGTTGTAGCATCCTACATGCTTTAATTGTTTTTGGAAAGGTTTTTGTACAAGCTTGAAGCTGACAATAAATCTTTTTGGAAAATAAGGGATGCATCTAATTAGGTTAACCTAATTGATGTTTGTGGATAAATTATATATATATATATATATATATATATATTGGAATTTTTTTGAGATTGATGTGGTTGAGAAAGTGATAGAGAAAAAAACAAGTATGCAGAGATGATGAAGTGTGTAAGGTTATTTTATTGAGCATCAAAGGAACTGAATCAACACTTTTTAGGTGTAACTTTACTAGTTCATATTCTGATTATAAGCCATTTCTATATTATATCTTAGTAGGCAGTGACCCTCTCATTTTGGACAGCGAGTCCTGGTAGTGAGCCACTCTTTGTAATATCTTATAACTGGTTATACTATATTGTGAGCTAATCCTCACTGTGGTTTTTCCCATTTTGGGTTTTCCACATAAAATCCTAGTGTTCATGTGTTGTGTGCTTCTAAGTTTTGCTAATGCTCTTGCTCATTCTTACTATTATATGTAATGGAGTAATTGGATGACCTGTTTGTTCAATAAGTTTAAGAAGATACTGATTCACCCCCCCTCTCAGTATCTTGGGTATTCAACACCTTTGATTGGTAATAGTCATGCCTTGCTACTATCATGTGGACCCTTAAACTATCTCTTGAATCCACTGTCATCTCAACCTTGTAAATTATGTCATTATCCTATCTTCCATCAATACACTATTGTGTAGGGTTAAATCCAATACCCTTTCCCTTTTTTCATGTATTGATATAATGTACATGTTTTCCCTTAATAACACCTTGTAAGTGTTAGGTATAAACCAATTATGCCAAAGGGCTATTACTCCAGCTTTGTCACATATATTTCTTTTCAGGATTTTGACCTCTTGGTTGAGGCTTCAAGTGTTTAAAGAGGGTTTTTTTCCATATATTCATGATTTATTTCACTCTTTATTACAATAAATTTTATTGACTATTTTTCTTAGCTTGGTTTGTCCTCTTCTTTCATGCTTTGGATTTCTACTTAACAAACCTCTTCCTCATGGCTTCTATATACTCTGTCATCTACATTGTACTATAAATATTCATTCCTTTGACTAAGGTCTGTCATTGTTGTGTCTTGAATCATTTGAGGGCTGGATTATTTCTTTCATTCTCACTATCAAAAAAAAGATCTAGCTTCTCATGACATAATTTTTGATAATCTTAAAAAATAAAAATGTTAAATATTTCTATCTAGGTCCACCACTCTTATTTCACTACGACCCTTCATTGACATTGACATTGCCTATGTACTATTGTCTTCATTATAATAGCATTTCCTTACCCTTAGAAATGTCACATTCCATTGGTACTTGTCTAATACCATACATCTCTATCATACATTGTTATTCATTCCTACCATTTCTTTTCCATTGCTTACTTATCACCTTTTCCCTTAGAATTGTCATGTATTGACTATATTTTTTGATTTATACCAACATGATTGTGCTTTGGTTTATTCTTTTGAATAGGTTCTTTCATTTTATTTTGACTACCACACTTATTTTCCTCAAAACACCATCCTTTATTGTGTCCAATGCTCAATGCTCTAGTGTGTTTTGAAGTTTTACTATTACATTTATTTATTTATTTTTATATGTTTGGAGTACTTATCCTTTACCTTGATACTATCATCTACGCCCTCTATCACTACATGCAATAAAAACCTTGATTGTATAATGACAAACAAATTCAATGGACATTTGAAAAACCCAAAGATTTCAATTCTACATGAGGATTTGGTTTTGTTAATTATGGAATATGTTAAAGCCCAAAACCTTGTGAGGTCTTTGAAAGGAAAGGGCAGACTTAAGAATAAACAAAAACCTAAGCTTGTTCAATATTCTGATATGAGTTCTAAATCCCCTTAAGATGATGAAGATGAAGAATGGTGGGAAACTAAAGATGGGGGTGACTCTATGGAAGTGTTATCTTCTTTTCCTTTGGATGGAAAAGAGAAAAGGAAAATAAAAGCCTCTTCTAAGAAAGTCTCTCCAAAAAGGAAAGCCAAGAAGGAAATTTATTGGTCAGAGGGTTCCCAAAATAGCAATGAGGAGGTGGGTTTCAACAAAAAAATGAAGGGATTTAACAACATTCTATTTCCCTAGGGGCTGAAGATGGAAAAGGAAAGGAGAAATGTGGGGATGAGGTAATTTTGGGTGGAGCAAGAAAGGCCATGGCCCACTACCCAATGAAAGGATTTACTAAGGAAAACACAAATGCTACTAATATTCAACCTCTTCTAGAGGATTTATCTTACCTATATGTTGAAAGCGAGGAAATTTATGACATCCTAGGGATTGCTAGAGAGGGAGTAACAAGTAATTTCAAAATGGATAAATGGTTTCTCTTGGAGATTAATAAAGTTAATGTCAAAGTGTGTGGATTGTAGGAAAAGGTTTCTAATGAGGGGAGTGACCAGTATGCATCTAGGTACAAGGAGCTAAAGAACATGGTAGTGGCTGTTGAGAATACCATCAATAAGTTAAAAAGGATTATGAAAGCCACATGAAGGACATGGAAAAAAAGATTCAAGTGATTAACTCAAACATTAAGAATATCCTGAAAATTAGTCAATGCTCAATAAAGAACAATGTTGAAGCACTAAGGATCCTCATGGAGAAATTAAAAGTGCTTAGATAGGAACATATGGTTGGTGTTATCCCTAGAAACAACAAAATGAAGGAGTAGGGTGCAAAAGAAATAGGAAAAAAACTTTTGTTGGAGGGAGAGAAAGGACCTAGTGCTTGGACTTGTGGTAGTAAGAATTTTTTTTTTGAAGAGGAAAATAATGAAATGATGAGCCTGGTTAATCAACACTACAACTAAGAATTAGAGGTGGTTGACACCTTAAAGAACATGAAGTAATATGTTGTTTTTAGTTTCTTTTTGTTCACTATTGTTTGGTTGTGTTTTTCTCTATTTAAGAAGAATTTTGTTGTAAATGGTTTTAGGTCCCTTCAAAACCTATTTTTCCCACTAATTAAAAATAAAGGCAATGGATATACATCAACCTTTCTTGACTCTATCAAGTGTTATTCTTCTTTCGTGACAAAACTAGACTCTCTTTCTATTTACTATATCTTATATCCATGGACTATTTTAAGATCAAAACTCACATAGCATAACCATGCTCAAGCCCTCATTTCCATGTCTTTAACTCTTTCAAATTATCACTATGCTATTTTTTTAGAGAGTTTCAAGAACATCAACCAGGGTTTTGAATATAACATAGGGATTTTGATAGGAAACAAGGTTTCAACAACACTCTAAACCCTCATAATTATGTTAAAAAATATTGTCATGGATTCAAGGAAATTTTGCATCCTCTAGCATTCTCAAGTAACATTTAAAGCACACAATTTGGATCGTACCTAAACATAAAACCAATAAAAGACATTTGATGATTTTTTAACAATCCTAACCCAACACAAAGACTTTATATCTGTTATAAAGGCCTCCATTTATTAAATTATCCATTGTGTAAACCTTCTATAACTCCTCATAAGAAATTTCTCCTTGCATAGGCAATAGAAGGTCTCATCAAAAGTATCCAACAATAAAGATTATATGCATTCTTTTATGACAATGATGATGAAAGGATTTCAACATGATGGACCCGCATTTTTATAACAATATTTTCTCACATACTTATTCTTGCATGCACTTGCATGGTTAAAGGAATATTATCTCTTAGAACCAAACAACAATTCTTACATGCCTTGTGCTCATTGTGAATGAATCTATATGCGGAAATTCTTTCAAACTGACCTCTATGGTGTTGAAACTTGGAAACAATAGTGAATATGTAACACATAAGAATTGATCCATCAATGCTCCTCATTTTGATCTATAATAGTATTAGTTTCCTTTAAAATCCTTTAAACTCATGTAAAGAAACCTAAAGTGATAGAAACCCTAGAGATTGACCTATTCTTACTATAACTCAAACTCCTTTCCAAACATAACTCCTTCCAAAAATACATGCACGTGGAGTTGACAAAGTCAAGGAATTAAAAAGCTAAGACTCATTTTAACAAAGGACATTACTTGAAGGTTTAGAATATGAATAAAACATATTATCTAAGTTTTTTTTATTTGTAACATTTTCAACCATTTTTGAAGGTCCTAGGACAAGATCAAATGACATGAGCATATCTTTGATCCTCCCAAATTATTGAATCTAATCTTGAATCTACAATGACCATTAATACAAAGGAAAGTATTGTCACTCAAATAAACCTTTTCACTATCAATTCTCTCAGAATAAAAGACACTCCATATAAGAGAGGCTCAAAATTTCATCATTGATTCATCCTCACATGAATGCTGAACAAAGGCCAACAAATGCATTAAATACATCATTTTGAGAAGTTCTTATGTTTGTTCAATCATCATCTAATTCCTTTTTTTTATTATTCTCTATGTAATCCTTCATGTTGCAATTCTTCCATAGCTCTAACACTTATCTTAGATTTATTGTGAGACTAGATCTTCCTTTAGATATAGACCCTTTATCTTTCTTTTATTCTCTCCATTTTTATTTCTTTTTCGGTATTCCTCTAACAACCAACACAGATCCTTGACACTTGATACATTTTTTTCTATCTCAAATCCTTCAAGAGAAGAGTATTGACCACTTCTTCAAGTGTAAAATTAGTTGTAATACTATTGATTGCAACCACTAGGTTGTCCATTGATTTTGATAAAGAAATTAATAAATAAATACATCAATCCTTACCATCAATTCACACTCCTATAGATTGTAACTAGCTCACAATTGTATTGGACACATTGAGGTGATCTATGATTGAACCTCATTTATCATACTCACAATATACAACTTATTCCATAGAAAAATATTATTTATCAAGGATTTAATTTAGTTTAGGTTATCTAAATTCTTCTAGAAATTATCTATTGCAGTTTCTGCCAATACATTCAATAGTGTTGAATTTATCAAATATAGCTTAATTAGGCTTCTATTCATATTAAAAAGTTTGTTTCTAGATATCACTAACCATAGATCTTGATTGTATTAGTTTTGTTGATATCAAGGATCCTTCCAATACTAGTTATAATGATCACATTAGTTTTGTTGATAATAAGGATCCTTCCAATACTACTTAGAATTATCACATTGGATTTATTAAAAAATAAAAAGGATACATGCAACACATCCAACATCCATGGAATAAATAAAATATGAAACATGATGAAAATAAAGGAAAAATTTATATGCAAGAAAATATCAATTGCACACCATGGGGTGGAATTGATTGACCTTGGAGTTCCAATGAATATTGTTACTATAAGTCATGGTATTTATAGAGAATCAAAGTGAGAAAAAAATAAAAAAATAAAAATAATTAGATATACATTCTCATGATAATAATAAATATTCTAACAAAGAAACATCTACCAAATAATCTTAAAAATAAGTGCATGTAACATGAGTGACAACACCTTGTCTTGCTTCTCAAAAGATAACATCAAATTACTACATTAGTACTATTAATATATTTTTTACTTTGGTCTAAATAGTCAAACAAGGTTGCTCATGTTGTTTGGTCTTGTCCTAGAACCTTAAAAAATGGTTGAAAATGTTACAAAGGGAAAAAAAGAAAAAAGAAAAAATCTTAAATAATCTGTCTTGTTCATATTCTAAATCTTCAAGTGAAGTCATTTGTTAAAAGGAATCTTATCTTGTTAATGTCTCAACTTTGTCAACTCCACATGTATGTAGTGTGAAGGGAGTTTTGTGTGAAAAATAATATGAGTCCAACTTGACTTGAGTGATATTTTTAGGGTTTTTGTTATGTTTTGGGTCACTTTCATGGAGTTCACAGTTTTCATGGTGTAGCGAAGACCATCAAAGCAAGAACATAGATCTAGAGGGAAAACCATACTAATATTTAATAATCTCATGTTCAGTTTCAATGATGAAGAATAAATATTTTGTTTTTTTTCACCATTATGTTCAGTTTCAATGCCATGAATACCTTGTTGCAGAGCAGATTGGATGTGAAAGTGTATCTATTTTGAAGGAAAAGGAGCTTAAAATTGTTTTATGGTCCCTTGAGATTGTCATTTACCACCCATGCAAGAGCACACACTTATGCATATGTGAGTTTCATTCTTGAAGGAGACAAGTACCTTTGAGGGTTTCATAAATCATGAGTAGTGCAAAAGATAGTATGGAGGTTCTTAGTCAAGATTGTGTAAAGAGAAGATTTTTTGCTTTATTTTTGTTTTAAATAGTAGCTTTAAGCATTTAATTATGATAAATCTTATGAATACATAATGAAAAGAATTGTTTTAGTTTTGTATAGTGAATAGTGTGTAATGTCCTTTTGTTTACCTTGTCTCCTTGTCAATAGTATCATGGTTCACATGGTTATTGATAGTGGAAGATATGATAAGAGAAAAGAGTCTAGGGTAAAGTGAAAAGACAAAGGACATAAAAAAAGGAATGAAGAATAGTCTAGGTTTGCAAGTACATCAACAATCCAAAAGTTCCAAGAACTCCTCATAGTAGGTCTAAGAAGTCCTCATGGAAAGGTACATAACAATTAGGTATGACAACATATCAAAACATGTAGTTGTTATAAAGAAAAGGGTGAAAAATATATAATGAGTTATGTCAAAGATAGCACTACAATATGGTCATAGGAAATGATGAACATGATATGAGGTATGGTAGTCATCATGTTCATTAGAAGAATTAGAAAACAATAGAAACAACATAAGAAATAATTTTGTAATAAAAATTCATAAGGACATTTCAAGGGTCACTCATACATTTTTGATGACTATGAAAGGGTTAGTGAACAAAGGAAAAGCAAAGATTACATTCATAAAGACAAGAGATGATAAAAGCCATTCATTACAATGTATGACCTTTTCCTCAAGGTGCCATAATAGATGATAAAAGACCATTCCAAAGTCCTTTTGAAGTTGAGATTATAGTGAGAAAATAATAGTTAGACAAGAAGATAAAAGTGTGTAGCAATAACATGAGGATATAAGGGGAGTCTAGTGGTGAATTGGAAAGGTCTCCTAAAGGTAGAAATTCATAATTGTAATTGTCATGTGAAGAGTGTAAGTCCCAGGGATGTGACAAACACCTAGAAAGATAGCCAAGGAGGCAAACCAAGTTTTTTTAGGGGCAATGCATAAGAAACAATCCCTATGACATCTTACAAGTTCTATGATGATAGTAAGAACCATAAAACATCCATTGCATAGTGAATAAGTGTCAAAGATTAATAAATAAATCATGATTATGATAGGATAATAATGAAAAGAGGTTCTTGGGAGCTAAGAAGAATCATGTTATTGATATGAAATATGTCAAATAAAATCCTTAAAGACCTCCTATGACCCTCTTAGAATTTATAAATTATATTAAAAACCTAAAACACACATGTTATTATACAGTTGCAATGGATGATGAGATTTATGGGCTAGTTGTGTTAGTTCCAAGCATCTAGGGTAGTTTGGTAATCTATGCAATAAATTAAGGAGATATAGGAAGTAGTTTGACCTAGTTTAAGGTAGTTGAGAGAATCTAGGAGAAATTTAAGGGGCTAAAAAATAGGGACGAGTAAGCTAGGTGCCTAGGAGGGTTGACCTAGCCAACTAATGAGAACACATAATATATTTACATTTTTTTTACAAAATATTAGGGAGTTGTTGGACAACATAAAGGGATGCCTAAGGTTGTATTATCTCAATTCTTGATCTTTTTGACTAAGTATTGTAACTGAGAATAGTTAGATTTCTAGTCATAAATTGACATTGTAACTCAAAGAAACCCAATTATCAGTCATGGATAGTATTTTGTAAGCACCTTTTTATCAATAAAATAAGTAATTTTCCTTCTCTAATTTGTATTTTTTGTGTGCAAACATGAATGATTGATATATACTTTTTGTGATTTATATTGATCATCCAAGGTAGTTTGGTGACTTGTACAATAGATTGAGGAGATATAGGAAGTAGTTTGAACTATTTTAAGGAAATTGAGAGAATCTAGGACCACTTTAAGGAGCTAAAAAATAGGGATAGGTCAGCTAGGTGCCTAGGAGGTTTGACCTAGAAAAAGAGAACATATGTCATCTATTTGCAAAAACATGTTGTAAAAGATTAGGGAGCTATTGGAAAAATTAAAGGGATGCCTAGGTTAGTATTCTCTCAGTTTGGGCTCTTTTTGACTAAGTATTGTAATTGAGAATAGTTATTTCTAGTCATAGATTAAAATTGTAACTCAAAGAAACCCAATTCTCTAGCATGTATAACAGTTTGCAAGCACCTTTTTATCAATAAAATAAGTACTTTGACTTCTCTAATCTATATTTTTGTGTACAAACATGAATGATCAATATATATTTTATGTGATAAATTATACACAAATCCTCAAGGTATGTCTCATTTCCTTTAGAACCTTCACGTAGATATATACATACTTTATGTAGGTTATAGGTTATTTCTCTGGTTTGAACAACTTCTAATTGTGAAAATACCTCATTTTTCCTTCTAGAATTGAGAAAAAATCAAGTTTCTTATGAAACACTAATGTATAAGTATGCCAAAATTTGAGTTGTGCATGAAATATCTTGTCCATTGATCAAATTATGTGTGTTAAGTAGTAGTATAGATTACAAACATTTGGTGCATCACCTTGGATTAAAATTAAAATTTTATTTCATGCCACTTCCTAGCTCTTTTCTCAACAAGCAACAATAACATAGGTTAAATTAGGTGAAGTACCAAGGGAAATGAATTTATTTGGAGGTTGAAATCTAACTATCAAAGCCCACACTTTGAGAGGTCTTCCCATGTTTCACTGGATAGTTGAGTTGATAGCTCAGCAAGGGTGCATATCTAGTTGACAAGTACACAACTTTTATTTAAAGAGAAAATTCATGATTATACACCCTCACCATAAACGCTTGTGCATCATGGCATCATAAAGCATAGTTCAATTAGAGGTATTTATTTCTATTACATGTTTTTACCTATTTATGTAGACCCATTAGCACTTGAGTATATTGACATTATTGGTTTTCCCTTCTATATATTTAACATTTATTTTAGTATATTTTACAATATTATATTTACGTATGCTATATTTATATTCTTTCAATAATTTCACTTAATCTTACCACTTGAGGGGTATGGTATTCTTCCTTTCTACAAGTTCTATTCACCCTTACTACTCCTATTGGGGGGATTGGTGGCATCTTTTATACACAATAATTACACACATAGGTAAGTATACATCAAATATGAAATCAATAGTTAGTTTCATTTCCTTGTTAGATTGAGTTTATTATCACACCTTACATATTATATTTTTGTTCTTTCATCCTTGAAGTGTTGGTATTCCTTCATGGTTCACATAACTCTAGGGGCCTATTATTATGAATTATATTTCCAAATTATGCTTATTTTTTCACATGTTGGTGCTTGTCCTTTAAGAATATGATATGACCAATGGCCTATGATGCATATACTGGAAAAAGGTAGCACACAAGTTTATTTTAGTTGGTTTGAATTTTAAATTCTAAAAAATCTACATTATGTTGTGGATTTTGATTTATTTCATTTCTACTTTGCATACTTGTGCATATTGATTTGCATGCACAATAGAGAGGGGGCAAGATGTAAGGTATGAAAGCACACACCTTGCACTCCTACATCTTCATTTTATGCACTCCTACATCTTCATTTTATGCCACTTTATGTGGATATCATTATTGTGTGGTCTTATCACTCAATCAAGTATTCTAGTTGACTGTAATCATAAACCCATCTCTCTAGTCTTATGATCTAAAATTAAAAATTTCTCCCTTCTCAAGATATATTTTTTGGACTATGACCATTGGTCCATTACCCATTGACTTGCACAACACAGGTCTTGTGTTGTGTATCTAGGAATTATATTTAAGTACTTATTCCTAGGATATTTTAATCATGGAAATAACATAAAAACCCTCTATGTTAGGCCACATTATCAATCTTAGATCAATTTGAATTGTATTTAGCATTCAATTTATTTGTTTTTCATTATTTGGTCTTGTTACATTAGCTAGGGATTTGAATGCTATTAAAGAAGTTGATAATATTCCCTTTTCTTATAGTAGGCCTTAGAAGGTGATTCTCAACACCACAAGTTTCTCATATGTTAGTACAAACATATCAAATAGGTTATGTGGATATAGAAATTAAAGCTCAATATTTTATAGAGTTATGTTAGAGAAAAGTATCTTAGGACCAAACCACCACCATGACCTAGTCCTTGGCCTTGAAAATTATATAGATCATGTTTATAACACATTCTTGATTATTGATCTAATTCCACTTTTTATTTTTCCATTGTAGTATCACTGTTGGTTAAAGAAGTCAAAATCAACAATTGTAAACCATATAAGCTCTATATTTACTTCTCCTTAACATTTTTTCATCAATTACATTGAGAATTGTTAGCCTGGTCTCAACAAGCATGGATGCCACAATTTAGGGACCTCCTTCTCGACATGAACACAAGTAATAGTCCACTCCCATGATCAAAGTAGCCCAACAAGGGCATAGAACCCACGAGCACACAAACCTAGTGAGGAATGGGTCTCAAACATGAATGCCTAACACATGACATGAACACCATTAGCAACCTCAACATTGTGAGTCAAGGCTGTGAGAATATTAGACTTGTAAAGACATAGTACCTATGATCACGATATCCCAATGGAGAATTGAACCTAGTGGATACAACAACAAAACCACTGGACTTCTTTTTCTTCTTTTTATAAAAAAGGACTCGGCTCTACTTTGCTTTGCTCTTCCTATGCTGGTTGTTTTTTGAATTTCTTGTACCATTTTTTGCTATTTCGGGGGGGGGGGGAAGGCTCCCCATTCCAAGGATGTTTTCCATGCTTCTATTGCTGTGCCTGCGGTGGCCGTAGCTAGCTTGCCTGCTTCTGAAAAGACATTTTCTCCTCATACTGCTGTCCTTTCCCTAGGGGAAAAGACTATCAGAATCTCTGGGAAGTCACCCTTCTCTCTGACGCTTGGTCTTAACTCCTTTTTTTTCAGAGGAAGCCCCTGCTTCCTATGTGGACAAGTTGGTGGGGTCTAACTCACCAGCCCAAAATAAAAACTTGCAAATTCTGCTTCTTGCTCAGTTACTGGCTAGGAAGTTGATATTCCTGAGGCCCTTATGTTGAAGGTGATGGATAGCCTCAAAATGGATTTGGTTAGAAAGTTATTGGCACTCAAGCCAAATATTGAACTTGTGTGTCAGTGGGCTGCTTCCACTTGGAACCTCAAAGGTAGTGTCACAATTAATGCCATGCCCAAAGGTATTTTTTTGTTCTCTTTTGTGGTTTATGAGAATATGTTGAAAGTATTAATTGGAGGTCCATAGGCCTTTGACCTGGGCTTTAAAAACTTTCTCTCTTTGTAAATGGAAACTTGACTTTTACCCATCGACTAACTTGGGGGCGTCTGTGCCTACTTGGGTTCGACTTCAGGGGCTTCCCCTGGAGTTCTAGGAGAATTTTTTTTTTAGGGTATTGCTAGCTCTTTTAGGAGCCTTTTGGCCATTGATAAAATCACCCAGGAGAGATCGAGACTTGTATATGCTCGTATCTATGTCAATGTGGCAGTTAACATGGTTCTTCCTTCTTCTATGTTGCTTAAGTCAATGTTTGGCAACTGGACCCAACCCCTGGAGTATGAAAATGATCGCCTCTTCTATCAACATTGCAAGAGGTTTGGTCATCTTATTGACTCTTGTGCGGCTTTGGGTGAAAGCTCAAAAGCTAAAGGTAAGAGGTCTGAAGAAGACTCTTCACCTAAAGCCATGGACTCTAGAGTGCAACCTTCTCTTATGTCCCCCCAGAAGGTGTCCATTCCCCTTTTGAAGGATAATAATTTTGAGGCCATTCCCCTTCTAAAGGATAAGGACTCTAAGGTTCCGACTGGTCCTTTTGTTGAAGATCAAGAGGTTAAGATCCAAGTTGAGCACCCCTTGAATGTCTAGAGTCTTAAGGCTAACAAGTCATTAAATGGTAGAGTGGAAGTCCTGGAAGAGGGTGAGTATGTTCTTCAAGAGGTATCTCCATCCCTGGAGGAGTTGAATTATGTCTCCCAATTTGCTACTCAAAATCTAAATGAGTTGTTAGCCCTTCTTGGCTTCCCTCAAGGGTCAAGTGATAAGGAGGATGAGGAGGGATGGTCACAAACCACCTCGAAAAGAAAGAAGAAAAAGAAACCGGATGTTGAGGGGGGCAATAAGGTGGGAAGACCCTCTTGAAAGGAAGCAAGATTGAAAGATACAGTAAGGGATGTGGCTGCAGGTAAACATAAAACCTTGGATTTGATCATGGGATCAAAGTCCAAGAAAAAGTAGTTTGGGTTGAAGGCTGTGTTGGGGGGTGTGGTTGCTTCTGTTTTTAATGAAGTATGTTTCTTGGAATATTAGGGGCCTTAATAGTCCCTATAAATAGTTTTCGGTTGAGACCTACATCATGGATAACAAATTTGATGTCCTTTTGCAAGAAACGAAGATGAAGAAAGAAACTTTTGAGAAAGCTATTGCTAGTATTTAGCCTGGAGCTGGTTTTTGTGTTTGTGAAGCTGAAGGAGTGTCTGGAGGTATTGCTACCCTTTGGAACTCATCTAAATTGAAAGGTTCTTTTCATTTTGATAGTAAGAATCACCTTGAGATTACTCTGGAAGATCCAGGCTCTCACGAGTCTTGGAATCTTGTAAATATCTATGCCCCCAATTCCAATAGAGACAAAGTTTTGCTATGGGAACAACTTAGTGAAGCTATTTCTAAAAGGTGTGATGAACATTGGATGCTAGGAGGGGACTTCAATTCTCCTCTCCTTCCTTCTAAGAAGTTGGGTGGATTGGATGAGTACTCAGATAGTATGATGGAGCTTGCTAAATTCTTTAACTTGGCAAGGATGATTGATATTCCTCTCTAATGCACTAAATTCACCTAGTCAAATAGGAGGAATGGAAACCATTTAATTCAAGTTAAATTGGATAGATTTTTGATATCTTCTAATTGGGATATTTCCCAATTCCTTTCTCTCTATGCTCTTCCTAGGTCTGACTCAGATCATAATGCTTTGGTTCTAAAAAAACATGTGGATCATAATAAGGGCCCCTTCCCTTTCATTTTTGAAGCCATGTGGTGCACTCATCCATATTTTGCTACTTTAGTTCAATGATGAACCCATTCTTGGAACTCCAATGTTCTGTTTGGCTGAAAAACTTTGCAGTGTTAAGCAAAGGGTAAAGGGGTGGAATAACTTAACCTTTAGTAACATTTTTGAGTTAAATAATGCTTTGGGAAATTTTTTAAAATAAATACAGGACATAATGAAGTCTGGTTTGGCAGATGAAGAGACTTGTGTGAAGGAAAGAGAGTTGAGATTCCAATGGTACAAATGCAATAAAAAGGAGGAAATATTTTGGATAAAAATGTCAAGAGTTCAATGGTTGATGGAAGGGGACAAGAACACCAATTTTTTTCACCAATCTACTCTCAAACACAGAAGCAAAAATAGAATTAGATCATTAGTTAAAGAGGATGACTCTATTGTTACTAATGAAAGAGAGATTGCCAGGGAAGCTATAAAATTTTTCTCCTACCTTTTAAACCCTATCAATGACGCCCAGGTTAATGTTGATTTTCTTAATGTTATTCCTAATGTTGTCTCTGAGTTAGATCTTAAGATGATGACTAATGCTGTTTCTCTAGAAGAAGTTAAAAAGGATGTGTTTTCTTTTGGAGCCCTTAAAGCCCCTGGTCCTGATGGTTTCTCCCCTATTTTTTTTCAAACTTACTAGGAAATTGTTAAAGATGATCTCTTTAATGTTGTAAGAGACTTTTTTAGGTTGAGAAGGTTGCTAAGCAATCTGAATGTTATTTTTATAGCTCTTATCCCTAAATCTGTTGATGCCTCTACAATGAAAGACTTTAGGCCTATTAGCCTCTGTAATACTGTTTATAAAATTTTCTCTAAAATTTTGGTGTTTAAACTTAAATTGGTGTTGGTTAAAATGATAGCTCCTAATCAAAAAGGTTTTTTTGAAGGTAGAAACATTCTTGATGCTGTTATTTTGACTCATGAGATAATCCACTCCATGGAGCATTAAAAAAAGCCTGGAATGGCCTTTAAAATTGACATCTCAAAAGCCTATGATAGGGTATCCTAGCCTTTCCTTTTTTCTATTCTTAAGAAGTTTGGGATAGATGGTAGGTTCTTAAAGATGATTTTGGATTGTTTTACTTCTCCTATGTACTCTATTTTGGTTAATGGTGTTCTGTAGGGCTTCTTCTCTTGTGGGCGTGGTCTTAGGCAGGGGGAACCCCTTTCTCCCTACTTGTTTATTATTGTTGTTGAAGCCTTGGGAAAAAATATTCAAAGGTTGGTGGATGTACAAGCTCTTAAAGGTATTAAGGTTGCTTCTTCTCTTAGGCTTGAGTCCCATCAACAATTTTTTGATGATACCCTATTGTTTGGGGATGCTTCAGTGGGGGAAGCAGGTGCTTGGAAATAGATTCTTAATGATTATGCTAAAGTTTCTTGTTAGTGCATTAATTATAAGAAAAGAAAAGTTTACTTCTTCAAAACTGATCAGCAAATAAGGGACAAAGTGAAAAGAATTCTGGGGTGTTAAGAAGTTGAGTTTCCTAATACTTACCTAGGGATTCCATTTTTTTCCAAGAGATTAGAAAATAATTATTGGAATAAGCTATTAGAAAGGATTCAACATAAATTGGCTAGATGGAAGGGGAAGTTGTTGAGTTTAGCTAGTAAGACCCAACTCCTAAAAGCCTCTCTTCAGAATATTCTAGTTTATTACCTTTCCTTGTTTAAAATTCCTGCTCACATAGGGGAGAAGCTAGAACAGATTCAAAGGAAATTCCTGTGGTTAGGAATAGAGGAAAAGAATAGACTTTCTCTTGTCAGCTGGGATAAATTTTGTAGGCCTAAAAGGTGTGGGGGGTTAGGGATGAGAAGAATTCATATGCTAAATAAAGCCTTAACTGCAAAAATTGGCTGGAACCTTCTAGAAGGCTCAAAAGACTAGGTCAAAATTTTACAAGCCAAGTACCTAAGAAACATGAACTTTGGCTACTTTTTGTCTCAAATGGATCTCCCTTCTGGCTCTGCCCTATGGAACCACCTAATTAGATTAAGGAATATGATAAAGTTGGGGGAACGGAAGAGAATAGGGGATGAATTTAACATGGACTTTTGGAAGGACCCTTGGATAGAGAATTCCACCCTGTCTGCTAATGAGGAATTGAATCCCCTAAAGTGTAGCCTTCACAAAATTTGTGGAACAAAGGTGAGTGAATACATAAATTGGGAAGGGGAGGAACCAAAATGGAAGGATTTTGATTCCTTGTTAAGGAGAAATAATTTGAGAATTCAAAGACACGTGAACTAGGATCCTCTCCTCATCAATTTGCATAATTTGATTAGGGAGGCAAAATGGTTTGATAGGGGAAGGGAGGATGAATGAATCTGGAAAAGAAACCCCTTTTGGTTGTTTCTCAGTTAGAAGGACCTATGAATACTTGGTGAGGGCCCAGGATGTTGTTCCTAGTTCCTTTTGGAAAGTGGTGTGGCTTAAGAATCCGATTCCTAAAATAAACTATTTCTGGTGGTCAGTGGCCCATGGCAATATCCTTACCATTGATAACCTGGTAAAGAGAGGTTTCCATTTGGTTAATTGGTGTTCTCTATGTAAGCAAGAGGGAGAATCAATAACTCATCTATTTTTCCATTGCAATTATGCAAGGGAAGTGTGGTCCAAGGTGTTGCAATTGTCTTTGGATTGGGTTTTTCATAACTCAATGAAGCTGTTTATTAAAGGTTGGTCTAACTGTCCTTTCTCTCACAATGTCATAACGGATCTGTGGCATCAAGTTACCCCCTTTGTTACTTGGGGGATTTGAAAGGAGAGAAACAACATAATTTTTAGAGAGGTGGAGAGAAGCAGTGAGGAGGTGTTTCAGATAGTTAGAACTCAAATTAAGGAAAATATGGAGGTAAGAAAATTTAGCTTCTCCAATTCCTGGACGAACTATAAGGAGATAAGAATAAAAAAAAATTGGGGTATAAGTAGAGACCTAACCAATCTAAATTGGTCTAAGATGCTTAAAAGGTTGGGTACTGTCTGGTGTCCTCTTATGAAAGATTGGGTGAAATGCAATTTTGACAGTTGCTCTAAAGGAAATCTGGGTCAGGCTGGAGCTAGTGGCCTGGTGAGAAACCAAAATGGTGACTGGATAATGGCTTTTGGTGTGAACCTTGGGATCTGTTCAAACAACAAAGATGAAGCCACGTATGCTTTTGGAGCTTTCAAATTCTTAAAGGAGTTGGGGGCTCAAAAATGTTATCATTGAAGGGGACTCAAAACTTATTGTGGATATTTTAAATGATGTTGAAACTGCCCCTTGCAAAATTAAAAATATTATCGACAGATGTAAAGTTATTAAAAATTATTTTACTATCTATCGGGTTCTACATGTGTACAGGGAAGGGAATTGTGCAACTAACTGTGTGGCCAATTTGGTTCTGGAGTGTAGGGGTTGGACTAGGTGGACCAATGGGAACATGCCACAACCTTTGAGAGATATCATACTCAATGAAAAGTTTGAAAATGCATACCAAACAAATATCTGAGAAGTTGGTTGGTGACGAGATGGAAGAGTACATTGTGGCACTTTCAAGCTTTCCTAACAATGATGGATTAAGTGGTACGTGTGAACATAGGAGGATCCTTCAGGGAGATTTTTTCATTAATTTCCCGTTAAAGAATATGATAAAAAATGACATGCCGATTATAGTTCTCTTAAAGGCTGTCTTTTCAACATGTGCCGATTTTCCCTCTATCAATTATTCATGAATTTCTATAGAGGGAAGTGGCAAGATTTTAATTATGGGTGTTCTTTCTTGAAAAAATCATAATGCCTTTTGGGATCCGAGAAATGTGACGCTATCGTCCCTAAGAAGAAACACCTTGAATTGCAACTCTTTTGTGAGCTAGTTTTTAGCTTGGGTCTTGAATGCTAGTTTTGGTTTGGGAAGAAAGCTGGTTATCAGGGAGAGTATGAAATCTAGCCAGTCTCTGCAAAGGAATTTATAGACAAGAAAGATGGGAGGCCCAAGAAAAAGAACCGAACTGTCGAACTGCCAAGCACTGAAGCAGAATGTTGACCTCTGGAGAATGTTCGAAAACATGGGAATGGCTTCCTTCTTCCAATCCCTCAAAGGCTATAATGAAAATTTAACAACGAAGTTTACAAACTCTTGGAGGAGAGGCTGTGTTTCTATTGGTGCTGTGAAATTTGAGGTGACTTTTCGTTTCATAGCAAAGGCCACGAGGCTACAAAATTTTGGTTTGAAGGTTACCAAAAAGAGTGGAGCTGATTACCAACTTTTTGTGGATAATTTTCTGCACCATGGGGAAAATCTCAAATGGTTTCAAAATGGGTATGCTAGACTCAAACTTCCTCCTCCTTTTTCCCTTGTGAGTCTATTTGTTATGCGATATTTCACTCTAGAAGGTCACTATATGTCTGTTCATGCTTATCATTTTCCTATTTTCAACCACATTAGACATGGGGAATGCATAAACCTACCGTTTTACCTTCTGTCCTCTATGTAGTTGAATATTGAGAAAGGTGCTAACCCGCTGCTTCACCAAGGCTTAATGCTTACTCTGTAGAAATTTTCCCTTTCCCAAAATCCCCATGGTAATCCTCTTAATGCTAGAGAGGAGAACCCTAAACCTTATGATGAGGAAAATGTTGAGTTTCAGAGGGTGGAAAACCCTGAAGTTGATGAACCTTTGGTTGTTGACCATTCTCCTCGCAACCCCTGCTGTTGTTGCGGGAAGTTTTCTTATCCCTGCTAAGAGTTCCTCTTCGGTGGCTAATGTGTCGAACCCTTGTACCCCTCAGTCCTAGAAAAGTGAGGACTCAAAAAATGTGGACTTGCTACTTACCAGAGCTACCCTTGAAAAAAGAAAACACTCTCCCCTATTGCTCAAACTCCCTAAAGCCAAGAAACCTAGAAAAGAGGTTAATCCTTGTGATGTTATTCATATTTCAGAGGATGTGAATCAAAAGGAAGAGGTCAAGGAGAAATTATAGGGTTAGGGGAGTGGTGGGAGTGGTGAAAGGGGGTTAGCACAACTAGCGAAGGCAACCTCAAAAGAGAAAAAAAGGGAAAGAAAAAATGTTTGTTGATGTGGAGGATATCCTAGGTTATTAGGAATTTGAGGCTCAGGAAGATGATGATTATGAGGATTTTGAATTTGAAGAAACTGCCTACAATATGGGGGAAGATGAATTGGAGGAGGAAGAAAAATATGAGGAAGAGGAGGAGCAAGTGGAGCCATCTGGAGAAAAGAATGAAACTAGGAATGAAGAGGATGTTGGGCTCTCTGGTTGAGAGAATAATTCTAAAGAATTGAGTATTGATTTTCTTAAAAGTAGACTAATCTTTTTGCAGGTCCAATTTAAGGATATGGAAAAGGCTCTGTTGACCCTAATGAGATTCTCCAATAGGCTGATGAGACGTATAATGCTGGGAGCAGCCTCAGAGAAGCAAAGATTAGCAGAAAACTAAAGAAGCAAGGAAAGGCTGACTCCCTCAAATTGTTGGATGAAATAGAGGGACCTGATTGGTGTGAGTATGTGGCTCTCTTAGGGGAGTATGGGGACCTGTTAAGGAAGGCCATCTAATGGCTTGGGTTGCTGTTTTTCTTACTTTTGATGGGTTTTTTTAATTTTTTATCAATATCTGGGACTGTTAATATTTTATCTTCAAGATCTGGTGGAGTACCACCTAGTATACTGTGGACTTAATCAATTGTCTTCGTACCTTAAATTTTGCTAGTAGTAACTTCTTTTTTTGATAATTATGGGCTAGACTATAGCGATGGTTTTAAATTTGGGCTTGCAAGCCATTATCATGATATTTTTTTGGTTTGGATGGTGGTTTTGTTCCCCACCTTGGTATCTTTTTTTGATCTACTATTGTTCCATGGGATTAGGGCCCTTCCCTGCTTATATTATAAAAAAAAAAACCACCACTTAACCATCACACTATGGGATGAACCCCCTCCTTAACATTTTAATATTATTTTCCTTAGTTATTGACCTTTCTATTTATATTAATCAATCTCAATTCCACCTATATCTGTAGTACCCCTCCATTTATGCTTATGTTTTCTGTTGCATGTTTTCATACTATTAGTCTTTGGTACCTTGTTTGGATATTTTGATCACTGATTTTGAGCGACAGTGGATTCACTTTGTGACATGATGATACAGTGTATTGCGATATTTGATTTCTGACATGCTTTGATATAGTGTAGATGTTTTCCTTCAGAAGATTATTGCTATGTATATGTTTATGATGGACTAACTGTTATTTAATTCGTTAGTATGATGTGACGTGTATTGGTGTGGAGAACGAAATTGCATCACTTGCTTGCGAGTGCCCTGTGATGTCCATGATTTTCTCCGCACGGTGTGCTTGTATTATGGATTATATATATATGCATGTTATTGCTTGGTTGCAGGATTGTAGGTACATGACACCGACTCCACCTGTTACTTAGGTCTGAGCGTGTCAAGACTCAACGGAATTGTTGATTGGGAGGTAGTAGCATGGTTCATCCTAGTCTAGTCTATAACCCGGTCATAGTACATCGTCTGTTTTAGTTTAGAGTCATAGATTATCTTGTATTTTTCTGTTTGGTTTAAATTGCTTGAAAGGAAAAATGTCAATTTTAATGATAGTCTAATACTCTTTAATTACTGTTATTTAAATTAATTTTTAAATGTTAAAGAAATTAGTTTTGAATGTTATTTAATAAATTAATTAGTTTGTTTGGTTAAATAATTTGATCTTAGAGATTAAATTTATTTAATTAAATAAATAAATTAATTAAATTAAAATTGTTTTAATTATGTGTTAATAGATTTTATTTAAATTAAATATTTTTGTGGGAATGGCATTTTTTAATTATTAAATAAATTTTGCATTTGAAAATTGTAAATTTTAAATAAATTAAATAAAATAAATTCATGCAAATCTTGAAAGGCAAGATTGCCGAGAAGTTGTTGAAGATATTTTCTTCTTCTCGACAAGTGTGCTAGTTGCATTGATTGTTTTTGGTGGAGGAAATTTGCCGGAGGTTATTTTGGATTTGGGAAAAACACAGGAGATTATTCTTTTTCTTCACGAGAAAATATCAGGGCTCTGTTAAAAATTTTGGTAAAAATTTTGGTTTGTGTTATTTGGATCTATTGAATACTTGTGGAAGTTCTTTGGTTTGCTTTTTGGAAATTGGTTCTCGGGAAAGGATTGTGGAAGCTACAGACAAAGCTCTTCACCAACCAGTTTTTTGAAGCAAAGGAAATAGGTATTCTACTTGTGATTTTATTTTGTTTGTTTTGGAAGGGAATGTTTGTGAAAAGAAATTAAGTTTAATTTAAATCCTTGTACTTCTAGCAAAGAAATTATTTGCTGTATTTTGTCTTGAGAAGATTTGAAGGATTTAGAAAACTTTTGTAGTATACTCTCTATAGAAAGTATTTAAATTTTGTGAGGGGAATTATTTGTTTAAAAGGTAATTGAATCCTCAGGGAATAATTTAGGATTTATTTGGAAATGCTGTGCAAAATTCTCCTTTGAACCCTGTTGAAAAATTATAAGTTTTCCCAATTACCCCATTGTAACCCTGTTGAAAAACCCTCTGAAATTTCTTAATTTTCTTTATTAGAAAACCCTGTGGAATTGTATATATATTTATAAATTGAATTGAGAAAGGAAATTTTTATTTATATTAAAATTTGTGTTAAATCGCTGTACAGGTGAAATTCTTTATTGTATTTTCTTTTAGAAAATAAAATCGTGTTTTTATTTGAGGTCGCCGTATGACGAATGTTAAAAGATTTAAAAAAAAAAAAAAATTAAACAGAGTTTGGGGGAGGGCCGAAACCCTCCCCATGTTCTTCATTGGTGGGCGTAGCCACCATGGTTGCGCACAACAGCCAGTGGGCTGCTGGGCATAGCCCTGGTAAGGCCGCGTCCTCCCATAGGGAGGCCACGACAGTAGCTGCGAACTTTTCATTGTTTTTTTTTTAAACTTAAAAGTTTTAAATGCGAATTTTTAGGTATTAATTATTAAATTCAATTTTTATTTAATGCAATATATATATATATATATTGCATATATATTTGTATGAATAAATATAAATTAATTGTATATATATAATTATATTTATTAACTTAGGAAAATAATTTTGATATTTAAAAAAAAAAAATTTCTTTAAATTATATTGCATGTGAAACTTAAGACTAGATATTTCTAAAACAGTCAGAATGAAAAAGAAATTATGGAAAATATTCTTATGTGAATTTGAGAAAATCAAAGAAATAGATTAATTGGAACAAATACTTTTATTGTTTACAAAAAAAAAGATCTTTTGTTAAGTTGATTTAATTCATGTTGTTCTCAAACTGATTCAAGTGGATTTAGTAAATCCGAATAGTAGACGTTTAGTTTTTTTTTCTTGATTTGCTTATTAATATTGTGTTTTATTTTCTTTTATTGGGCAAATGGGGATTTTTATGTGATTTTAAGTCTTCCAGTTGTAGTCTCTTCAAGGGAGTTAAATTTTACAATGGTTTTATGTGTTTGAACAAACTAGGGTAGTGCACTTGATTTTGTATGGTTAATAGACACCTGGTTTTCATGAACAGGTTGTGATGTCCATTGTGGTATATCTGGTATTAAATGTTGTTTTATGTGCACTCTGTCTATCCTAGTTAGAATACTTAGAATCCCTTTGTTATGTTTAGGGGAGTGGCTCTGTGTAAGGGCTAACACACAAAGTGGTGTCAGGGTAACTTACAAAGAGTTAGTAAGTCAGTGATAACTAAATAACACAGTAGTTAGAATTAAAATTCTTAATAAGATGATTATGCCTCACTTATGAACTCTTGAGCTAGTTTAGTCTTGAGTATAAGATGAGAAGGCCTGGAATGGCAAATCGATGTCTTGTTACTTTAAAAGGCATTCGATTCCGCAATAACTTGCAAACGGGGCCGGGTTTCGTAAGAGGTTACCAGGGTAACCCAAGTTGGGGGTCAGAACCTAGGAAGAAACACCAGGGTAACCTTTGCAATATTGTGATGACACTCCACCTAAAATAACAGTTAACCTTGTGTATTTAGCATATTCGATTGTCTAAAATTTGGAAGCAATGTAACCATCAGTCAATTGTGTACTTGTGTCTAGGGTTAGTAGATTATGTCTAGGTAACCATATTACTATCTCCTAGCACGGGGGGTGGACCTACGGGTACCACATGGTTGGGTGGAACGTGCACCTTACTTCGTTGGGTCCCCAATTTATGATCATGGCAACGAGAGCTTCATGGATGGAGAGCTCATACTTGGATATAGATGTACTTTCTTAATTGCATTATTGTAAATCTTGTAATGAAACATCCCTCAATTGTTTATGAGGTGAACATTTGTAAATGTAAATTGTAACTACTATTTGATCTACCTCATCAGATGAATGAGTATTGTAATATCTTATCAAATGCAATGTAAGAAACATGTTTGTACTTTATACTATCTTGAATGGAATTTCAAATGTTATGCAATGTTTATTTTTAAGTTTATGATTAATTAATATATGCAATGCAAAATACTAAAGCCGTCTATGGAAACTCAAGTAGTGTAACGTCGCGTAACTTAGTGAATGTATGCAACTAATTAACGTAATATTATTAATACTTAAAAAAAAATTATTTCACCTTTATACACAATTGCAACATCCTTAGGTTATTATGACGGGGCATTACAATATCTAGGTTTAATTCAAGTAAAGTTAAAATATCAGTTATTTTATTTAAGGTACATTTTATTTCCTACAAATATTTTAAACTGCATTAAATTACAAGCTCACAATTATTCATTTAAATAGATAATTATTTTTACATTATAAAATTTATATGAGATTCATTTAATAATAATTGAATATGAAGTTTTATATTTGTATTTGATTTTCTTAATATAAAGGTTATATTATATTAAATTTTCTTTTATACTTTATTTTATTATTTTGATTTAAAGTTGGTTAGACATTGGTTTCATTCTATCCCATTCCATGCACCTACTAGTAGTTTGGGTATGAATGCCTAAGACCTTAGGCAATTATGAGCGTAGTTATAGAGATCATATCTTATTACATGGATGTAAATAAATATCTAATCCCATTCCAACTATAATTGATTAGAGAAGAAAATTAGGATTAAAAATTTAAAGATATATAATTTATAATTTATATTATAAAATCAATTCAATATTTTTAATTTGAAAAAGAATGAAAAATTTGTTCTAAAATCTTTAAAATTATTAAAAAGACTTTCAAAACTAAATATAATTTATAATTATAATAAAATTCATGCTAATAATAAAATAAATTAATAAAAGTAGTATTTCTTTTTTTAGTTTATACAATAATTAATTTTATTTATTTAACATATTATAAATAAAATATAAATTAACCCTTTTAAATGTGAAATAAGTGATTATTAATTCAAGTATAAATAACGGTGATTGATTGCAAGCCAAACTACTCTCCATAAAAGATGGTCAACAAATTTGATTCATAATATATACATTTATTAATTCTTTAGTTTGTAATTGCATTTTTAAAAATTATATAAAATAATTTATTTTGTTAATTATAATATTATTATTTTGAATCGTTCAATATATTATATGAATATTACATTTAACATAAATATTAATAATACAAATAATTTTAATAATAAATATTAAGAAATTTAATACTATTATAAAGATGAAAAATATATATTTTATATTTTAGTTTAGTTTTATATTAATTTAAGTATTTTATCTTAGCATATAGTTTTAATGATTTGACATTTTTAATCATTTTAAAATTAGATAAATTATAAAAATAATTTAATTCAATTCAAATATTTTCTAAATCTTAGTTTATTAGTTTCTTTGTTAGGTTTAAAATAATTGGTGATATTCTAACCTTAACCAAATTCATAGTTGCAAGATTGATTTATTATGTTCAAATTCAAAAATTGTTCTTGTCTCAAATTGACCTAGTTTAAAATAGCCATTATTTGTTGTTTTCCATGCTAAAACCTTCAAATTATATGTGTATGATAAGTATAAAAGTGCACCTACCCTAAGTCATTTGGATCATTAATAAATCCCTAATCCAACCATTATTAAGACAAAATCGTCACATATATATGTTAAAGGTTACTCATCAAGCTCTATTTAACTTTTCACATTAGTTTTTACATCAACACATGTCAAAAACCACTCTATACTAGATTATTCCAATTTTCTTTGCATCACACATTACTACATATAAAAATAACATCATAACCACATTAGTAATATTAGTTGCATTTATTGCTTTTTGTCTTCCAACTTTATAAAAATTATTAAATTGATCAACAATGCTTGACTAAAGTTCTTTGAGGTGGCGCTCCCTTTGGGAAACCAGACAAACCATTTTGTAGAGGCAACAACAGCCTATCATGGCCTTGTTTTGGCTAAAAATCAAGGGGTTTCTAAACTTTGGTTGGAGGGGGGCTCTCTTAATGTTATAAATTGCCTCTTGAAAAAATTCCCTCCCTCATGGGCTATTGTTCATTTTATCAATGATTCTATCACTATCTTAAATTCTTTTGAGGAATTTAAAGTATCACATGTTTTCCGTGAAGCTAATAGGTTGGTTGATGGGGTTATGAATGTGGGAGTGGTGGAAAGAGTTGATTGGGGTTCGTTTGAATCTCTTCCTCTTATTCTCAAATGTGTATCTAATGATGACCAGATGGCTTGTTTTTAAGACTGATGTGTTTGGGGAAGGGTTCTTCACAATGTTTCATAGTTGGGATATGCTCGATGAACCTTTGGCATGTATGATTCATTATTATTTCCTTGGTTTCCATATTATGAAGGCCTGTCAGTATAGGTAGGGAAGTACCTTGAATGACAAGCCCACACGTATTGTGGGTGCAATTTGTGTCATTTTGTGGAGAGTTTGATTTATTTCGCATTTTCTTAACTCTTTGGTGCTGTTGGGTTCTGCAAATTTTCAAGCAGTCATGGGTGGAGACTGCTGTAGAATTGAGCTAAGTTCTTGCAAGGATTTTTAGAAAAATCCTGTTGTATGGGAGCATTTGGAGCTGGGCGGGGTTATGCAGTTCATGCAGAGAAATCAATTTCGGACCCTGATGCTACAAATTTCTTTGTGAAAGGTTGGAATGGGAGGACGCTATGTTATAAGGGTGTGGAGTTTAAAATTGATGAGGAGTTTATAGCAGAGGCCACTAGTCTGGTGGTCTCTGGGAGGAAAATTTTCAGGGATAGGGGAGCTGCTAAAAAGGCCTTTGCAATTTTTTTCAAATTTGATGAGAAGAAGAAGCTCTGGAAAATTGGGAGTGGTGGCTACACCCACAAGTCTTTGAAGCCATTATGGAGGGACCTTGTGTTGGCCATAATGCACTATTTTATGCTTAAAGGTATATTCTTTGTTGTTTATAGCTACCATTTCATGCTTTTGAATCATTTTAGGAATAAGGTGTTGGTCTCCTTTCCTTTTTACCTATTAATTTCCATGGAAAAGAGTATTGAAGATCACAAGAAAATCCCTAAGAAGGTGGTTTTGCATGAGGGTCTTATGAACCTCTTGTTTTCTCACATTAAGCTTAAGTTAATTCCAGTATCTCCTAAAAATCCTAGTAAGAAGGCTGCTAAAAACTTTGGTTATGGTATTGGAGACTCTGTTGTGGAATGGGTTGGGAGTTTTGAGGATAAAGAATAAGAGTTTGAGGAAATGTCCGTGGATGACGATGACTCTAAGGAAGGGGAAGATGACTCAGAAGAGTGGAGCAAGGGCTATGAAATAGATGTGGAGTTGCGGGATACCATGGCGAAGTCTATGAAAAATACTTCGAAAGGGAAATGAAAAGGCTCCAAGAAAGAAAAACCTTCGGCTAAGAGGAAGATGGAGGTGGCTCCTAGTTCTAGTGAGAAACCCTCGTTGTCTCCCGCCAAAGGTGGTGTGAAGGATAACCCTTTTGGGAAAGGTGATGATATTCATTCTATTAATGTTGATGTTGAGAATGTCTCTATTGGGGATCCTTTGCCCAGGAAGGGGGAAATTTCCTCTGTGACTAGTCTCAAGGCTCCTGAAGATGAGGGTTTGTGTTTGAAAGTTCCTACTGGTGTTGTCAATTCTTGTACAAATGAGTTGTTGAATGGGCCTGGGCCTATGGAGGTGTAGGGGATGGATTTGGTCAAGCATTCTTAGGGGTTTTCTCTAGTTGAAAGGGTTGTTAAAATGAAACAGTTGGAAGTGTTAGCTGATTTAGCCAACTTGCCTAATAAGGAGTGGATTAAAGTGGAAGTGGTTGAGGTTAAGGACTCCCTTGTCGAGGAGGATGAGGAGTAGAAATTGGATCAGTTTGATGCTCCTAGTAGCATTGAGCTAAATGATCAGCCTCCTATTAATTGGGATGATGTGAATATGAATATGTTTTGTAAGATGGCTGAGGATGGGATGTGGAATTTGCTGTCTTTGGTGAAGTGGTTGTTTTATGAGGTTAAGGAGCTCAATATTCAGATGAAAAATTGGTAGGAGATTTGTGTTGCTATGCTCCGTGGTAATCAAAAGGAATGGGCTATTAAAGGAAAAGTTAAAGCTATGAATGTCATGCTGGATAAGTTGATTAATGATGTAGATCATTTGGGGGTTTCTCATGAGGAGAGAATTTCCTCTTTGGAAATGTTGGTCAATAAAAGTTTAGAGGACCGTGTTGCTAGACTTGAGGAGAGAACTGGTAAGATGTCAGATGATTTAAGAATAGTGGTTAGTATAAGCAACAACTCTCTAAAGACTACAGCTAGGGGGCTCTCTTTTTTAAACAAGAAAGCCCTTAATTGGATGGGTAAACCTCATGACTTGGGTGAGTTAGAGAAAGTGATTGATGAGATCAATTGCTCAAACCAGATGGAGAAAGCTAAGGAGTCTGCTTCAGTGTTGGAGAAAGATGTGCAGGCTGGGCCATGTCTTAGGACAAGGGGCAAGACTAAAAAGAGAGTTGTTGTGTCTGTGGATGAGCTTAAAGATGTCGTGGATATGCAGGAGGAGGTAATTAATGATAATATGGCCTTGGTGAATGTCTTAGATAAAATCTTGTAGCTGATGCTTTCCTTTTTGTTGGATTAGTAGGGTTATTGATGTTTTTGCTATTGTTCTACTAACAGATTCCTTATGTTTTATCTTTTGTCAAAATTTTAGTTTTTTGGGCTGTTGGTTTTTATTGCTTAGTTTCTCTTGTAGCTTTTCATTTTTGTAAAGGGTTTCGGGGCCCCTTCAAAACTTGTTTTTCCTTATAAAAAACAATGCTTGACTAAAGAAAAAGGTGGGAAGCTAGTTGCCTTCCTATCATAGTAAGTTTCAATATTGTTCCTCAACACCACCTAGTTTTTTGTTGCAAGTTACATACATAAGTGAAACTTGTTTGTAGGCAATAAAGATCTGAAGTACATAGGTTTAAACTTGTGGTAGAAGGTCAATTCCACTAAAAGGTTTTTGAATTTGTAGCTAGAAGGATTAGATCAACATATGTGCTCGAGCATTTGAGGATCACATATAGTCTAGAATTCACAAGGTACCACAATTGTTTTGGTTTATTTGTCTCAAATTTAATATTAGAAACTGGATAATAATTGCTTACATCATAGTCATTTCAATCTCTTTTTCCTCAACACCAAAGCGTACATTTACTATTATTTTATTTCTATTTCAAATCCAACTAGATACACATTTCTTCCCAACTGTTTACTCAAGAACAATTATTTACTATTTATTTACTTATAGTTATATATAATAATAAGAAAAAGATAATATTTATTATTATTAGCCTCTACTTAAATGAACTGTTGAATATTAGACATATACATTACTTTATATACTTTTTGAACCAATATTTATTGATCCATATTTCATTAGAAGTTTTCACAAGAATTCATCCTTCACAAATGAAAACAACACCTAAACATAAACATATATAGCTACTAAACATATATCAAGAATTTGGGCCCTTTCAAAATCACTACATTTACCTTAATCAAAACATATATCACTACTAAACATAAAATATATACTAATATTTTAAATACTCTAAATATTTAAATTTCACAATTTAAATAATTAAAAAAACAATAAATTCATTTTTAAAATTTTTTTAATCTTAACATTTTTTTGGGAAGAATTTATATCAAATTCATATCATATTACAATCCAATATTAAAAAAAAAATTCAAATACAAGAACATGAGTCTAAATTGAGATGCTTTCAACGAAAATCAATTATTAAAAATATATATTTTACCGAACTACCCAAAACATAATGCCAACTCCTATGACTTATCTATTACACCTCTAAAATTTTCATCTTTATACTCTCAAAATTATCTATTACAACAAAATATAAAATGATATAAAATATAAAATATAAAAAACTAAACAGTCAAAACCAACAATCACATACAACCACTCTCCATAAAATATTATGTTTTAAAACAAAATCAGTAAGCAAACAAAACATAGTTAATTCAAAAAACGTTATTCTCTATTCTTTAAATAAATTGTTAGATTCCTTGAGTATTTATCCCAAATGCATCAAAATATATTATATCCAAGAATCTCAACTTCCTTAGAAAATTAAATTGTTTGTAGTGTGTGAAAAAGTTGTGTTATTGTGAACAAAACTGAGCATCATGGGCGTTATAATCCACAACTTCATTAAACTACAATATATATAGTATTCATAAATGGCTCCACCAAATTTTAAAAAATTATCTTTTATTTGAAATAAGTGCTTGTGTTTCTTCATCATCCAAGCATTACATCCATATTGAAGTTGTCAAGATTATTTGGTGAAGAACTATGAGTACAAATTTATGTTATTTAAGACAATAGAGATTTTGAAAATAAACTGAAAAATTAAAAAAAAATATGGTTTGAGTCTGAATCATTCTAAATCTTTTATTTTAGAAATTACAAATATGTTCTTTAGATACTAAATTAAAAATAACTTTTGTGATAATTTATTGAAAGGAAATAATTTTTTCTTATTATGATCTTTGTTTTTTTTACTAATTTTAATGAATAAATAAGTAAATCATTATTAATATTAAATTGACAAGAATTAAATAAAGATATACATATATAAAGTGTTATCAACATAGAAGTTTGAAATGGATGTATCTTTTTAAAAAAATATGATTGGTGTATTAATAAATATTAAATCTTGAAGTGTATAAAATGATAATGTTTAATTGAGTTTGTTGTTCTTAACTTCTAGATGAAAATACAATAGAAAGTACAATTTTATGATTTTCAATCATGTTTAAAAATATTTGATTATGTTTGCATTATCAAAATCTACAATTCCTAATTTAGTATTGCAAGATAATTGATTTGAGACACTTGACATCAAGAAATGGCTTTATAATCTTGTTATACTAGGGTGTGGAAGTGTACTCACTTCCTTCTTACACCTTGGTCATACTCTTGTTGATTTTTTCTCACAATATTTGAAGACAAGTATGATGTAACACACTTGAAGATCGATGTAGTATCTTTTTTTGAGTGATCATATAGAAATTGGATCTACCATATTTTTCATCCTTTCTCTCTTGATCAAATGATGTACAATTTATTCATTTTTTTCACCTATAATACCAGGGTCAAGGGTTTGTATTTAAATATAATGATGTAGATCTTAATCCAAATAATTAAATGGTGTACACATTAATATATAATATTAAAATTTAAGAAATATTATCCTTCAAATACAATAATTTTATTTATTTTCAAATGAGGGATGATTCATAATTATGATTACATTTGGTATGTATTGTGTAACGCCCTGCCAAGGAACTCCAAAGGACAACACTAACTATGCCACATTAATGGATTTTTTTTTTGAAATGAAATAACAATAGATTGCATGATATAATAAGCTAAACCTAGGTCTTCTAAGGTTCCTCAACTACACTACTCACAAATCTAACAATCAAGATGACGAGAATCATTTCATTAACTTATCAGATGATATGAGTGATCTAACATGCAAGGTTTGATTAAAAACACCATATTAAATGTTCAAGAACAAATCTCCATGCACATGAACATGCATCAAGAATACCCAATGGTGGAAAAAGCACCAACCTCTCAACCATGTGGAACCCTAAGGTCCACCCCCCGTGCTAGGAGATAACACAAGGACCCACATCATACAGACAACCAAGAATACAAAATGCTAACATAAACAAGTGCTATACATGGCTCCAACACAACACCGCTAACAATACCAACATCACTTACAAAAATTACTTCACTTCCAGAGGCATTCACACAACATAAGGAGAAGACAAACTCATGCGAAACCAACATACCTTTCATGAGGACAAGACAGTTGGTCTTGCCATTCCAGACCTTCCCATCTCATCTCAAGCCTAAACAATCACTTAAGCCAAGAGTGAGGCATATCATAATCTTGATTAATATGAAATATACCCATCCCCTAATTCATTATTAAGGTTATCACTAGATTAAGAAACCCTCCAATGGGTTATCCTGGACACCACTTTGGGTTCTGACCCCCATTGAGAGCCACTCCCCCTACTTGCAACTAGTAAACCCTACACATCAAGCAAGAAATTTACCATCTTGTATACTTATCATAATCACATGGATCCATACATAGTGCAAGGCATTAACTATCTTGCACACTTATCACAATTACAAGAATCTATACACAGTGCAAAGCATTGACCATCTTGCACACAACACAAAACATTTCCAAACCACGTCTAAAGTGAAACCATCATAAGAACCATACATACAAAAATACTCCCTCCCAAGCCTCTGGAAGCCAATCTTAACAACTTTGCACAAATGACTCCCACTTTTAAATAATTACCAAAATCACCCCAATTCCAAAAATGAAACACAATATTCAATACAAGCAATCAATCAAACAATACAACCATGAAATAGACATTATTCACATTTCATATAACTCATTACTTAACCACTTAATTCACCTAATTGGGTCATTTTCCACAATTACAATTACACTAAATAACTAATTATATAGTGAATTTACAAGTCAACAATTGAATAATTATGAAAGAAATCAACAATCATTAATTAACAAAAGATAATCAAATCCATTTATTTAACAAATTCTTCAATTATCTAAATATGAGCAAACCAATTTTCCCTACTCAATTACCCATTCCACTTATCTACGTACTCAATTAATTCACATAGGCAGAAATATTCTTTTACTATAACCATGCTATATGTACAAGTATATATATATTTATATATATACATATACATATACATATACATATAAATATACATATACATATACATATTCCTCCACGCTCCTGCCCTTATTGCACCTGTGCATCATCATGTGGTGGTATCCACATTAGGATCTTTGAGTATGCTCGCAGGTAACCTTGATGAGCATACTTCTATGATGGTGGCTAGGAAGCTTAGGGACCATGACCATAGATGAGCGTTCTATGGAGCTAGTCCTAGTACCACTCCAGGAGGGTTGACCTCCCATGTATGTACTAGTTTTCATCAGGTATGCTATGGACCTAATCAAACTACACCTAGTTCGGGTGGACATGGAGATTCTGGTGGAGAATTTGGTCACATCAATTCATACGTTAATTTTCTTACTATCGAGCATCACCCTACAGATAGTTCAATATAGGTATAAATATGCATGTACATGTTGAACTTATAAGAATTTTTTAAGTACACATGTTTTTAATGAACATATATATAAAAAAAAAATTGCAATGTTTTAACAATCAAATATTTTCATGTAGATGACACTAGCCATAGGGGAATCATCTACTCCTCGAGTTTATATGTTGACATCAATGCAAGTCAGAAACCCTTATGGGGTGTTTTGATTTCAATTTTTTAAATAATATGAAATAATTTTTGACTTGACTTTTTAATTTGTAATTCAATCATGAACATATGTTTTAAATATTTATGTTGGTTCAAGGGTGTCAATCAACTTCCACATTGGTTCCACCTGAGGTGTTGTCAAGTGCTCATTCATTGTTGGGCGTCTCGCATGAGGTGCAGGTACATGTATATTGTAAATTATTTAAAGTTACTATACTTAAAATTTTCTATTTTGAATTCACTATATATCAAACGTGCACGTACAAGTAAATATTATAAGCGTTATGTCTATAGATGTAGGTTACATCTAATTTCAACTTTCTTTCTCTTGTATGTAGATTGATTCAAAGCATGTAGAGGCAGGTCTGGGTGCACCAGAGCATGTAGAGCTGCCTCACATGATAATTTAATTTTATGATAAATTATAATTAAATTGTCATTAAATCATTTTTAATTGTCTTACATCTAATTTCATATTTCTTTCTCTTGTACAGAGTGATTCAGGTCATCTGGGTAGTCTGTGTGGTGTGAAGAGGTCTCTTGATTATAGAGACGGTATGAGTTAGATTATTTCATGGACTACATTTATTGTTTCTCATGGACTTAATATATTGTTTCATGGACTTTATTGAATTAAGTATTTTATGGTCTATTATTGTTAAATAGTAATTTACACATGTGCATTTTATGTGAAATTAATATGAAATTGAAAGAAGATATTTGTACTTTACAAAAGATTCATAGTCAAGACATTAATGTGAAATTAAATACAAATATGAAATTAATAGCAAATTTAAATATTTGTACTTTACAAATTTAGTGATTCATAGTCAAGGCATTAACTTATCAAAGAAGTTCTAAAAAAATTACTTAAGGGGATCAAATACTTCAAAGTACATGTCTCATATTTAATCACTACAATTGTTGAAGGGGATCAAAGAAGTTCTTAAAAAATTACTTAAGGGGATCAAATACTTCAAAGAACATGTCTCATATTTAATCACGATTGATATAATTCACTTAGAATTTAGGATGACTCATCATAACAAATGATATAATTAAGTAAAAATATTTAGGATGTCCTAATAAGATGTCTTAAGGGGATCAAATACTTCAAAGTACATGTCTCATATTTAATTGCAATTGATATAATTAAGTAGTAGAATTTAGGATGACTCATCATAACAATCACAAAAGTTATACAAAAATAATGTTAATGTTAATATAATTTATATTGTAATAGGATTCCTTAAGGGGTCCTAATAGGACTTCTTAAGGGGATAAAAGAATTCAAAGTACAAATCTCATGTTGGATCACAATTGATATAATTAAGTATTAGAATTTAGAGTGACTCATCATAACAAATAATATGATTAAGTATAAATATTTAGGATATGTCTTAATGGGACGTCTTAAGGGGATCAAATACTTCAAAATACATGTCTCATAGTTAATCACAATTGATATAATTAAGTATTAGAATTTAGGATGACTCATCGTAACAATCACATTCTATACAATTTAAATAGTGTCAATGTTAATTTAATTTATGTCGTAATAGGATGTCTTAAGGGGTCCTAATACGATGTCTTAAGGGGATCAAAGAAGTTCTCAAAATTTGGTGAAGTTTCCCAAGGCAACCGAATTTAACAATAATATACATGATATTAAGTGATTATACAATCAAATTTAATGTTTCAAAGTAGGAAAACAAGCACATTTAACAAACAAAATATATAGAATATTGATTTTGATATATAAAAGTGTAGAGTATAATTGTGTATGCACATGTACATACAAATTTGTACAAAATGTGTAATTGTGTATGTACATATAGGCCAACTCAAAACAATGTTTACAAAATATGGCTATGCTATCTCAAGAAAACACAAAACTTGTGGGGAATGTAGTAGGTCTTCATGCTACCTAATATCAAAATGATACAAGCAATATCAATGAAATCATCAAAACATGTATTTTAATTTATATAAAACTATCTATAGACGCAACTTGTACATGTATTTACTTGAGTATTCCACACATGTGTGTAGGTTGAATATGCATCCTCTCCTTTTTGTTTCAAAGTATGAGATCATTGTGATGATGGCTTAATGATACAAAAAGGATAATAAATCAATTTTAACTATTAATGTACAAGAAATATCAATATATAATCAAAACATGCATTTAAATATATTTTAACAAATAATTACCTGTTTTTACCAAGTATTCCATGTTGTCTAGGTTGAATTTGCATGGAATCCCCTTTTTGTCTCAAAGTATCTGATGAATTTGTGATGATGAATTAAGGATATAAAAGGACAATTTAAATCAATTTCAACTAATAACGCACAAGAAATATCAAAACATGAATTTAATGTATTTAAAATGACAATATAAAACTAAGACTATATTTACTTGTATTTACTTATTCCATTGTACCATTTGCGTCCTCTTTTTTGTAATGCATCTATGATTGTATCATTCTCTTCCATAGAAATTCTCCATAACTCTTAATTTGTAAGTTTTCCACAATACCTCAATAGTTTTATATTTGTTGCCACCACCAAATGTGAGTAGTGTATAATCTTCTTATGTGTTTCATAATCTTCAAATGTAGGAAAACCATTCTTCCTTATTAGGTATTTTTCATAGCCAAGTGCCAACAACCACCCCCAAACCTATTGGATAATGATAGCCATCATAAAAAAAGTTCTTAAAATTTGCTTAAGGGGATCAAAGAAGTTCTCAAAATTTTCTTAAGGTGATCAAAGATTTGTTATAATTAAAATTTGTTTAAGGGGATGTTGTAAGGGGATCATCGAACCTATTAGATAATAATAGCCATCATAATATTCTCAAGGTGCTATTAACTTATATTTAGTCTCCACACAATGAGCCAACCAATATTCTATTTCCTCTTCATTCTCCTAAGGTGCAACAACAACATACACGTCTTGCAAACAAAATTTGATTCAATAACTTGCATGTGTCCATATAATTTGACCAATATACATACATGCATTCATATGTACATAAATAAATAAAAGCATTAAAAAATAGTAATAAAGTGAAATAAATTGAATTAAATTACGTTCTTGTACAAGGTTTGAAACACAGTCATAGTCATATGATGCAAACACTTGATCATGGTCTTCAATTGTTATTTCATATTGATTGTGTGCTTGTGCAAGTGTCAATGATCTTTGCTTCCACTCTTCAAACCATTCTGTATTCTCACATGCTCCCCAATCACTTGAAATACAAAACTAAAAAAATATGCAAGCACCCTTGTCCAAATAGTCTATGTGCTTGCATTCGAACTCTTAAATGAATGCCATTTAGTAGATCAACTTATTGTCACACAATCAAGTCTAGGTAGAATGTTCTTTTCTTCAACCAACCAAAAGAATCAGTGAACTGTAGAGTACTCACTTGATCCGGGTGTAGATAATCTTGTATTGCACCAATCCACAATCCCATGTGCATCTTTAAATTTTACTGCATCCTCATATTTCAATTGTTCTCTAGCAATAATTTTCTTAACACACATACTAGTTCCATTGTGTTCTCCTTTACCATGTCCAACTTCAAAGAAACTCCACATATGTTGGACATTATGTTCCTTGTGAATGCTACTTAATAATAGAACATTCGAGCATTCTTGAACTATCTCAAACAATTATTTGACCATATGAGGTGTTTTGTTATCTAGATTCCTCTTTCTCTTAAATTTGTATAAAATATATTGAAACAATATTGAAAAAATCTAACGAGTGTAATTGGTTGTCACTCAAATAGAAATGATACTCCATCAAAAATTTTCTATCATCCTCTGTGCTATCATCTGCATGTCTGTAAACAATATGAACAAACATAGCCACTTGTACTGATTGTAATATTGTGATTGGATTTCCTTTTGCAGAGCTAGAGTATAGTTTTTTGGAAAATTAACCACTTACAATATAGTTCCAACTAGATATGTGTTTCTACATGCATTAAATTTTCCATCAAGCCATTTGTGAAAACCAAACCTACAATAAGCTAACATAAGACTAACAAAACATGGTTAATCATGTTAGAAACACAAATCAAGCATTCCCTATGAAATTCTTAGCTAAATCAAGAAGAAAACATAAAAATGAGAGCATAATAATCCAAATAAAGCATGAAATCAAATTGAAATAGCTAAAACTTTATCCCATAGGGGGATTGGTGCTCTTTTGATGTGGAAAGAGCCCCTTTCTCAATCCCTTTGATAATATTTGATGATTTTGATGATCCAAAGTGTGAGATTTGATGCAAAATGGTAACATAAACTAGCTAAAATGATGAAAATAGTGAAATGCTATGAGTTGAAATGCCTATAGTAAGAACGCTTCAAGTTGTGGATCCATATTGTGCAGAGGAAGCCTCTATTTATAGAACTCAAGGGTTGAAGAATGAGGGAAATTGGTGAATGTGGGATAAAAGAGGAGCCAATGAGAACGTGACACTGTTCATAATTCTATTGGGTGAGAGTGGAGCACATTTTGGGGAATGTGCTGAGTAAAGGAGGATGTGAGAGGAATAAATGAAAATGGTTGAGGATTTGAAAGGTTGTAAGAAGTAAATAAATGTGGTTGAAAATTTGAGAGGATGTAAGAGGAGTTAATGAAGATATAAGAGGAGTTAATGAATGTGTAAAAGGCTTTTCAAAACCTTTGGAGGGAAATTGAATGAGGAAGTGGTTGGGAGGAATATTCCTTGGAATATGCCATTGTGAGGATAAATAGAGGAATTAGATAATTAAAAGAAATTATTTTCATGTGAAACCTAGTTAGTTGACCATGGGTTGATTTAACTCTTGAGGAGTTAAAAGCTAGAGAATTTATTAATGATGATTAGAAAGTGATTTAAAGTTAATTAATCCAAAATTAATTAACTTGGATGGGTTAGCAGATTGTGACATTTGATTTGATTTATTTAATCAAGTGGGAGGATTTTGGGAAGATTTAATTATTTTGATTTAATTAAATATGATGAAAATTAGTCAAAAGAAGAGTGAATTAATTTAATAAAATTAATTATTTGATTAATAGTGGAAACTACTGAATTTAACTAAATAATGTTGATGATTTAATTAATTGGTTAGTTCGGAGTGATTTAGGAAGAAAAGGGGTTAATGAATTAGAATTAGATGCATAGTATCAATCAAGACTTTTTAAGTGTCTACACCATTGAGCATGTTGAGAGTGCTTGACATATTTTGGTACAATCTTACTCTTAAATTCTAATATGAATGCTTGTACACTAACTTTTTCCGTATCTAAATCACAACACTTTCCAATTTTTCCATCTTTTAACATCCACTAATTGTTGTCCAAAATTATTTTTAACACTTTCATGCATACAATTTCTTAAGAATGAAAGATTGCCACAACTAGTGCATTGTCCAGAAATACATGAACTTAAATAAAATAATTTCCCTGTTAGATCTTTCACAAAACAAAATTGATATAAATTCCTTTGTTGTTTCATATGGCATATTAATATCACATTCATGCATAAGCATGCTAGTATGTAAAGTACAACATATTTATTGAAAAACATCATGATAATAATGAAATTGAACATGTGTTTTAGAACAACAAGATATTCGTTGCTTATTAATTTTTACATACCAAGGTTTACATTTTTCAAAAAATATTTGAATTATTCTAATATTACTAGGTAACACTAAATCACCATAAAATTTTCTATAAAAATTTAGCTTGCATTGTATCTAATAGGTGTTTTGGATAAGGATCGTGAACTTTGGACCCCACTCTTAATTTTAAAACATCTCTAGCATTAGATGATACCCTAGTGTTATCATGCCAATATTTTTCAGTCAAAAGTTTGATTTCAACATTCAATTTCATGTCAGACCTCGGGAGTCGACCACTAAAACTCCAACATTGTTTTATTGGATCATTTTCTATACTCTCTTCTCTTTTCCATGTTGAAGTTGAGAAATACAACCTCATAGAACCCAATGAACACTTGCAAGCAAATAACCTACCATGTAGAAGAGATAACGAAACACAACAATGGTGCTCTATAAGTTGTGAAGCAAAAAATGCATTAACAAGAATTAAATAGTTACAAAGAGATCAATCCTTATGAAAGGAGATCAAAACCCTAAATGGAGTAATTAATAATTAATAATTAATTATTAATGACCTAAGTTTAGCTTAAGTGAAAATAAAGTAAAAGGTGACTTAATTAATAAATAAATATGGTTTACTTAATTAAGTAATCAACCTTATAATTACTCCAACACCCCCCCTTAAGATGAACTTAGGGAGAAGCTAAGAAACTAAGGACAAAATGCATGAAAAAAAAGATGGGTCTTGACAACAAGGCCTGATGAGGTACCCAAATACAACCAAATCTCTATAAAGTGGAGAAAAGGAGAAAACCTAGTGGGAAAAAACTCCTCTCCAAAAAGAGATTGAAAGCATGATAAAAAAACTTTAAGGAAGGCCTCACAAAGACCCCCCAAGGACAATTTCCTTCACCCCAAGCATAGATCGCAATTGAAGATAGTGGGGCGATGCCAAAGGTTTCGTGAAGATATTTTCAACCTACGCCTCTTTAGGAATGTACTCCAAGATGAGAGAACCATCCCAAATCAACTTCCTGATGAAGTGCATGTGGATCTCAATGTGCTTTGTCTGCTAATGCTCCACTAGATTGTGGAAATGTATATATCACTTTGATTGTCACACCAAAGAAAAGTGGGACTATTAGGAAGAAATTGAAACTCTCATCAACTACCAAAGCCATAAAATCTCCTGACTAGCTAACACCACTACTCGGTACTCAACCTCTATAGATGATAATGCAATAGAAAATTGCTTCTTGCAAGACCATGTGATAGGACCAAAACCAAGGCAAAAAAACAAAGCCAAAAGTGGAATTTCGATTATTGACATCACCAACCCAATCTAAGTTAGTGAAGCCAACAATGTGAGGGGATCCTGATGTGTAGTGAATGCTATACTGTGTGGTGCCCTGAATGTACCTCAAGATACTTTTGGAAGCTTTCCAATGGATCTCATGTGGATCATGGGAGAACCTAGAGATAAGACCAACCACAAAAGGAAATATCAGGACGTGAATGCGTCAGGTACAAAAAACTGCCAACCAACTGCCTGTATAATGTAGAGTCTATTGAAGGAGTAGAGCAAGTGGAAGACATAACAAAACCTAATTGAAATGGTGTGGGGGTAGGCTTGCAATCAAGCATGCCAAATCTCTAGAGCATATCAAGAGCATACTTCTACTGATATATGGAAATCCCATCTAAAGACTGAATAACTTGTAGACCAAGAAAATAGTGTTGAAGACCAAGATTTGTCATCTCAAATTGCTCCATCAAATCTCTTTGAACACTTTGAATCATAGAGGATGAGCTACCTGTAAGAGTGAGATCATCAACATATAGCACAAGGATCAAAAGATCACCCTCCTGACACTAAATGTACACAGTGGGATCAAAATGACATGTTAAGTGAGAGGAAAGAAAAAAAGAGTCCATCTTCTCATACCAAGCCCGAGGGGCTTGTTTGAGACCATATAATGAATGTCGAAGTCTACAAACCAAAGAAGTGTCCTACACAAATTCCTGAGGCTGCTCCATATAGATCTCCTCATCTAGGTCCCCATGCAAGAAGGAACTCTTCACATCCATATGAAAATTTTTCCATCCTTGTGAAGCTGCTAGTGATAGTAAAAAGTGAATAGAATTCATCTTGGGAACATGAGTAAAGGTCTCAAAGTAATCAATACCCTCAACTTGATAAACCCCTTCACAACAAGATGTTCCTTATACCTACCAATAGAACCATTTGTAACAAATTTGGTATGGTAAACCCACTTGTACCGAACCAACTTTCTTCCCTTAGGAAGAGGAAAAAGATCCCATGTATGATTCTTCATCAAAGAAGAATATTCCTCCTCCATAGCCCTATCCCACTTAGGAGTACATGTGGCCTTTGAAAACTTCTAAGGATCATCCGAAATGGCATAAATCAAAACACTAGAAACTAATTTTTGTGCGTGTGTACAATGACAATCTAAAGGATCACCTGCCATAGATCCAGCTGCCTCAACAGTAAAGTGGGCCTACTTGGGAAAATGTTGTGTAGCTAGTGGTGGTGGGGATGGTGGATCATCATCTGCATCATCCTCAAGAGACACAATCCTCAAGAGATGAAGAGGGAGGAGTAGGTAGTGAGGGAGAAGCTGTTGATGAAGAATCCATTAGAGGAAAGGCTCATCAAACTGGACATCTCACCGAAACAAGACCTCTCCAAAATCAAGATCAAACAATCTATATGCCTTAACATCCTCACAATAGCCAACAAATATGAGTGGTTGGATTTTCCACTCCATGGATTTTTGCTGAGCATCAGGAACAAATGTCCAAGCCTCACTACCAAAAACTCAGAATGTAGAACCATTGGTCTTGACATGGGTCCAAGCCTCCTCAGGAGTCATGTGTCGTAATGCATTATGAGGCATCCAATTATGAATATAATTGGAAAAGTTGACTGCCTCAGCCCAAAATGAAGAATCCATAGACCATGACTATATCATACAATTGGCCATCTCCCGTAAAATCCTATTCTTTCTCACAACAACACCATTTTGCTAAGGGGTGTAAGGTACTATAAATTGATGCTGCAAACCATGCTCAGTGAAAAAGTCCTTAAAATCCTAATTATCAAACTCCCCCCATTATCTGTGCATATCCTCCTGAAAGAAAGACCATAATGCTTCTCCACAAATGTCTTAAAGATCCTGAATGAATCAAAGACATCATACTTGTACTTAAGAAAGTACACCCATGTATGTCTAGAGAAGTCATTAATAAATGTGAGCACATATTTGGCCCTTGAAAATGAAGTCAAAAAGGACATGAGGTCACTATGTACCAACTCCAAGGGTGCCTCAACATGTGTGGCTCTACCCATAGGAAAACAATCCCAGTGATGTTTTCCAAGTACACAACCTCGACAAACACCATCAATATAGGAAATATGTGGGAGCCCAATCACTAGTGCCTATGTACTCATCTACTATATATATCTATAGTTGACATGGCCAAAACACTCATGCCAAAGCTTACTCACTGTGTCTGCATGTGCTATAAGAGATTAACCTAAACCATTTGTACTCTCAAAGCAATCAAATCTATATAAGTGGGATGCAGAATCAACACTCCTAGTAGCCACAACCAAATTAGGATCATGTAGGTCTTGAATAACCACATCATGTGGTGAGAACTCAACTGTTTTACTAGTGCCAGAATGGAAAATCTGATAAACTAAAAGGAGGTTTGTCAAAATGTTAGGAAAAACAAGTACATCTTAAAGGTAACCACCATCCAATGAAATCAAACCTGAACTCATAACTATAAGCTATGTAGAGTCACCAACTGCAATTTGTGAAGTGCCACAACATGCAAGTGTGGTGATAGACTCCTGAGTGTGTGTCATATGGTGAGAAGTACCACAATCTAGAATCCAAGTGGATCCTAAAGGTAATGATCGTGCAGAAAGAGCATGACCTTTCCTCGTGTTTGGGGAAGGTGACTGAGGTGAGGTGATATGATGTTGCATGGCCTCCTCTAAAACCTCTAATCACTTCCAACACCTAGAAACTGGATGACCTTCCTTTCCACAAAAAATGCAAGGATCACTTGATTTCTTCTTAGTCTTGGAGGAAGACTCACCAAACTTAGAAGATTTACCCTGCTTAGGGTTGGATTATGGTTTGGAGTTAGACTTAGGTGGTGGCTTCGAGGAACTTTCACTGCCTGTTGAATTTGTTTTTGGCCTTTGTTTTTGCTTCTTCTTCCACTGAGATGTCTGAGCTACCAATGCTTGGTTCTTTGATCTTGGAAGAGCATCCAACTATGTTACCTTGGCCTGCTCACATGTCAACCAATCACAAAATACCTCAATGGTAGTTTTGAAAATTGAGGTGTTTTCTTAGCTTAATACTTTGTAAAACTTTAAGATTGTTGATTTAACTATGATTTTCCTTTGTTAGAGATTCTTTGTGGGTGATTATCTGATTAATCCATTTTACTATTTGTAGAATGAAGATAGAAGTTGTAGAAGAATTAGACAGGATATTAAAAATATTACACAAGCATAATCATGGAGAAACCCTTTTGGGAAAAAAATCACCAAGAATTAATGTATTATTTAGTCTCTAAAGTAGATTACAATAACTCTAGTTCTTGCTTAAGAATGCTTCTTTTGCCTTCACCAAATCTTCTTCACAACCTACAATAAAAATGATAATAACTCTCTTCAACTTGCTTGAGATAAATAGGCATTAAACAAATTTGTAAACTCCACAAGAGTTACAAGTACAATGTTCAACCCCTATCCCTAAAAGGTACGCCTATCTCTTGCAAGTAAAATTATGCTCTAAAAAACAATGTAAAATCATCATCTTAATCCATTTGGGCATCCCAAAATGAAGTGAAAACTCAACCTTTATTCTATAAATATCTTCTAGGATTTATCCTCAAAGTAGGCGCCCACGAGTGGGCCCACTTAACTTAGCCTTCTGAAATATCTTATTATGCAAATGGGTTAATTCCAAGAAGCCAACTTAGGCGCCCAAGATGGGTTCGATTCATTTCCTGTAACTGAAATATTTCTCTCCACCATTCATGCAAGAATGGTTATCCCCTGTTAACTGAAGGTAGTCCCTGTTATCTGTCATGGAACTCAAGTCATTAGTCATGCATTCCAAGTTAACTGAAGTCAACTAGCATTCAATTAAAACTAACTGAAGATAACTGAACCATAACTGAACTGAACTAAATTGAACTGATATGAACTGAACTGAACTTCATGCATGTAAACATCAAACCATAACTCCTAAGATCTTTACATGCATTCAAAAGTGTTATTTCTTACTATAAATAGTTAACTGAACTCAAGGTGAGTGTCACCTACCATGTGGGTGCCCCATGTGCCCCTATTATTTAGGAACTCATATTGGATGCCCTCGCATGCTCCTAACATTTAGAATTAATTACAAATGTCAATTAACATGATTATTCATCAAATATTAATCTCTTTCTAATCCTAGTGTTGGGAAACACTTTCCAAGGACTTAGGAGATACATGAAATAAATAATGTTTAGGATTGCAATTAAATGGCATCCTATTTCCAACATTCTCCCACTTGACATTATAAATTATAATTATTGTAAACAAGAATAATAATTATAAATCAAGTATAGGAATCAAGGCCAATGACCTTCCTGCACCATGAGAACTTATCTGTAGGAATTGGTTTCGTAAGATCATCTGCAACATTAATCAAAGTGTCAACTTTCTCAATTAATACCTTTCCACTTTCAACCATTTCTCACAAAAAGTGATATTGAACATCAAAATGCTTAGTACGAGCATGATACATAGGATTTTTGGCTAAACAAATACCACTCTGACTATCACATTCAAGTCTAACTTGCTTGCAATTTAAACCAATACCTTTCCCAAGTCTTTGTAACCAAACTGCCTCTTTAGAGGCATGTGTGGCAGCCATGTACTTTGCTTCTATGGTGGACAAAGAAACATTGGGCTGCCTCTTACTCATCCAAATAATTGCAGCTCCAAACAAAGTGTACACATAGCCAATTGTCGACCTCCGACTGTCTAGATCTCCTGCCCAATCTACATCAACAAAACCCTGTATGTCCAATGATCTATGCATAATATTAATATTATTAGAACCATGATAAACTAAATAGTAATCAAAAGTCCCGCGTAAATATCTAAACACCCTCTTAACATAAGTCCAATGTTCTTTACTAGGGTTAGACATAAACCTACTAAGAACTCCCACTGCTTGGGCTATATTTGGTCTTGTACAAACCATTGCATACATTAAATTGCCAATTGCACTAGCATATGGAATTTCAGACATTTCCTCATAATCAAAATCAGATTTAGGACTCATTTCTAAACTTAATTTCGTGCCAACTGGTAAAGGAATATTAACTGGTTTACTGTCTTGGATGTTAAACCATTTCAAAATAGTATCAACATAATTGTTCTGACTTAAGAAAAACTTTATGTTACCTCTATCTCTACTGATCTCCATACCAAGGATATATTTTTCAGCCCCTAGATCTTTCATCTCAAATGTGCTCAAGAGTTGTGCTTTCAATTCTTTGATCATTACCTTGCTGTTAACAATAAACAACATGTCATCAACATACAGGATAACAATTAAAAGCTGATCATCAATAACTTTTATGTAAACACAATGATCTTGCTCACTCCTAACATAACCAATTTTTAATGCAAAAGCATCAAACTTCTGGTACCACATTTTGGGTGACTGTTTCAATCCATATAAATATCTCTTTAACTTGCAAACCAATTCTTCTTTTCATTTTACAACAAAACCTTAAGGTTGCTTCATATAAATCTCCTCATCAAGATTCCCATGCAAAAATGCAGTTTTCACATCCATTTGATCTATCTCAAAATCATAAGCAACATCAATTGATAAAAAGAATCTAATAGAAGTTAGTTTAGCAACAGGAGAGAAGATTTCATTAAAGTCAACTCCCTCTCTTTGTGAGTAGCCCTTGGTTACTAATCTATCCTTGTACCTTTTGAGATTACCATCTACTCCAATCTTCTTTTTAAAGTTCCATTTACAACCAATGGCCTTTCTTCCTTTGGGAAAACTCTCAAGATCCGATGTGTCACAAGTATCCAAGGATTCCATTTCCTTATTCATAACTTGTGACCAAAGCTTGTTCTCATCTGAGGACAAATCTTCCCTATAAGAACAAGGTTCATCATTAGTACTCATTAAAGCAAAAATACAATGGAAATTAGGTGGGCTATACCTATCAATGAGATTCCATTGTCTTGTGGATCTTCTCAAAGGAATTTGTACTTGTTCCTCAATATGCTTATCTTGAGCATCTATTTCAGAAGAACTCTCTGAACTCTCCTCTTCCAATCTATCTAATTGTTCTTCAACATGTGCATCTTGTTGCTTCTCATTATTTATCACAAAATGCACTGCTTGAGAAGTATCATTCTCCTTTGGTTGTTCTTCTCCTGAATAAGCTCTAAATTCCCTGAAAATCACATCTCTAGATAAAGAAACTTTTTGAGTTGGTGGATTTCAAAGCTTGTATCCTTTTACATTTTCACCATAACCTATGAATATGTATTTCTGTGCTTTAGGATCCAATTTAGATTGCTTTTCTTGAGGCATGTGAACAAAAGCCTCACAACCAAAGATTCTTAAATGTGCAACACTAGGCTTCTTACCTAACCACATTTCATAAGGAGTTTTATCTTCAATAGATGAACTAGGGGATCTATTGATTAAATAACAAGAAGTACAAATAACCTCAGCCCAAAGGGACTAGTCTAACTTAGCACTACTTAACATACTCCTAGCTCTTTCCATTAAGGTTCGGTTCATCCTTTCTGCTACTCCATTCTGTCTCATTATTCCTACATACATACAATAATCATCAAATTCCCTAGAACAATACTCACCACCATTATCTGATCTCAACACTTTTATCTTATGATCTGATTGTTTCTCAACCAAAGCCTTAAATTCCTTAAACTTATTAAACACATTATATTTGTTATGCATAAAATATATCCAAGTGCATCTTGAGACATCATCAATAAAATGTGACATAGTATCTAGATTTTCCAATAGAGTCAATATCCACAGGGACCATTACATCTGAATGAATAATCTCTAATAATCTTTTAGCTTTATTTGTACCACTAGGAAATTTAGATCTAGATTGCTTTCCAAACACATAGTGCTCACAAAAGTCATTTTTTCCAATATTATAATTAGGAATACCATCAACCAAATTTTTATTAAGAATGGTCCTAATACCTTTTTCACCTATATGGCCCAATCTATGGTGTCATAACATACATGTATTTTCAGCTTCAATTACATTGGATACAATATTTACATTGGAGGTATTCATCTTAAAGAAAGTCGCAATCTGAGATCCTTTAGCAACCACCATATTCCATTTCACCAACCTACAACCACCTTTTTCAAATGTCACATGCATTCCAGAATCATTGAACCTAGAGACATAAAGTAGATTTCTAGCAAGTCCTAGAATATGTAAAACATCATTAAGGGTCTTAACCCTACCATCACTGAAACACAATTTTACCTCTCCTTTTCCAACAACCTTTGTTGTGCTATTGTCTCCAAAGAAGACATCCCCTCCATCATATGCAGTATACTTAGTGAACCACTCCTTGTTAGGAGTCATATGATAGGAGCAACTTGAATCAATAAGCCAAAATTTATCAACAACAATATTAGAAGAAATGACTAATGCATCATTACTGTCATCCATGGATTTGTCTGTAGAAGCATCCAAACTCTTTTTCTTGCTCTTACAATCCTTTTTAATATGTCCAGGTTTTCCACAATTCCAACACTTTACCTTACTCTTACCAGGGGTTTTAGACCATCCTTTGGACTTACCCTTTTCTTTCTTGTCTGCCTTAGATTTCTTCTCTTTAGGCCTACCTCTTACAAACAAGACATCTTAGGAGCTAATTTTAGACTTCCTCCTCATCTCCTCTGATAGGAGAGTAGGAATGATATTTTCCATCTTTGGATCTACACCACTACCATTGATAGCAACAATTATATTTCCCCAAGAATATGGTAAAGAATAAAGTAACAAAATGCATTTATCCTCATCTTCTAGCTTTACATCTACAGATGGTAATTGACCGAGAATCAAATTAAAAGCATTTAAATGTTGTGCTACAAAATCACCATCTTTTATTTTTAAAGAATACAACTACCTTTTCAGATACAACTTATTGGTGAGACTTTTAGTTTGATAAATATCACCTATTCTCTTCCACAATTTATATACAGTATTTTCATCTGAAAATTTCAAGAGAACAACATCAACAAGATATAATCTAATTGTTCCTCTTTCCTTCTTATCTAACTTATCCCAATATTCATTTGAAATAGTTGTAGGTATCTTTGTCTCATTATTAACAACTAACCACTGATCTCTTTCTTCAAGAAGATCTTCCATTTTTAGTTTCCACATTTCATAGTTAGATCCATTGAACCTTTCAATATCTAAATGAGAGTTCATTGTAACAAACTTATTTTCCAAAATCAGCAGTAACAAAAATAATAAAAGCTCCCACTAAGCCAATAAATTCTTCAATATTTAAGAGAAAGGAATCCCAATAATCTACCCAACCTCAACTTTGATACCAAATGTTGAAAATTGAGGTGTTTTATTAGCTTAATACTATGTAAAACTTTAAGATTGCTGATCTAAATATACTTTTCCTTCGTTATAAATTCTTTGTGGGTGATTATCTAATCCATTTTACTATTTGTAGAATGAAGACAAAAGTTGTAGAAGAATTAAACAGGATATTAGAAAGATTACACAAGCGTATACCATGGAGAAACCCTTTTGGGAAAAAAACTCCATCAAGAATTAATGTATTATTCAATCTCTAAAGTAGATTACAATAACTCCAATTCTTACTTGAGAATGCTTCTTTTTCCTTGACCAAATCTTCTTCACAACCTGCAATAAAAATGATAATAACTCTCTTCAACTTGCTTGAGATAAATAGGCATTAAACAACTTTGTAAACTCCAAAAGAGTTACAATTACAATGCTCAACCCCTATCCCTAAAAGGTATGCCTATCTCTTGCAAGTAAAGTTATGCCATGAAGAACAATTTCAAATCCTCATCTTCATCCATTTGGGCATCCCAAACTGAAGCACAAACTAAACCTTTATTTTGTAAATATGTTCAAGGCTTTATCCTCAAAGTAGGTGCCCAAGAGTGGGCCCAATTAACTTAGCCTTCTGAAACATCTTATCATGCAAATGAGTTAATTCCAAGAAGCCAACTTGGGTGCCCAAGATGGGTCCAAGTCATTTCCTGTTAACTGAAACATTTCTCTCCACCACTCATGCAAGAATGGTTATCCCCTGTTAACTGAAGGTAGTCCTTGTTATCTATCATGGAACTCAAGTCATTAGTCATGCATTCCAAGTTAACTGAAGTCAACTAGCATTCAACTAAAACTAACTGAAGATGACTAAACCACAATTGAATTGAACTGAACTAAAGAAAACGAAATTGATTTTGAACTGAATTGAACTAAACTAAATTGAACTGATCTGAAATGAACTAAACTAAACTAAACTTCATGTATGTAAACATCAAACCCTAACTCCAAGAATCTTTACATGCATTCAAAAGTGTTATTTCTTACTCCAAATAGTTAATTGAACTCGAATGTGAGTGTCAGCTACCATGTGGGCACTCTGATGAGTCCAGTTTATGAATCAATTTGGATAGAAGTTTATTGTCTATTTGCAGTAGTTGTCATAGGCTTTGATGCTTGGATGTTGATATTTTTATGATATTTCCTCAAAACCATAAACATTGGGCATAAGATTATTTTTACAATATTTAATGACATTGACATGCTATATGAACTATTTGTGTTGATTTAACATGTGGATTAATGAATGCTACTGTAAGATAGTTACAAATATGTAATTTTTGTGCATACTAATATTATTATGCAGATATAATTAGCAGCCTACAAAATTAAAGAAGATTCTGCTAGCTGGTCATTCGCCATAACAGTCAACAAGGTGATCATTCAAAGGTCAATAAAGGGAAGACTCTCGACGGTGGGAGATTCCTCATTCAAATAAAAGTTTTAACCACCTTGTAAATGGTCTTAATTATCTATTGAGCGAATATAGGGGTTACTATTGTGCTAAATCTGCGTTAAGGAAAATATGCCTGACTAGATTTTGTGCATGCATAACCACCTCTCCACTTTTTATGCTTTCCCTAAAAAGGCGTCCTCCTATTTTTTTAGAGTTGATCGGCTTGCTAGGTGATTAGTTAGTAGCTTTTCTCCCCATAAATAAGACTCAGATGCTCCTTCAAAGGAGGTTGCTTAACCTAATGATGTACTCACATTCTTATTTTTTTAGTAATATAGTCATATTGCTCTATTGTACTTGTGTTTTCTAATGAATAAAATGAGTTTATAAGTTCATGCATCCGAGTTTACATTTTCCTTAGGGGATAATCATCCAAGGGGCCCCACTTGGTGAGCATTCCATCCTTTAGCTTAGTTATTACTTTTTGTTCAGTAATTAGTTAAAAATATGACAATGACTATTCCTACAGCCAGTAGAATTTCATTATGTGGCTGTACTAGCTGTTCCTGTAGCCAAAGAAGATAGAGTAGTTTCTTGTTTGTTCACTCAAATTTTCATTTTTGTCATGCATTTCAGCTTAGAATAGTTGTTGGTTGATGCTCAACACTTATGTCATTTCTTTCCAAGCAATTTACTTTCAACATTGTGTCTTTCTTAGCTATAGGATGAATATGGCTACTTTGGATCCTTAGTGCACATACTATGCTGACCCATTTCAAGTTCATGTCCCTTAGTTGACAAGTTAAATGCACCTTCATGATGATTGAAATAGCTATTCAGATTAGATGTCCAATCTATGAATCATAGTTTTAAGGGCTTAGTTATTAGATCATTGTAGGAGGCCAACATTTTTTGGCGTCATTGTCGGGGATGGTCTCAAATTAGGGAGATCTTTGGAGTCATTAGTATTTTTTCTTGCTGCAGTATTTCTGAAAGTTTTTTCTTAGTATACCCCTCAATTGGGAAAGTAATGATCCACTATTATTTTTCCAATTCTTTATGTGAGCTGGCTGATAGTGAGTTGATACTGTATGCATAGAGGAAGGAGGAGAGATACTCATGGGAGATACCTTCCTAATAACCCCAATCCATTCCGGCTAGATGAGCATTTGAATCTGCCAAGAGAAGAAGAAGAAGAAGAGCCAAACCGCTTTGCTGATGCATTTCCTAATCTGAACAGTTCTAAAATTTCCTCTGAAGACCAAAATCAGCTTGAAAACCCTTTTGCTTTGGAACTACATAAAGTAGGCATGGGTGATGCAAATAGAAACAAAGCTAACCAACTAGATTTTCCTTTCCCTATTGCCCATTAGAATGAAGTTGACAACCTCAAAAATATCCTTGCATCAATCCTTCCTAAGTTTTATGGACTTGTCATAGAAAATCCTGATACTTTCTTGTTCTTGTTTGACATACTTTGTAGGAGTTATGACTATACCACTGATGCCCATAGGCTTAAGCTATTTCCTAACACCTTGAAAGAGGTTGTATTAAGATGGTTCATGAGTCTAGGAAAAAATACTGTGGAGACTTTGGAGGACATGAAGACAAAGTTCCTTGAGAAATACAAGGAATATTGCAGGGGCAGTGACATGAGAGGAGATGACATTTTTAGGATGCAACAAAAGGAAGATGAGAGTCTAGAGGATTACATTGCAAGGTTTTTGTTTTTCCTAAAGAAGTCTCCACACCATACACTCAATGAAGAATCACAAAAGTTGTTTTTTCTGAGAGGAATTAATGACATCTATACTGATGCCTTAGACCTGATGGGAGGAGGAGATATCACCCAAGTTCCTTGGGAAGACATCAAGAAGATATGTCAAAACTATTCTAGGGAAACTTCAAAGAAAGGGAGAGCTTACCAATCCTCTATGGGTAAGTCATATACTAATGGAGTTTCAAGAATTGAGATTACTCACTTGTTGGTAGACTTCAAGCAAGAAATTATAAACAATTTAGCTACTCAGCTGGATACACTTTAGGCCAAAAAGAAAGAAGAGGAGGCAAAGGCAACATTGGCAGAGTATTTCCCCCATTGCAAAAAAAATAAGAAGGTCTGCAGATGTAGGATGATAGCTAATATTGAAAGTAAGAAGATTCCACCCGAGTTCAAGCCAAACCAAGGTGAAGATGACCAAGTCTAATACGTTGCACAAAGGAGGCCATGGGCTCCAAGACAGGGTATGCCACCGGATCCACTATCTTTTGTTGGGCCATATTTCAATTCTTATTCATCTAGTAACCAATGGAAACCCCCATATCCATCCAATTATGGAGGATATCCACCAAAACCTTGGAATAACCCTCAAAATTCATGTCCCAATTACCAAAAATCTCCACCCTAGTGGTAGCAAGCTCAGAGGAATTGGCAGCAGTTTCAAAGAAATTGGAAGCCACCCCTAGGAAATTGGCAGCAAACATCTCAATGGAGGGGAGGACAACAATGACCAAACCAAACAAATAGTTACATGAAACCACCTTCTCAACCCCAAAAAATTGTTATAATGCCTCCTCCTGTTAGCTCAAGTTCAAATGTGCCTAAACCTACTCAGCTACCAGCTCATCCCACACCCAACCCAAATAACAAACCACAACAACAGCCATTATACTCCACTGATCCAAATGAATTCCCTGCATATGCTATGAGTGTAAGTGACATCCGGTTACGTTTAGGAACTACCTTTCTAGCTCCTTCCACACCTATTATCACTGAGCTTCCTGTGGAAGAAGAGGATCCTCTAAATACCCCCATTCAGCCAAGTGTACCTAAGAATCCTGAACCGATCCTAGTCAAGCAGACTGCACAAACACCCCCATTTCTCCAAAGATTGGAAACTGTGAAAGAAAAGGAAGAAAAGGAGGATGCAACTTTTGACATTTTAGATCAGTTGAAGCATATATGTGTCCAGATACCTCTATTTCAAGCCATAAAAGATGTTCCAATCTATGGCAAGACAATTAAGGAAGCATGCCTTAAGAAGCCAGGCAAAAAGAAGAAAGACCCCACTATTATTCATGTGGTGTGACAACTAGTTGACATCATGCTTGGGAAAGTGACTGTTCCCAAATATAATGATTCAGGGAGTCCTATGGTGGGAGTTGTCATAAATGGGATCCAGATAAAGAATGTTTTGATTGACTTGGGAGCAACAATAAATGTAATGACCAAGCATATCTTGCAGCAACTAAATGTTGCAAGTATGAGACCTACTCCTACTAACCTATAGCTTGCTAATAGTTCAACTGTTAAACCTGATGGTGTAGTAGAGGACCTCGTGGTAACTCTAGACTCATGGGAGTACCCAATAGATTTCATGATTCTTTCTCCTAAATCCACACTTGGTGGGTATCTTATCATTCTAGGAAGACCATGGTTAGCAACAAAAAATGTATATATTGGATGTAGGACATGAGACATGACCATTTTTGATAGAAAGAGCATAAAAAAGCTTGTTCTCTACCCTCCTGCTCAGCCATCCCACAATATGGATAATTCCATATGGCCACATGCTAGTGAAGAGGCCAAGGAAGTTAATTCTGTGGCACAACTTATGATGTTAGGTAGAAGCTCTTTCATGTAGCTTCAAGATGAAGATGAAGTGTTGTCTAACATAATTCAAAATCATTGTGAAGTAGAGGAAGTATCATACTCTTCCTGTAGCTGCTCTTCCTACAACAGAACTTCCTACAACAACAGGTACATCTCATACATTTTTTCCACATGAACTAAAATTACCAAGCATTAGTGAAGCAGCTATGGTAGAGATAACTACACAAGTGCAAGTGAAATAAGGAAAATATCTACACATCAACCAAAATTTGAGTGAAAAACAATAGTTTTCATTGACAAACTTAATGAGGACCCACCGACATGAATTTGTGTGGGAATATCACGATATGAAGGGATTGGATCCTAAGCTTTGCACTCATAGAATTTACATCAGAGATGATTGTACACTAGTGAGGCAGTCGCAAAGAAGAATTAACCCTACATTAAGAGAAATTGTAAAAGGTGAACTACATAAATTGCTAGATGCATGATTTATCTACCCCATTTCAGATAGCCAGTGGGTGTCTCCATTGGTGATTATGCCCAAAAAGGGAGGGAAGTGGAAAGTTTGTGTTGATTACAGGGAACTCAATGCTGCCACCAAAAAATATCATTTCCCCTTACCTTTCATAGAGCAAGTTCTAGATTCACTTGCAAGCAAGCAATACTTTTCTTTTCTAGATGGATTTAGTGGCTATAACCAAATCCAAATTGCACCTAAGGACCAGGAGAAGACTACATTTACCTATCCATGGGGGACCTATGCCTACTTAGTACTGCCATTTGGCTTATGCAATGCGCCTGCAACTTTTCAAAGGGAAGTCATTAACATATTCTTAGACATCTCTCATGATTGCATAGAAATTTATATGGATGATTTTACCACCTATGGTGCTGATTTCAATTAAGCATCAGAGAATCTCAGGAGAGACCTACAAAGGTGTGAAGAACACAATCTATCTCTAAATAGTGAGAAGTGTGTCATGTTGATGTAGGAAGGTGTAGTCCTTGGCCCCTACATATCTCACAAAGGAATTCAAGTAGATCCTGCAAAGATTGAGGTGATCACAAATTTTCCTACACTTGTAAAACAAAAATATGTTAGGATTTTCTTGGACCATGCAAGCTACTATAGGTGTTTCATCAAGGATTTCAAAAAAATAGCAACACCATTGTAGACTCTTCTTACTAAAGATGTTGAATTTTAGTGGACTGAAGACTGTGACAAGACATTTTTTGATTTGAAGGTGGCTTTGACTCATGCTTCTGTACTCAAAGGTCCTAATTGGGAGCTTCCTTTCCACATCCATATAAAGGAGTAGTCTTATGGTAGAAAGAAGGAGGTATTGAAAATGCTATTTATTTTGTCAGCAAAAACTTGCAAGGAGCTGAATTAGATTATATAGTAACAAAAAAAGAAATGCTGGCAGTAATCTATGCCCTCAACAAATTCAGGCACTACATTATAGGCTATCAAATATTTGTGCACATAGACCATGTAACCATTAGGTATCTCATGAATAAACCTTTGATATCAGGTAGGTTAGCAAGATGTCTATTGCTGATATAGGAGTTTGACATAACCATTGTAGATAAACTAGGGAAGGCCAATGTTGTTGCATAATTTCTTTCACGGTTGACTATATCAAAGGATAATCAGGTCATAGATGACTCTTTCACTGATGAGCACTTATTTTCCATCAGTGTGCAAACACCCTAGTATGCTGACATAGCTAACTATCTAGTCACAGGGAGAGTTCCTCCTCACTTCTCTCCAAGAGAAAAGGGTGCTCATTGAAAAATAATTTCCTTTTTCATGGATTGTAGGATGTTTGTTTTACACTGGACTAGACCATGTCATGAGATGTGTGAGGGAAGATGAGACATATGATATTTTTCATGCATCCACAATGAACCATGTGGAGGAAATTTTGTAACCAAAAGGACAACAATGAAGATTTTGAATACAAGATATTACTGGCCAACACTCCACAAAGATGCAGGAAAATATACAAGAAAGTGTGATAGGTGCCAAAGGATGGGCATGCCAACCAAATATGATGAAATGCTCCTTTACCCTTAGGTAGTAATCACTCCATTTGACAAGTGGGGATTAGATTTTGTAGGACCCATTGATCATCCACCCAATGGTAAGTCTTATATCCTAGTATGCACTGATTATGTAATTAAGTGGGTAGAAGTTAAGGCCATGAAGCATGCAAGAGATAATAAGGTTGCAGAATTTCTTTATGAGGAAATTTTTTCCAGGTATGGGGTTCCAAGAGAGATATTGACTGAGCAAGGGGCTCAATTCACATCAACCTTTGTTGTAGCACTAGTCAATGAGTACAACATAAGGCACATGAAGTCTACTACTTATCACCCCCAGGCCAATGGACAAGTTGTGGTGACTAACAAGGAAATTGAAGCCATTATGACCAAAATGGTGGCTGTTCATAAGAAGGATTGGGAAAACAGGCTACCAAAAGCTATCTGGGCCTATAGGACAAGCTGGAAAATAACTACAGGCTTCACTCCATTTGAGTTGTTGTACGAAAAGATAGCTATGATGCCAATTGAATTTGAACATAAGACTCTTAGGACTGCAATAGACTTGGGGATGGACATCTCTAATGCACAAAGGAAAAGAATCATGTAGCTCAATGCATTGGATGAAATGAGGAAGACAACCTTGCATCATACAAAGGTAGTGCAAAATCAGAGAATCAAGTGGCATGATAAATTCATCAAAGATAATAAATTTCAGCCAGGAGATTAGGCCCTGCTCTATGACTCAAGGTATCAGGATAATGCAGGAAAATTGTAGACACGGTGGCTAGGACCATATGAGGTTGTTGAAGTATTCCCCAATGGTGTTGTTCAACTCACTACTATTGACCCAATCAGATTTAAGCTACTTGTCAATGGTCATCGCCTCAAATTGTATCACAAGACAACTTCCAAGGAGGAATTCCTGCAAAAATTCACTAAGCATGCAACACCCAAACTTCCTGTAGTCAAAGGAAGCAAACCTAGTGTCCCTCCTTCTGGCTAATTAAGGTATGTAACTTTTCATAATAAAGACTTTCACTTTTGTGGGGGTCCACTTCACCCATCTACCCATCCACTCCACCTTTCTCTCTCTTTCATCACACCTCCATCATTTCACTTCATTCCATCATCACTTCACTCCATTTCACTCCATTTTCATTAATTGCTCAACTGACCTCTCAAAAGGTGAATGGTACTTTCTCCATAATCTTTGTAATAGATCTTCTAAGAATCTAGGTGTACATGCACATCAAGTTGTTATCTCTTAATTGTCTTTTATTACATTCATTTAATTGTTGTAAATTAATATAGATGTTCTCCATAGCATGGCATTATTCCCTGCCCTATCAAATTGTCATAACTCTCACACATGTGAGGACACATGCTCAAATTTAGGTTGGGGGGGAAGTGTGAATACTATGCCCACATGTCTGCATATATTGGTTCACATCAACAAAGTTTAAATTGAGTTGATTCAAATTCTGAGTGAGATGATGACTTGCATGTGTGAGGTGATATTAATCGTAGCGCCATTTTTCTTGATCATAGCCTTCATTGATTACTCCTTTATTTCATTTATTACTCATGTCATAATCTTAAGCCAAAAAAAAGGTAAAATTCAGACAACACCGATGTTTGAAATTTAGCAACGTTGCAGGAAGGAGAAGTTTAGTTTTCAAATGAAGATTGCAGGAAGAGAAATTTTGCAGAGCAATTATTTGATTATAGACAGTTGAACAATGGGAGGTGGGTTAATCAGGAATGAACCCATAGTTCATGATGTATTACTGCAAGACGCACCTTGCCAGGTCTAGTTTAGAAATTGCACGTGGATAGATTATTTCTTGAAGCTTAATGGTTTTAATGAAGATGTTGCGTTGGAATTTTCCCAGACATTGTCTGAAAAAAGGCCATGGTGAAAGGGTTGGAAGTAATGGCTACTGAAGAAATAATTGTAGAAGTTATAGGGTTGCCTGCCGATGGTGAAAATTACCTTGCTTCCAGAGATCCCATGTTAGCTAGGGCTAATTTTATAGAGCCTAGTGACCCTCCATTGAGTGTGGAAAAACAAGGTGCAAAAAGAACCTCACTACCTAAGCTGTGGAAGCAAGTTGTTGTTCATGTTGTGAAGTACATTACTTGCAAAGGTCGTCAGTCGAATATACAATCTGTGCACTTCAAACTTTTGAATCATATGAGGCATGAGAGAAGAATGAATGTGCCAAATGTGCTATACCACCTTATCTCAATCATGGCGGCCAAGACCCAAAAAGGTATAAATAATTTTGTTTCCCACCATTGTCTGATCAAATTGTTAGTCAAAAAGTCTTTGCATGATGTGTCTGACATGAATTGGGAAGAATTCTTAAATATTGATCAAATTAGACCAGAACATTTGTGACCTAGGGTTTTGCCTCAACCTCATAGGGCGAGAAGAAGATTGAGCATGATTGAAGCTACTCCTGGTGCCTCAAATTCTAGCCTATGCCCTAGTGTAAACCCTCCTGCAGTTGAAAAAACCATAGAGATTAGTTCTTCTGAGGTAGAGCATTTAGACAAAGAAAGTTCCTCTTTAGATTTCTTCTGAGGTAGAGCATTTAGAAAAAGAAAGTTCCTCTTTAGATTATGATGATGATGTTCCTCTTGGAATCTTAATGAGAACTAGGGCACAGAAGAAAGAGGCATAAATAAAGAAAGGAAAAGCTAAAAAGCAAATTGTAGGAAAGAAAGTGCCAAGCTCTAAGAAATGGAAGGCTGACACTGTTCTTCCTACAACTGAAGAAGAACAAAAGATCCCTCCTAGAAAATCAAGACCAATTGGGCCAAACTTTGGTGTGTCTCCATAGGAAAGCCCTAGGACTAGAGAAACATCACAAGAGGACATAAAGGCCCCAATGGGATAGGTAAATGTCGAGGAAAAGGACATATTTGAGGAGGAAATAAGAATAATGCTAAAAGATCTTACTGATATCACTGAACAAGTTGAAAGTCAAGAGTTTGAGGAAAGTCAAGAGCTCCTATAGTAAGAGCAGAAGCAAGAGTTCCTGCAACAAGAGCAAGAGCTAGAGGAAGATCCAAAACAAGAGCCCCTGCAGCCAGACCTGGAAGAACATTCAACACCCCTACAACTGGAATTGGCTGAGCAATCAGAATCCCTACAACCAATGCTACATGATGAGCAAACATTAGTGCTAGGAATTTTTTTGGTAGGAATACATAGGCCCTCTGATTTTTCAATGCACATTGTAGCTTTGAATTTATGGAAAGAGATGCAAAGAAGGGAAGAAGAATGGAAAGAGGAGAAATGTAGGCTGAAGAAAGAAATTCAAAAGAGAGATGAGGAGATTGAAGACAAGGATGCAAAAATTGCTACTTTTAAGAAGGTAGACAATATGACAAACTTAGTACCTTAGATATTAAAATGCAGGACTCCTCCAAGGGTCTATGCCCTGTATATGAAGGAGAAGCATCTTTCTTTTAAACTAGCAAGGATTCTTTTAGGTTTGAATCCTTCTATTGAGACTCCTTTTGAATTTTTCAATGATTATCATATTGCTCCTCTTGAAATGAAGATTTTTGTGTGTGAATTCTACTTACATAATTATGCCGTGACCCAAGACCATGATTGGAATCCACTGTTGTTTGTTGAGGATGTCCAATTAAGGGCATTCATGTCTTGGATACAAAATGAGATTAGTTGGGGGAAATAGTTTAGGACTTATAGGAAAATTGAATCCAACACTCCCCTATCCATCAGGGCTAAATCTAGGAATCAAGGGAGCATTTTCATGGATTGACACACAATTCTTTACAGACCAAGCTATGGTAGCAGGATCTTGTTTGAAAGAGAAGTAGTTTATAAAGAATATGTAGTGGTAGCAAAAACCAAAGGATAATCTATGATGGGATACCTGTCACAAAGGTGGAAAACCTAACTGATGAGTTAAAACAAGCTAAGCCTCACTCTATGCAGAACTATGCTGCAACACTTAAGAGAGTTGATAGATATATATAGATTGGAAGGACAAAAAGACAGTTTTGGCTTCCACTAACTTTTTAGCCACCTATCCTATTGTGGTCTATGCCAAATTTAAGGTATTACTAGTATGATATAGTTACAAAGAGACAAAGATGGAGCAGATTGGATAAACAACAAGGGTTCTATTGGGAACCTAATTTAGAAACTATAGGAATTGATGTAGGACAGTTGGTAGTTGCAAATTTCAGGGCATTAACAAGGCAAAGGAACATCCCTTCTTTTTCTGTTGGAGGACCAACAAAGTCTTAGATTGGGGGGAGTGATGATTCCAGTTTATGACTCAATTTTGATAGAATTTTATTGTCTATTTGCAGTAGTTGTCATAGGATTTGATGCTTGGATGTTGATCTTTTTGTGATATTTCCTCAAAACCATAGACATTGGGCATAAGCTTATTTTTATAATCTTTAATGACATTGACATGCTATATGAACTATCTGTGTTGATTTTACATGTGGATTAATGAATGCTACTTTAAGATAGTTACAAATATGAAATTTTTGTGCATACTAATATTGTTATGTAGATATAATTAGCAACCTACAAAATTAAAGAAGATTTTGCGAGTTGGTCATTCGCCATAACGGTCAACAAGGTGATCATTCAAAGGTCAATAAAGGGAAGACTCTCAATGGTGGGAGATTCCTCATTCAAATCAAAGTTGTAACCGCCTTGTAAATGGTCTTAATTGTCTATTGAGTGAATATAGGGGTTACTATTGTGCTAAATCTATGTTAAGGAAAATATGCCTGACTAGATTTCGTGCATGCATAACCGCCTCTCCACTTATTATGCTTTCCCTAAAGTGGCGTCCTCCTAATTTGTTGGAATTGATCGCCTTTCTAGGTGATTAGTTAGTAGCTTTTCTCCCTATAAATAAGACTCAAATTCTCCTTCAAAGGAGGTTGCTTAATCTGATGATGTACTCGCATTCTTAGTTTTTTAGTAATAGAATCATATTGCTCTATTATACTTGTGTTTTCCAATGCATGAAATGAGTTTATAAGTTCGTGCATATGAGTTTACATTTTTCTTAAGGGATACTCATCCAAGGGGGCCCACTTGGTGAGAATTCCATCCTTTAGCTTAGTTGTTACTTTCTGTTTAGTAATTAGTTGAAAATCTGGCACTGACTGTTCCTATAGCCACTAGAATTCCATTATGTGACTATTCCTACAACCAAAAAAAATAGAGTAGTTTCCTATTTGTTTGCTCATATTTTCATTTATGTCATGCATTTTATCTTAGTATAATTGTTGGTTGATGCTCAACACTTATGTTATTTATTTCCAAGCAATTTACTTTCAACATTGTGTCTTTCTTAGTTGCAGGATGAATATAGATACTTTGGATCCTTAGTGCACATACTGTGTTGACCCATTTCAAGCTCATGTCCCTAGGTCAACAAGTTAAATGCACCTTCATGATGATTGAAATAAATATTCAAATTAGATGTCCAATCTCTGAATCATAGCTGTAAGGGCTTAGTTGTTAGATCATTGCAGGATTCCAACACACCCCATATGCCCCTATTATTTAGGAACTCATATTGGATTCCCTCAACTGCTCCTAACATTTAGAATTAATTACAAATGTTAATTAACATGATTATTTCATCAAATATTAATCTCTTTCTAATCCTAGTGTTGAGAAACTCTTTCCAAGGACTTAGGAGATACATGAAATAAATAATGTTCAAGATTGCAATTAAATGGAATCCTATTTCCAACAAGTAGGCATGGTAAATAATGGACCCAAAGCATCCATGGTGGAGTAGAATGTAGAAGAGAATATCTAAAATGAACCTCGAAGCTTAGATAGAATTAGGTATATACACTCGGTGTCTATTTTGTTCTTACCACAACCCTGTAACAATGATATGAGTGATTTGAATTTCATCAAGAAATCCTTACTAAATGGAAAAGAATCAGGTACTAAGGTGGTCAATTCTACCTTAATATGAAGTGCCATGAACTGATTAATGGTGCCAAAAAGATCATGAAACTTAGTCCGCATAGCCCGAGGAGTTGTGCAACTCTCCAAGTGAAATAAAAGATTGTTAGTAACATGTAATGATAGAAAACCCGTAGCCTCATCCATTCTATTTTTGTGTTGTAGAACCTCAAATGGACATGTCAACTGAGGTTGATTCTCATCCGAATAGGACCATAACTCCTTTGACATGAGAAGTCTAGGTATATGTGCTTTCTAGGTATGATAGTTGTGTGGGGGAAAGGAAGCCAATTGATAAGTGGTTTGCCATGATTTTCATGGTTTTGAAATGTTTTTAATGATAAAGGCTTCTATTTTTTGATGTGTATATATAGAAAGCAAGAAAAAAACACCCCACAACACAAAAAACCAAACCCCAGTACAAATTTGAAAGTTGGAAAGCGTGAAAAAGAAAAATTAAATTTAGACAATGCTCTATGTACTTGGTAATTTTTTTGATGAAATAAACTATAGATCTCAAAATAGCATTCAAACACCTTCCTGATGCCTATTCATTTTTGAAAAATGGAGTTTGTATGGAAAAGTTACACCCCCGGGAGTGCAAAAACAAGTTATGACTTTGACTAGCAATAAATGCAGAAAAATAGAAAAATCAGGAGATAAAAATTGTACCACTATATTGTTCCTAGAACTAGCTTTCCAATGCCCATTTTTGTGCAAAAATCTAATATTGTATGTGAAAATGGCATCTGATTTTATAAAACAGGTCTAAAAAGAGCATGATTTTGAGCCCTGGTGGCTCCTGGGCGGTGACTTGGTGGCCAGGCAGCGGTGCCGCTCATCTTGGCAGTGACTAGGTGGTTCATTGGTGGTGACCAAGCAGAGGTCAAAAAATTGGGGTGACAGTGAAAATGTCATTGGCGGCCAAGGCTGTCAAGCTATGCGACCATAGTTGTAGTCTCTAATGACCGCTAGCAGCTAAGCCTGTCGGTAGTTTCCCTAACTCTAACAATGGCTCCTTGTCACATGTGAACACACTAACCCCCTAACTATAGTGGTCAAATAACTACGTTGACCCCCTTGAAGAAAATTTTTCTCTACTTGCATAATAATATTTTTCATAGAGCCATATGGTATGACTTGTATGGCTCAAAAACAAAAAAAATTACCCTCGAGGTCACAGAGGCCAAATTTGACAAATTTATAGTCAATTTATAGGTTCTTGGGCCTTTTGAGAACAATGGTGAGGTTTTTTTAGGCCAAAAATACTCCAAAATTGTAGGTACCTCCGAGATCTAAAAAATCCCAAATCTTTAAACCCTCGCAAATCTGACGCCATGAATCCAAATTTGACAAAACAAAGGTCAATCTTGACTAATTCAAGTGTCCTGGATGCAATGGTGAGG
>VDFB02058242.1:335267516-335368521 GCA_007258455.2 Sequoia sempervirens
CTTTCAAACTGACCTCTATGGTGTTGAAACTTGGAAACAATAGTGAATATGTAACACATAAGAATTGATCCATCAATGCTCCTCATTTTGATCTATAATAGTATTAGTTTCCTTTAAAATCCTTTAAACTCATGTAAAGAAACCTAAAGTGATAGAAACCCTAGAGATTGACCTATTCTTACTATAACTCAAACTCCTTTCCAAACATAACTCCTTCCAAAAATACATGCACGTGGAGTTGACAAAGTCAAGGAATTAAAAAGCTAAGACTCATTTTAACAAAGGACATTACTTGAAGGTTTAGAATATGAATAAAACATATTATCTAAGTTTTTTTTATTTGTAACATTTTCAACCATTTTTAATCTTGAATCTACAATGACCATTAATACAAAGGAAAGTATTGTCACTCAAATAAACCTTTTCACTATCAATTCTCTCAGAATAAAAGACACTCCATGTAAGAGAGGCTCAAAATTTCATCATTGATTCATCCTCACATGAATGCTGAACAAAGGCCAACAAATGCATTAAATACATCATTTTGAGAAGTTCTTATGTTTGTTCAATCATCATCTAATTCCTTTTTTTTATTATTCTCTATGTAATCCTTCATGTTGCAATTCTTCCATAGCTCTAACACTTATCTTAGATTTATTGTGAGACTAGATCTTCCTTTAGATATAGACCCTTTATCTTTCTTTTATTCTCTCCATTTTTATTTCTTTTTCGGTATTCCTCTAACAACCAACACAGATCCTTGACACTTGATACATTTTTTTCTATCTCAAATCCTTCAAGAGAAGAGTATTGACCACTTCTTCAAGTGTAAAATTAGTTGTAATACTATTGATTGCAACCACTAGGTTGTCCATTGATTTTGATAAAGAAATTAATAAATAAATACATCAATCCTTACCATCAATTCACACTCCTATAGATTGTAACTAGCTCACAATTGTATTGGACACATTGAGGTGATCTATGATTGAACCTCATTTATCATACTCACAATATACAACTTATTCCATAGAAAAATATTATTTATCAAGGATTTAATTTAGTTTAGGTTATCTAAATTCTTCTAGAAATTATCTATTGCAGTTTCTGCCAATACATTCAATAGTGTTGAATTTATCAAATATAGCTTAATTAGGCTTCTATTCATATTAAAAAGTTTGTTTCTAGATATCACTAACCATAGATCTTGATTGTATTAGTTTTGTTGATATCAAGGATCCTTCCAATACTAGTTATAATGATCACATTAGTTTTGTTGATAATAAGGATCCTTCCAATACTACTTAGAATTATCACATTGGATTTATTAAAAAATAAAAAGGATACATGCAACACATCCAACATCCATGGAATAAATAAAATATGAAACATGATGAAAATAAAGGAAAAATTTATATGCAAGAAAATATCAATTGCACACCATGGGGTGGAATTGATTGACCTTGGAGTTCCAATGAATATTGTTACTATAAGTCATGGTATTTATAGAGAATCAAAGTGAGAAAAAAATAAAAAAATAAAAATAATTAGATATACATTCTCATGATAATAATAAATATTCTAACAAAGAAACATCTACCAAATAATCTTAAAAATAAGTGCATGTAACATGAGTGACAACACCTTGTCTTGCTTCTCAAAAGATAACATCAAATTACTACATTAGTACTATTAATATATTTTTTACTTTGGTCTAAATAGTCAAACAAGGTTGCTCATGTTGTTTGGTCTTGTCCTAGAACCTTAAAAAATGGTTGAAAATGTTACAAAGGGAAAAAAAGAAAAAAGAAAAAATCTTAAATAATCTGTCTTGTTCATATTCTAAATCTTCAAGTGAAGTCATTTGTTAAAAGGAATCTTATCTTGTTAATGTCTCAACTTTGTCAACTCCACATGTATGTAGTGTGAAGGGAGTTTTGTGTGAAAAATAATATGAGTCCAACTTGACTTGAGTGATATTTTTAGGGTTTTTGTTATGTTTTGGGTCACTTTCATGGAGTTCACAGTTTTCATGGTGTAGCGAAGACCATCAAAGCAAGAACATAGATCTAGAGGGAAAACCATACTAATATTTAATAATCTCATGTTCAGTTTCAATGATGAAGAATAAATATTTTGTTTTTTTTCACCATTATGTTCAGTTTCAATGCCATGAATACCTTGTTGCAGAGCAGATTGGATGTGAAAGTGTATCTATTTTGAAGGAAAAGGAGCTTAAAATTGTTTTATGGTCCCTTGAGATTGTCATTTACCACCCATGCAAGAGCACACACTTATGCATATGTGAGTTTCATTCTTGAAGGAGACAAGTACCTTTGAGGGTTTCATAAATCATGAGTAGTGCAAAAGATAGTATGGAGGTTCTTAGTCAAGATTGTGTAAAGAGAAGATTTTTTGCTTTATTTTTGTTTTAAATAGTAGCTTTAAGCATTTAATTATGATAAATCTTATGAATACATAATGAAAAGAATTGTTTTAGTTTTGTATAGTGAATAGTGTGTAATGTCCTTTTGTTTACCTTGTCTCCTTGTCAATAGTATCATGGTTCACATGGTTATTGATAGTGGAAGATATGATAAGAGAAAAGAGTCTAGGGTAAAGTGAAAAGACAAAGGACATAAAAAAAGGAATGAAGAATAGTCTAGGTTTGCAAGTACATCAACAATCCAAAAGTTCCAAGAACTCCTCATAGTAGGTCTAAGAAGTCCTCATGGAAAGGTACATAACAATTAGGTATGACAACATATCAAAACATGTAGTTGTTATAAAGAAAAGGGTGAAAAATATATAATGAGTTATGTCAAAGATAGCACTACAATATGGTCATAGGAAATGATGAACATGATATGAGGTATGGTAGTCATCATGTTCATTAGAAGAATTAGAAAACAATAGAAACAACATAAGAAATAATTTTGTAATAAAAATTCATAAGGACATTTCAAGGGTCACTCATACATTTTTGATGACTATGAAAGGGTTAGTGAACAAAGGAAAAGCAAAGATTACATTCATAAAGACAAGAGATGATAAAAGCCATTCATTACAATGTATGACCTTTTCCTCAAGGTGCCATAATAGATGATAAAAGACCATTCCAAAGTCCTTTTGAAGTTGAGATTATAGTGAGAAAATAATAGTTAGACAAGAAGATAAAAGTGTGTAGCAATAACATGAGGATATAAGGGGAGTCTAGTGGTGAATTGGAAAGGTCTCCTAAAGGTAGAAATTCATAATTGTAATTGTCATGTGAAGAGTGTAAGTCCCAGGGATGTGACAAACACCTAGAAAGATAGCCAAGGAGGCAAACCAAGTTTTTTTAGGGGCAATGCATAAGAAACAATCCCTATGACATCTTACAAGTTCTATGATGATAGTAAGAACCATAAAACATCCATTGCATAGTGAATAAGTGTCAAAGATTAATAAATAAATCATGATTATGATAGGATAATAATGAAAAGAGGTTCTTGGGAGCTAAGAAGAATCATGTTATTGATATGAAATATGTCAAATAAAATCCTTAAAGACCTCCTATGACCCTCTTAGAATTTATAAATTATATTAAAAACCTAAAACACACATGTTATTATACAGTTGCAATGGATGATGAGATTTATGGGCTAGTTGTGTTAGTTCCAAGCATCTAGGGTAGTTTGGTAATCTATGCAATAAATTAAGGAGATATAGGAAGTAGTTTGACCTGGTTTAAGGTAGTTGAGAGAATCTAGGAGAAATTTAAGGGGCTAAAAAATAGGGACGAGTAAGCTAGGTGCCTAGGAGGGTTGACCTAGCCAACTAATGAGAACACATAATATATTTACATTTTTTTTACAAAATATTAGGGAGTTGTTGGACAACATAAAGGGATGCCTAAGGTTGTATTATCTCAATTCTTGATCTTTTTGACTAAGTATTGTAACTTAGAATAGTTAGATTTCTAGTCATAAATTGACATTGTAACTCAAAGAAACCCAATTATCAGTCATGGATAGTATTTTGTAAGCACCTTTTTAACAATAAAATAAGTAATTTTCCTTCTCTAATTTGTATTTTTTGTGTGCAAACATGAATGATTGATATATACTTTTTGTGATTTATATTGATCATCCAAGGTAGTTTGGTGACTTGTACAATAGATTGAGGAGATATAGGAAGTAGTTTGAACTATTTTAAGGAAATTGAGAGAATCTAGGACCACTTTAAGGAGCTAAAAAATAGGGATAGGTCAGCTAGGTGCCTAGGAGGTTTGACCTAGAAAAAGAGAACATATGTCATCTATTTGCAAAAACATGTTGTAAAAGATTAGGGAGCTATTGGAAAAATTAAAGGGATGCCTAGGTTAGTATTCTCTCAGTTTGGGCTCTTTTTGACTAAGTATTGTAATTGAGAATAGTTATTTCTAGTCATAGATTAAAATTGTAACTCAAAGAAACCCAATTCTCTAGCATGTATAACAGTTTGCAAGCACCTTTTTATCAATAAAATAAGTACTTTGACTTCTCTAATCTATATTTTTGTGTACAAACATGAATGATCAATATATATTTTATGTGATAAATTATACACAAATCCTCAAGGTATGTCTCATTTCCTTTAGAACCTTCACGTAGATATATACATACTTTATGTAGGTTATAGGTTATTTCTCTGGTTTGAACAACTTCTAATTGTGAAAATACCTCATTTTTCCTTCTAGAATTGAGAAAAAATCAAGTTTCTTATGAAACACTAATGTATAAGTATGCCAAAATTTGAGTTGTGCATGAAATATCTTGTCCATTGATCAAATTATGTGTGTTAAGTAGTAGTATAGATTACAAACATTTGGTGCATCACCTTGGATTAAAATTAAAATTTTATTTCATGCCACTTCCTAGCTCTTTTCTCAACAAGCAACAATAACATAGGTTAAATTAGGTGAAGTACCAAGGGAAATGAATTTATTTGGAGGTTGAAATCTAACTATCAAAGCCCACACTTTGAGAGGTCTTCCCATGTTTCACTGGATAGTTGAGTTGATAGCTCAGCAAGGGTGCATATCTAGTTGACAAGTACACAACTTTTATTTAAAGAGAAAATTCATGATTATACACCCTCACCATAAACGCTTGTGCATCATGGCATCATAAAGCATAGTTCAATTAGAGGTATTTATTTCTATTACATGTTTTTACCTATTTATGTAGACCCATTAGCACTTGAGTATATTGACATTATTGGTTTTCCCTTCTATATATTTAACATTTATTTTAGTATATTTTACAATATTATATTTACGTATGCTATATTTATATTCTTTCAATAATTTCACTTAATCTTACCACTTGAGGGGTATGGTATTCTTCCTTTCTACAAGTTCTATTCACCCTTACTACTCCTATTGGGGGGATTGGTGGCATCTTTTATACACAATAATTACACACATAGGTAAGTATACATCAAATATGAAATCAATAGTTAGTTTCATTTCCTTGTTAGATTGAGTTTATTATCACACCTTACATATTATATTTTTGTTCTTTCATCCTTGAAGTGTTGGTATTCCTTCATGGTTCACATAACTCTAGGGGCCTATTATTATGAATTATATTTCCAAATTATGCTTATTTTTTCACATGTTGGTGCTTGTCCTTTAAGAATATGATATGACCAATGGCCTATGATGCATATACTGGAAAAAGGTAGCACACAAGTTTATTTTAGTTGGTTTGAATTTTAAATTCTAAAAAATCTACATTATGTTGTGGATTTTGATTTATTTCATTTCTACTTTGCATACTTGTGCATATTGATTTGCATGCACAATAGAGAGGGGGCAAGATGTAAGGTATGAAAGCACACACCTTGCACTCCTACATCTTCATTTTATGCCACTTTATGTGGATATCATTATTGTGTGGTCTTATCACTCAATCAAGTATTCTAGTTGACTGTAATCATAAACCCATCTCTCTAGTCTTATGATCTAAAATTAAAAATTTCTCCCTTCTCAAGATATATTTTTTGGACTATGACCATTGGTCCATTACCCATTGACTTGCACAACACAGGTCTTGTGTTGTGTATCTAGGAATTATATTTAAGTACTTATTCCTAGGATATTTTAATCATGGAAATAACATAAAAACCCTCTATGTTAGGCCACATTATCAATCTTAGATCAATTTGAATTGTATTTAGCATTCAATTTATTTGTTTTTCATTATTTGGTCTTGTTACATTAGCTAGGGATTTGAATGCTATTAAAGAAGTTGATAATATTCCCTTTTCTTATAGTAGGCCTTAGAAGGTGATTCTCAACACCACAAGTTTCTCATATGTTAGTACAAACATATCAAATAGGTTATGTGGATATAGAAATTAAAGCTCAATATTTTATAGAGTTATGTTAGAGAAAAGTATCTTAGGACCAAACCACCACCATGACCTAGTCCTTGGCCTTGAAAATTATATAGATCATGTTTATAACACATTCTTGATTATTGATCTAATTCCACTTTTTATTTTTCCATTGTAGTATCACTGTTGGTTAAAGAAGTCAAAATCAACAATTGTAAACCATATAAGCTCTATATTTACTTCTCCTTAACATTTTTTCATCAATTACATTGAGAATTGTTAGCCTGGTCTCAACAAGCATGGATGCCACAATTTAGGGACCTCCTTCTCGACATGAACACAAGTAATAGTCCACTCCCATGATCAAAGTAGCCCAACAAGGGCATAGAACCCACGAGCACACAAACCTAGTGAGGAATGGGTCTCAAACATGAATGCCTAACACATGACATGAACACCATTAGCAACCTCAACATTGTGAGTCAAGGCTGTGAGAATATTAGACTTGTAAAGACATAGTACCTATGATCACGATATCCCAATGGAGAATTGAACTAGAACTGGATACATGGTGATCCACATAATAATTGAAGTTTTACAATTTTTGGCCAAGCGGACACTAAAATTATTATTTTTTTAACTAAATCTTCACATGGACACCTATAGGCCCCAAAGCACGTGAGAAATTTGAAGATGAGATTGCAAACTAGAGTCTCATCAAATTTTTTTTTTTTGTAGATTCTAAAAATATTTTTCAAATTTTTGGAATCAAATTGCCTTCTTTCCATCTCCACGAAAATTGATTTTTAGGAAAACAACATTTTTAAAAAGTGGCCCTTACTTAGGTATGGCACCCATAACTTTTTTTTTCCATGAAGGATAAAATTATAATTCTTTCAAATTTAAGATTTTCACTCTGATATCCTAGTGCTTCCACTTGGTTAGATAGTTTTTTATTGAATATTTTTCCTTAATCAAGTTTCAAAGTCAAACAAATTACAATTCATACCGCAGTCTGTTGCGTATAAGTACAGCTTTTTTTTTTTTTGTATATGTCAAAAGTCACATTTTATTTTTTGTTGGATCAAGGACTTCAATATCTAGTGCACTCATATTTTTCAATTTTTTTTTTTTGATAATCTTCTATTTTTCCACGTGAAGAACAAAGAAATTCATTTTCAATGAAAAACCTATGTTTAATAAAACTTAAAAAACAAATACATAACAAAACCAAAACATATTAAAATTATATTCATTGGATAGCTTGTTCTGAGGAATACCATAATCATTTGAAATAAATTTTAAATGAATTCATTTGATCCCCCAAAATCTAAATCAAAAGTTATTTTTTATCGGCATTTTGATAGGTGTAAAGGAGACGCATTTATAGGTATGGTTTAAAACTAGCGAGGTTCTATCCAAGGGGGTTTGATCTAAGGTGATTTGATCAAACCACTCTTCCAATCAGGAATCCGCAAAATGGAACTTTTCCCAAGGCTAAATCATTATATTTTTCAAAAATATGTGATTTCAGCTAAAAATTAGTTCCTCGAGGAATTGTAAACCACTATTATGACATCAACAAAAAACCAGCGGACTTCTTTTTTATTCTTTTTTATAAGGATTAGGCTACCTTTCTGCTTTGCTCTTCCCTCGTTGGTTGTTTTAATTTATGAATTTTCCATTTTTGCTATCTATTTTTCATGGGTGTTTTAGGAAGGCTCCCCATTCCAAGATGTTTTCCATGCTTCTATTGCGTCTGTAGTGGCGTAGCTTGCGCCGCTTCAGAAAGAGACATTTTCTCCTTGTACTACTATCCTTTCCCTAGGGGAAAAGACTATATCAGAATCTCTGGGAAGTCACCCTTCTCTCTGACGCTTGGTCTTAACTCCTTTTTTTCAGAGGAAGCCCCTGCTTCCTATGTGGACAAGTTGGTGGGGTCTAACTCACCAGCCCAAATAAAAACTTGCAAATTCTGCTTCTTGCTCAGTTACTGGCTAGGAAGTTGATGTTTCTGAGGCCCTTATGTTGAAGGCGATGGATAGCCTCAAAATGGATTTGGTTGGAAATTTCTTGGTATTCAAGCCAAATATTGAACTTGTGCGTCAGTGGGCTGCTTCCACCTTGAACCTCAAAGGAAGTGTCACAATTAATGCCATGCCTAGAGGTATTTTTCTATTCTCTTTTATGGTTTAGGAGGATATGCTAAAAGTTTTAATTGGAGGTCCATGGGCCTTTGACCCAGGCTTTAAAAAATTTCTCTCTTTGTAAATGGAAACTTGACTTTTACCCATCGGCTAACTTGGGGGCGTCTGTGCCTACTTGGGTTCGACTTCAGGGGCTTCCCCTGGAGTTCTAGGAGAATTTTTTTTTTTAGGGTATTGCTAGCTCTTTTGGGAGCCTTTTGGCCATTGATAAAATCACCCAAGAGAGATCGAGACTTGTATATGCTCGTATCTATGTCAATGTGGCAGTTAACATGGTTCTTCCTTCTTCTATGTTGCTTAAGTCAATGTTTGCAACTGGACCCAACCCTTGGAGTATGAAAATGATTGCCTCTTCTATTAATATTGCAAGAGGTTTGGTCATCTTAGGAGAAAGGAAAATTTTAGGGTATTTCTAGCTCTTTTGGGAGCCTTTTGGCCATTGATAAAATCACCCATGAGAGATCGAGACTTGTATATTCTTGTATCTATGTCAATGTGGCAGTTAACATGGTTCTTCCTTCTTCTATGTTGCTTAAGTCAATGTTTGGAAACTGGACCCAACCCTTGGAGTATGAAAATGATCGCCTCTTTTGTTAGTATTTCAAGAGGTTTGGTCATCTCAAGGAGGATGAGGAGGGATGGTCACAAACCACCTCGAAAAGAAAGAAGAAAAAGAAACCGGATGTTGAGGGGGGCAATAAGGTGGGAAGACCCTCTTGAAAGGAAGCAAGATTGAAAGATACAGTAAGGGATGTGGCTGCAGGTAAACATAAAACCTTGGATTTGATCATGGGATCAAAGTCCAAGAAAAAGTAGTTTGGGTTGAAGGCTGTGTTGGGGGGTGTGGTTGCTTCTGTTTTTAATGAAGTATGTTTCTTGGAATATTAGGGGCCTTAATAGTCCCTATAAATAGTTTTCGGTTGAGACCTACATCATGGATAACAAATTTGATGTCCTTTTGCAAGAAACGAAGATGAAGAAAGAAACTTTTGAGAAAGCTATTGCTAGTATTTAGCCTGGAGCTGGTTTTTGTGTTTGTGAAGCTGAAGGAGTGTCTGGAGGTATTGCTACCCTTTGGAACTCATCTAAATTGAAAGGTTCTTTTCATTTTGATAGTAAGAATCACCTTGAGATTACTCTGGAAGATCCAGGCTCTCACGAGTCTTGGAATCTTGTAAATATCTATGCCCCCAATTCCAGTAGAGACAAAGTTTTGCTATGGGAACAACTTAGTGAAGCTATTTCTAAAAGGTGTGATGAACATTGGATGCTAGGAGGGGACTTCAATTCTCCTCTCCTTCCTTCTAAGAAGTTGGGTGGATTGGATGAGTACTCAGATAGTATGATGGAGCTTGCTAAATTCTTTAACTTGGCAAGGATGATTGATATTCCTCTCTAATGCACTAAATTCACCTAGTCAAATAGGAGGAATGGAAACCATTTAATTCAAGTTAAATTGGATAGATTTTTGATATCTTCTAATTGGGATATTTCCCAATTCCTTTCTCTCTATGCTCTTCCTAGGTCTGACTCAGATCATAATGCTTTGGTTCTAAAAAAACATGTGGATCATAATAAGGGCCCCTTCCCTTTCATTTTTGAAGCCATGTGGTGCACTCATCCATATTTTGCTACTTTAGTTCAATGATGAACCCATTCTTGGAACTCCAATGTTTTGTTTGGCTGAAAAACTTTGCAGTGTTAAGCAAAGGGTAAAGGGGTGGAATAACTTAACCTTTAGTAACATTTTTGAGTTAAATAATGCTTTGGGAATTTTTTTAAAATAAATACAGGACATAATGAAGTCTGGTTTGGCAGATGAAGAGACTTGTGTGAAGGAAAGAGAGTTGAGATTCCAATGGTACAAATGCAATAAAAAGGAGGAAATATTTTGGATAAAAATGTCAAGAGTTCAATGGTTGATGGAAGGGGACAAGAACACCAATTTTTTTCACCAATCTACTCTCAAACACAGAAGCAAAAATAGAATTAGATCATTAGTTAAAGAGGATGACTCTATTGTTACTAATGAAAGAGAGATTTCCAGGGAAGCTATAAAATTTTTCTCCTACCTTTTAAACCCTGTCAATGACCCCCAGGTTAATGTTGATTTTCTTAATGTTATTCCTAATGTTGTCTCTGAGTTAGATCTTAAGATGATGACTAATGCTGTTTCTCTAGAAGAAGTTAAAAAGGCTGTGTTTTCTTTTGGAGCCCTTAAAGCCCCTGGTCCTGATGGTTTCCCCCCTATTTTTTTTCAAACTTACTAGGAAATTGTTAAAGATGATCTCTTTAATGTTGTAAGAGACTTTTTTAGGTTGAGAAGGTTGTTAAGCAATCTGAATACTACTTTTATAGCTCTTATCCCTAAATATGTTGATGCCTCTACAATGAAAGACTTTAGGCCTATTAGCCTCTGTAATACTGTTTATAAATTTTTCTCTAAAATTTTGGTGTTTAAACTTAAATTGGTGTTGGTTAAAATGATAGCTCCTAATAAAAAAGGTTTTGTTGAAGGTAGAAACATTCTTGATGCTATTATTTTGACTCATGAGATAATCCACTCCATGGAGCATTAAAAAAAGCCTGGAATGGCCTTTAAAATTGACATCTCAAAAGCCTATGATAGGGTATCCTAGCCTTTCCTTTTTTCTATTCTTAAGAAGTTTGGGATAGATGGTAGGTTCTTAAAGATGATTTTGGATTGTTTTACTTCTCCTATGTACTCTATTTTGGTTAATGGTGTTCTGTAGGGCTTCTTCTCTTGTGGGCGTGGTCTTAGGCAGGGGGAACCCCTTTCTCCCTACTTGTTTATTATTGTTGTTGAAGCCTTGGGAAAAAATATTCAAAGGTTGGTGGATGTACAAGCTCTTAAAGGTATTAAGGTTGCTTCTTCTCTTAGGCTTGAGTCCCATCAACAATTTTTTGATGATACCCTATTGTTTGGGGATGCTTCAGTGGGGGAAGCAGGTGCTTGGAAATAGATTCTTAATGATTATGCTAAAGTTTCTTGTTAGTACATTAATTATGAGAAAAGAAAAGTTTACTTCTTCAAAACTGATCAGCAAATAAGGGACAAAGTGAAAAGAATTCTGGGGTGTCAAGAAGTTGAGTTTCCTAATACTTACTTGGGGATTCCATTTTTTTCCAAGAGATTAGAAAATAATTATTGGAATAAGCTATTAGAAAGGATTCAACATAAATTGGCTAGATGGAAGGGGAAGTTGTTGAGTTTAGCTAGTAAGACCCAACTCCTAAAAGCCTCTCTTCAGAATATTCCAGTTTATTACCTTTCCTTGTTTAAAATTCCTGCTCATATAGGGGAGAAGCTAGAACAGATTCAAAGGAAATTCCTGTGGTTAGGAATAGAGGAAAAGAATAGACTTTCTCTTGTCAGCTGGGATAAATTTTGTAGGCCTAAAAGGTGTGGGGGGTTAGGGATGAGAAGAATTCATATGCTAAATAAAGCCTTAACTGCAAAAATTGGCTGGAACCTTCTAGAAGGCTCAAAAGACTAGGTCAAAATTTTACAAGCCAAGTACCTGAGAAACAGGAACTTTGGCTACTTTCTGTCTCAAATGGATCTCCCTTCTGGCTCTGCCCTATGGAACCACCTAATTAGATTAAGGAATATGATAAAGTTGGGGGCAAGGAAGAGAATAGGGGATGAATTTAACATGGACTTTTGGAAGGACCCTTGGATAGAGAATTCCACGCTGTCTGCTCATGAGGAATTGAATCCCCTAAAGTGTAGCCTTCACAAAATTTGTGGAACAAAGGTGAGTGAATACATAAATTGGGAAGGGGAGGAACCAAAATGGAAGGATTTTGATTCCTTGTTAAGGAGAAATAATTTGAGAATTCAAAGACACGTGAACTGGGATCCTCTCATCAATTTGCATAATTTGATTAGGGAGGCAAAATGGTTTGATAGGGGAAGGGAGGATGAATGACTCTGGAAAAGAAACCCCTTTTGGTTGTTTCTTAGTTAGAAGGACCTATGAATACTTGGTGAGGGCCCAGGATGTTGTTCCTAGTTCCTTTTGGAAAGTGGTGTGGCTTAAGAATCCGATTCCTAAAATAAACTATTTCTGGTGGTCAGTGGCCCATGGCAATATCCTTACCATTGATAACCTGGTAAAGAGAGGTTTCCATTTGGTTAATTGGTGTTCTCTATGTAAGCAAGAGGAAGAATCAATAACTCATCTATTTTTCCATTGCAATTATGCAAGGGAAGTGTGGTCCAAGGTGTTGCAATTGTCTTTGGATTGGGTTTTTCATAACTCAATGAAGCTGTTTATTAAAGGTTGGTCTAACTGTCCTTTCTCTCACAATGTCATAACGGATCTGTGGCATCAAGTTACCCCCTTTGTTACTTGGGGGATTTGAAAGGAGAGAAACAACATAATTTTTAGAGAGGTGGAGAGAAGCAGTGAGGAGGTGTTTCAGATAGTTAGAACTCAAATTAAGGAAAATATGGAGGTAAGAAAATTTAGCTTCTCCAATTCCTGGACGAACTATAAGGAGATAAGAATAAAAAAAAATTGGGGTATAAGTAGAGACCTAACCAATCTAAATTGGTCTAAGATGCTTAAAAGGTTGGGTACTGTCTGGTGTCCTCTTATGAAAGATTGGGTGAAATGCAATTTTGACAGTTGCTCTAAAGGAAATCTGGGTCAGGCTGGAGCTAGTGGCCTGGTGAGAAACCAAAATGGTGACTGGATAATGGCTTTTGGTGTGAACCTTGGGATCTGTTCAAACAACAAAGATGAAGCCACGTATGCTTTTGGAGCTTTCAAATTCTTAAAGGAGTTGGGGGCTCAAAAATGTTATCATTGAAGGGGACTCAAAACTTATTGTGGATATTTTAAATGATGTTGAAACTGCCCCTTGCAAAATTAAAAATATTATCGACAGATGTAAAGTTATTAAAAATTATTTTACTATCTATCGGGTTCTACATGTGTACAGGGAAGGGAATTGTGCAACTAACTGTGTGGCCAATTTGGTTCTGGAGTGTAGGGGTTGGACTAGGTGGACCAATGGGAACATGCCACAACCTTTGAGAGATATCATACTCAATGAAAAGTTTGAAAATGCATACCAAACAAATATCTGAGAAGTTGGTTGGTGACGAGATGGAAGAGTACATTGTGGCACTTTCAAGCTTTCCTAACAATGATGGATTAAGTGGTACGTGTGAACATAGGAGGATCCTTCAGGGAGATTTTTTCATTAATTTCCCGTTAAAGAATATGATAAAAAATGACATGCCGATTATAGTTCTCTTAAAGGCTGTCTTTTCAACATGTGCCGATTTTCCCTCTATCAATTATTCATGAATTTCTATAGAGGGAAGTGGCAAGATTTTAATTATGGGTGTTCTTTCTTGAAAAAATCATAATGCCTTTTGGGATCCGAGAAATGTGACGCTATCGTCCCTAAGAAGAAACACCTTGAATTGCAACTCTTTTGTGAGCTAGTTTTTAGCTTGGGTCTTGAATGCTAGTTTTGGTTTGGGAAGAAAGCTGGTTATCAGGGAGAGTATGAAATCTAGCCAGTCTCTGCAAAGGAATTTATAGACAAGAAAGATGGGAGGCCCAAGAAAAAGAACCGAACTGTCGAACTGCCAAGCACTGAAGCAGAATGTTGACCTCTGGAGAATGTTCGAAAACATGGGAATGGCTTCCTTCTTCCAATCCCTCAAAGGCTATAATGAAAATTTAACAACGAAGTTTACAAACTCTTGGAGGAGAGGCTGTGTTTCTATTGGTGCTGTGAAATTTGAGGTGACTTTTCGTTTCATAGCAAAGGCCACGAGGCTACAAAATTTTGGTTTGAAGGTTACCAAAAAGAGTGGAGCTGATTACCAACTTTTTGTGGATAATTTTCTGCACCATGGGGAAAATCTCAAATGGTTTCAAAATGGGTATGCTAGACTCAAACTTCCTCCTCCTTTTTCCCTTGTGAGTCTATTTGTTATGCGATATTTCACTCTAGAAGGTCACTATATGTCTGTTCATGCTTATCATTTTCCTATTTTCAACCACATTAGACATGGGGAATGCATAAACCTACCGTTTTACCTTCTGTCCTCTATGTAGTTGAATATTGAGAAAGGTGCTAACCCGCTGCTTCACCAAGGCTTAATGCTTACTCTGTAGAAATTTTCCCTTTCCCAAAATCCCCATGGTAATCCTCTTAATGCTAGAGAGGAGAACCCTAAACCTTATGATGAGGAAAATGTTGAGTTTCAGAGGGTGGAAAACCCTGAAGTTGATGAACCTTTGGTTGTTGACCATTCTCCTCGCAACCCCTGCTGTTGTTGCGGGAAGTTTTCTTATCCCTGCTAAGAGTTCCTCTTCGGTGGCTAATGTGTCGAACCCTTGTACCCCTCAGTCCTAGAAAAGTGAGGACTCAAAAAATGTGGACTTGCTACTTACCAGAGCTACCCTTGAAAAAAGAAAACACTCTCCCCTATTGCTCAAACTCCCTAAAGCCAAGAAACCTAGAAAAGAGGTTAATCCTTGTGATGTTATTCATATTTCAGAGGATGTGAATCAAAAGGAAGAGGTCAAGGAGAAATTATAGGGTTAGGGGAGTGGTGGGAGTGGTGAAAGGGGGTTAGCACAACTAGCGAAGGCAACCTCAAAAGAGAAAAAAAGGGAAAGAAAAAATGTTTGTTGATGTGGAGGATATCCTAGGTTATTAGGAATTTGAGGCTCAGGAAGATGATGATTATGAGGATTTTGAATTTGAAGAAACTGCCTACAATATGGGGGAAGATGAATTGGAGGAGGAAGAAAAATATGAGGAAGAGGAGGAGCAAGTGGAGCCATCTGGAGAAAAGAATGAAACTAGGAATGAAGAGGATGTTGGGCTCTCTGGTTGAGAGAATAATTCTAAAGAATTGAGTATTGATTTTCTTAAAAGTAGACTAATCTTTTTGCAGGTCCAATTTAAGGATATGGAAAAGGCTCTGTTGACCCTAATGAGATTCTCCAATAGGCTGATGAGACGTATAATGCTGGGAGCAGCCTCAGAGAAGCAAAGATTAGCAGAAAACTAAAGAAGCAAGGAAAGGCTGACTCCCTCAAATTGTTGGATGAAATAGAGGGACCTGATTGGTGTGAGTATGTGGCTCTCTTAGGGGAGTATGGGGACCTGTTAAGGAAGGCCATCTAATGGCTTGGGTTGCTGTTTTTCTTACTTTTGATGGGTTTTTTTAATTTTTTATCAATATCTGGGACTGTTAATATTTTATCTTCAAGATCTGGTGGAGTACCACCTAGTATACTGTGGACTTAATCAATTGTCTTCGTACCTTAAATTTTGCTAGTAGTAACTTCTTTTTTTGATAATTATGGGCTAGACTATAGCGATGGTTTTAAATTTGGGCTTGCAAGCCATTATCATGATATTTTTTTGGTTTGGATGGTGGTTTTGTTCCCCACCTTGGTATCTTTTTTTGATCTACTATTGTTCCATGGGATTAGGGCCCTTCCCTGCTTATATTATAAAAAAAAAAACCACCACTTAACCATCACACTATGGGATGAACCCCCTCCTTAACATTTTAATATTATTTTCCTTAGTTATTGACCTTTCTATTTATATTAATCAATCTCAATTCCATCTATATCTAGGTTTAATTCAAGTAAAGTTAGAATATCAGTTATTTTATTTAAGGTATATTTTATTTCCTACAAATATTTTAAACTGCTTTAAATTACAAGCTCACAACTATTCATTCAAATAGATAATTATTTTTACATTATAAAATTTATATGAGATTCATTTAATAATAATTGAATATGAAGTTTTATATTTGTATTTGATTTTCTTAATATAAAGGTTATATTATATTAAATTTTCTTTTATACTTTATTTTATTATTTTGATTTAAAGTTGGTTAGACATTGGTTTCATTCTATCCCATTCCATGCACCTACTAGTAGTTTGGGTATGAATGCCTAAGACCTTAGGCAATTATGAGCGTAGTTATAGAGATCATATCTTATTACATGGATGTAAATAAATATCTAATCCCATTCCAACTATAATTGATTAGAGAAGAAAATTAGGATTAAAAATTTAAAGATATATAATTTATAATTTATATTATAAAATCAATTCAATATTTTTAATTTGAAAAAGAATGAAAAATTTGTTCTAAAATCTTTAAAATTATTAAAAAGACTTTCAAAACTAAATATAATTTATAATTATAATAAAATTCATGCTAATAATAAAATAAATTAATAAAAGTAGTATTTCTTTTTTTAGTTTATACAATAATTAATTTTATTTATTTAACATATTATAAATAAAATATAAATTAACCCTTTTAAATGTGAAATAAGTGATTATTAATTCAAGTATAAATAACGGTGATTGATTGCAAGCCAAACTACTCTCCATAAAAGATGGTCAACAAATTTGATTCATAATATATACATTTATTAATTCTTTAGTTTGTAATTGCATTTTTAAAAATTATATAAAATAATTTATTTTGTTAATTATAATATTATTATTTTGAATCGTTCAATATATTATATGAATATTACATTTAACATAAATATTAATAATACAAATAATTTTAATAATAAATATTAAGAAATTTAATACTATTATAAAGATGAAAAATATATATTTTATATTTTAGTTTAGTTTTATATTAATTTAAGTATTTTATCTTAGCATATAGTTTTAATGATTTGACATTTTTAATCATTTTAAAATTAGATAAATTATAAAAATAATTTAATTCAATTCAAATATTTTCTAAATCTTAGTTTATTAGTTTCTTTGTTAGGTTTAAAATAATTGGTGATATTCTAACCTTAACCAAATTCATAGTTGCAAGATTGATTTATTATGTTCAAATTCAAAAATTGTTCTTGTCTCAAATTGACCTAGTTTAAAATAGCCATTATTTGTTGTTTTCCATGCTAAAACCTTCAAATTATATGTGTATGATAAGTATAAAAGTGCACCTACCCTAAGTCATTTGGATCATTAATAAATCCCTAATCCAACCATTATTAAGACAAAATCGTCACATATATATGTTAAAGGTTACTCATCAAGCTCTATTTAACTTTTCACATTAGTTTTTACATCAACACATGTCAAAAACCACTCTATACTAGATTATTCCAATTTTCTTTGCATCACACATTACTACATATAAAAATAACATCATAACCACATTAGTAATATTAGTTGCATTTATTGCTTTTTGTCTTCCAACTTTATAAAAATTATTAAATTGATCAACAATGCTTGACTAAAGTTCTTTGAGGTGGCGCTCCCTTTGGGAAACCAGACAAACCATTTTGTAGAGGCAACAACAGCCTATCATGGCCTTGTTTTGGCTAAAAATCAAGGGGTTTCTAAACTTTGGTTGGAGGGGGGCTCTCTTAATGTTATAAATTGCCTCTTGAAAAAATTCCCTCCCTCATGGTCTATTGTTCATTTTATCAATGATTCTATCACTATCTTAAATTCTTTTGAGGAATTTAAAGTATCACATGTTTTCCATGAAGCTAATAGGTTGGTTGATGGGGTTATGAATGTGGGAGTGGTGGAAAGAGTTGATTGGGGTTCATTTGAATCTCTTCCTCTTATTCTCAAATGTGTATCTAATGATGACCAGATGGCTTGTTTTTAAGACTGATGTGTTTGGGGAAGGGTTCTTCACAATGTTTCATAGTTGGGATATGCTCGATGAACCTTTGGCATGTATGATTCATCATTATTTCCTTGGTTTCCATATTATGAAGGCCTATCAGTATAGGTAGGGAAGTACCTTGAATGACAAGCCCACACGTATTGTGGGTGCAATTTGTGTCGTTTTGTGGAGAGTTTGATTTATTTCGCATTTTCTTAACTCTTTGGTGCTGTTGGGTTCTGCAACTTTTCAAGCAGTCATGGGTGGAGACTGCTGTAGAATTGAGCTAAGTTCTTGCAAGTATTTTTAGAAAAATCCTATTGTATGGGAGCATTTGGAGCTGGGTGGGGTTACGCAGTTCATGCAGAGAAATCAATTTCGGACCCTGATGCTACAAATTTCTTTGTGAAAGGTTGGAATGGGAGGACGCTATGTTATAAGGGTGTGGAGTTTAAAATTGATGAGGAGTTTATAGCAGAGGCCACTAGTCTGGTGGTCTCTGGGAGGAAAATTTTCAGGGCTAGGGGAGCTGCTAAAAAGGCCTTTGCAATTTTTTTCAAATTTGATGAGAAGAAGAAGCTCTGGAAAATTGGGAGTGGTGGCTACACCCACAAGTCTTTGAAGCCGTTATGGAGGGACCTTGTGTTGGCCATAATGCACTATTTTATGCTTAAAGGTATATTCTTTGTTGTTTATAGCTACCATTTCATGCTTTTGAATCATTTTAGGAATAAGGTGTTGGTCTCCTTTCCTTTTTACCTATTAATTTCCATGGAAAAGAGTATTGAAGATCACAGGAAAATCCCTAAGAAGGTGGTTTTGCATGAGGGTCTTATGAACCTCTTGTTTTCTCACATTAAGCTTAAGTTAATTCCAGTATCTCCTAAAAATCCTAGTAAGAAGGCTGCTAAAAACTTTGGTTATGGTATTGGAGACTCTGTTGTGGAATGGGTTGGGAGTTTTGAGGATAAAGAATAAGAGTTTGAGGAAATGTCCGTGGATGACGATGACTCTAAGGAAGGGGAAGATGACTCAGAAGAGTGGAGCAAGGGCTATGAAATAGATGTGGAGTTGCGGGATACCATGGCGAAGTCTATGAAAAATACTTCGAAAGGGAAATGAAAAGGCTCCAAGAAAGAAAAACCTTCGGCTAAGAGGAAGATGGAGGTGGCTCCTAGTTCTAGTGAGAAACCCTCGTTGTCTCCCGCCAAAGGTGGTGTGAAGGATAACCCTTTTGGGAAAGGTGATGATATTCATTCTATTAATGTTGATGTTGAGAATGTCTCTATTGGGGATCCTTTGCCCAGGAAGGGGGAAATTTCCTCTGTGACTAGTCTCAAGGCTCCTGAAGATGAGGGTTTGTGTTTGAAAGTTCCTACTGGTGTTGTCAATTCTTGTACAAATGAGTTGTTGAATGGGCCTGGGCCTATGGAGGTGTAGGGGATGGATTTGGTCAAGCATTCTTAGGGGTTTTCTCTAGTTGAAAGGGTTGTTAAAATGAAACAGTTGGAAGTGTTAGCTGATTTAGCCAACTTGCCTAATAAGGAGTGGATTAAAGTGGAAGTGGTTGAGGTTAAGGACTCCCTTGTCGAGGAGGATGAGGAGTAGAAATTGGATCAGTTTGATGCTCCTAGTAGCATTGAGCTAAATGATCAGCCTCCTATTAATTGGGATGATGTGAATATGAATATGTTTTGTAAGATGGCTGAGGATGGGATGTGGAATTTGCTGTCTTTGGTGAAGTGGTTGTTTTATGAGGTTAAGGAGCTCAATATTCAGATGAAAAATTGGTAGGAGATTTGTGTTGCTATGCTCCGTGGTAATCAAAAGGAATGGGCTATTAAAGGAAAAGTTAAAGCTATGAATGTCATGCTGGATAAGTTGATTAATGATGTAGATCATTTGGGGGTTTCTCATGAGGAGAGAATTTCCTCTTTGGAAATGTTGGTCAATAAAAGTTTAGAGGACCGTGTTGCTAGACTTGAGGAGAGAACTGGTAAGATGTCAGATGATTTAAGAATAGTGGTTAGTATAAGCAACAACTCTCTAAAGACTACAGCTAGGGGGCTCTCTTTTTTAAACAAGAAAGCCCTTAATTGGATGGGTAAACCTCATGACTTGGGTGAGTTAGAGAAAGTGATTGATGAGATCAATTGCTCAAACCAGATGGAGAAAGCTAAGGAGTCTGCTTCAGTGTTGGAGAAAGATGTGCAGGCTGGGCCATGTCTTAGGACAAGGGGCAAGACTAAAAAGAGAGTTGTTGTGTCTGTGGATGAGCTTAAAGATGTCGTGGATATGCAGGAGGAGGTAATTAATGATAATATGGCCTTGGTGAATGTCTTAGATAAAATCTTGTAGCTGATGCTTTCCTTTTTGTTGGATTAGTAGGGTTATTGATGTTTTTGCTATTGTTCTACTAACAGATTCCTTATGTTTTATCTTTTGTCAAAATTTTAGTTTTTTGGGCTGTTGGTTTTTATTGCTTAGTTTCTCTTGTAGCTTTTCATTTTTGTAAAGGGTTTCGGGGCCCCTTCAAAACTTGTTTTTCCTTATAAAAAACAATGCTTGACTAAAGAAAAAGGTGGGAAGCTAGTTGCCTTCCTATCATAGTAAGTTTCAATATTGTTCCTCAACACCACCTAGTTTTTTGTTGCAAGTTACATACATAAGTGAAACTTGTTTGTAGGCAATAAAGATCTGAAGTACATAGGTTTAAACTTGTGGTAGAAGGTCAATTCCACTAAAAGGTTTTTGAATTTGTAGCTAGAAGGATTAGATCAACATATGTGCTCGAGCATTTGAGGATCACATATAGTCTAGAATTCACAAGGTACCACAATTGTTTTGGTTTATTTGTCTCAAATTTAATATTAGAAACTGGATAATAATTGCTTACATCATAGTCATTTCAATCTCTTTTTCCTCAACACCAAAGCGTACATTTACTATTATTTTATTTCTATTTCAAATCCAACTAGATACACATTTCTTCCCAACTGTTTACTCAAGAACAATTATTTACTATTTATTTACTTATAGTTATATATAATAATAAGAAAAAGATAATATTTATTATTATTAGCCTCTACTTAAATGAACTGTTGAATATTAGACATATACATTACTTTATATACTTTTTGAACCAATATTTATTGATCCATATTTCATTAGAAGTTTTCACAAGAATTCATCCTTCACAAATGAAAACAACACCTAAACATAAACATATATAGCTACTAAACATATATCAAGAATTTGGGCCCTTTCAAAATCACTACATTTACCTTAATCAAAACATATATCACTACTAAACATAAAATATATACTAATATTTTAAATACTCTAAATATTTAAATTTCACAATTTAAATAATTAAAAAAACAATAAATTCATTTTTAAAATTTTTTTAATCTTAACATTTTTTTGGGAAGAATTTATATCAAATTCATATCATATTACAATCCAATATTAAAAAAAAAAATCAAATACAAGAACATGAGTCTAAATTGAAATGCTTTCAACGAAAATCAATTATTAAAAATATATATTTTACCGAACTACCCAAAACATAATGCCAACTCCTATGACTTATCTATTACACCTCTAAAATTTTCATCTTTATACTCTCAAAATTATCTATTACAACAAAATATAAAATGATATAAAATATAAAATATAAAAAACTAAACAGTCAAAACCAACAATCACATACAACCACTCTCCATAAAATATTATGTTTTAAAACAAAATCAGTAAGCAAACAAAACATAGTTAATTCCAAAAACGTTATTCTCTATTCTTTAAATAAATTGTTAGATTCCTTGAGTATTTATCCCAAATGCATCAAAATATATATTATCCAAGAATCTCAACTTCCTTAGAAAATTAAATTGTTTGTAGTGTGTGAAAAAGTTGTGTTATTGTGAACAGAACTGAGCATCATGGGCGTTATAATCCACAACTTCATTAAACTACAATATATATAGTATTCATAAATGGCTCCACCAAATTTTAAAAAATTATCTTTTATTTGAAATAAGTGCTTGTGTTTCTTCATCATCCAAGCATTACATCCATATTGAAGTTGTCAAGATTATTTGGTGAAGAACTATGAGTACAAATTTATGTTATTTAAGACAATAGAGATTTTGAAAATAAACTGAAAAATTAAAAAAAAATATGGTTTGAGTCTGAATCATTCTAAATCTTTTATTTTAGAAATTACAAATATGTTCTTTAGATACTAAATTAAAAATAACTTTTGTGATAATTTATTGAAAGGAAATAATTTTTTCTTATTATGATCTTTGTTTTTTTTACTAATTTTAATGAATAAATAAGTAAATCATTATTAATATTAAATTGACAAGAATTAAATAAAGATATACATATATAAAGTGTTATCAACATAGAAGTTTGAAATGGATGTATCTTTTTAAAAAAATATGATTGGTGTATTAATAAATATTAAATCTTGAAGTGTATAAAATGATAATGTTTAATTGAGTTTGTTGTTCTTAACTTCTAGATGAAAATACAATAGAAAGTACAATTTTATGATTTTCAATCATGTTTAAAAATATTTGATTATGTTTGCATTATCAAAATCTACAATTCCTAATTTAGTATTGCAAGATAATTGATTTGAGACACTTGACATCAAGAAATGGCTTTATAATCTTGTTATTCTAGGGTGTGGAAGTGTACTCACTTCCTTCTTACACCTTGGTCATACTCTTGTTGATTTTTTCTCACAATATTTGAAGACAAGTATGATGTAACACACTTGAAGATCGATGTAGTATCTTTTTTTGAGTGATCATATAGAAATTGGATCTACCATATTTTTCATCCTTTCTCTCTTGATCAAATGATGTACAATTTATTCATTTTTTTCACCTATAATACCGGGGTCAAGGGTTTGTATTTAAATATAATGATGTAGATCTTAATCCAAATAATTAAATGGTGTACACATTAATATATAATATTAAAATTTAAGAAATATTATCCTTCAAATACAATAATTTTATTTATTTTCAAATGAGGGATGATTCATAATTATGATTACATTTGGTATGTATTGTGTAACGCCCTGCCAAGGAACTCCAAAGGACAACACTAACTATGCCACATTAATGGATTTTTTTTTTGAAATGAAATAACAATAGATTGCATGATATAATAAGCTAAACCTAGGTCTTCTAAGGTTCCTCAACTACACTACTCACAAATCTAACAATCAAGATGACGAGAATCATTTCATTAACTTATCAGATGATATGAGTGATCTAACATGCAAGGTTTGATTAAAAACACCATATTAAATGTTCAAGAACAAATCTCCATGCACATGAACATGCATCAAGAATACCCAATGGTGGAAAAAGCACCAACCTCTCAACCATGTGGAACCCTAAGGTCCACCCCCCGTGCTAGGAGATAACACAAGGACCCACATCATACAGACAACCAAGAATACAAAATGCTAACATAAACAAGTGCTATACATGGCTCCAACACAACACCGCTAACAATACCAACATCACTTACAAAAATTACTTCACTTCCAGAGGCATTCACACAACATAAGGAGAAGACAAACTCATGCGAAACCAACATACCTTTCATGAGGACAAGACAGTTGGTCTTGCCATTCCAGACCTTCCCATCTCATCTCAAGCCTAAACAATCACTTAAGCCAAGAGTGAGGCATATCATAATCTTGATTAATATGAAATATACCCATCCCCTAATTCATTATTAAGGTTATCACTAGATTAAGAAACCCTCCAATGGGTTATCCTGGACACCACTTTGGGTTCTGACCCCCATTGAGAGCCACTCCCCCTACTTGCAACTAGTAAACCCTACACATCAAGCAAGAAATTTACCATCTTGTATACTTATCATAATCACATGGATCCATACATAGTGCAAGGCATTAACTATCTTGCACACTTATCACAATTACAAGAATCTATACACAGTGCAAAGCATTGACCATCTTGCACACAACACAAAACATTTCCAAACCACGTCTAAAGTGAAACCATCATAAGAACCATACATACAAAAATACTCCCTCCCAAGCCTCTGGAAGCCAATCTTAACAACTTTGCACAAATGACTCCCACTTTTAAATAATTACCAAAATCACCCCAATTCCAAAAATGAAACACAATATTCAATACAAGCAATCAATCAAACAATACAACCATGAAATAGACATTATTCACATTTCATATAACTCATTACTTAACCACTTAATTCACCTAATTGGGTCATTTTCCACAATTACAATTACACTAAATAACTAATTATATAGTGAATTTACAAGTCAACAATTGAATAATTATGAAAGAAATCAACAATCATTAATTAACAAAAGATAATCAAATCCATTTATTTAACAAATTCTTCAATTATCTAAATATGAGCAAACCAATTTTCCCTACTCAATTACCCATTCCACTTATCTACGTACTCAATTAATTCACATAGGCAGAAATATTCTTTTACTATAACCATGCTATATGTACAAGTATATATATATTTATATATATACATATACATATACATATATATATATATATATATATATATATATATATATATATATATATATATATATATATATATATATATATATATACATATACATATAATATACATATACATATACATATACATATTCCTCCACGCTCCTGCCCTTATTGCACCTGTGCATCATCATGTGGTGGTATCCACATTAGGATCTTTGAGTATGCTCGCAGGCAACCTTGATGAGCATACTTCTATGATGGTGGCTAGGAAGCTTAGGGACCATGACCATAGATGAGCGTTCTATGGAGCTAGTCCTAGTACCACTCCAGGAGGGTTGACCTCCCATGTATGTACTAGTTTTCATCAGGTATGCTATGGACCTAATCAAACTACACCTAGTTCGGGTGGACATGGAGATTCTGGTGGAGAATTTGGTCACATCAATTCATACGTTAATTTTCTTACTATCGAGCATCACCCTACAGATAGTTCAATATAGGTATAAATATGCATGTACATGTTGAACTTATAAGAATTTTTTAAGTACACATGTTTTTAATGAACATATATATAAAAAAAAAATTGCAATGTTTTAACAATCAAATATTTTCATGTAGATGACACTAGCCATAGGGGAATCATCTACTCCTCGAGTTTATATGTTGACATCAATGCAAGTCAGAAACCCTTATGGGGTGTTTTGATTTCAATTTTTTAAATAATATGAAATAATTTTTGACTTGACTTTTTAATTTGTAATTCAATCATGAACATATGTTTTAAATATTTATGTTGGTTCAAGGGTGTCAATCAACTTCCACATTGGTTCCACCTGAGGTGTTGTCAAGTGCTCATTCATTGTTGGGCGTCTCGCATGAGGTGCAGGTACATGTATATTGTAAATTATTTAAAGTTACTATACTTAAAATTTTCTATTTTGAATTCACTATATATCAAACGTGCACGTACAAGTAAATATTATAAGCGTTATGTCTATAGATGTAGGTTACATCTAATTTCAACTTTCTTTCTCTTGTATGTAGATTGATTCAAAGCATGTAGAGGCAGGTCTGGGTGCACCAGAGCATGTAGAGCTGCCTCACATGATAATTTAATTTTATGATAAATTATAATTAAATTGTCATTAAATCATTTTTAATTGTCTTACATCTAATTTCATATTTCTTTCTCTTGTACAGAGTGATTCAGGTCATCTGGGTAGTCTGTGTGGTGTGAAGAGGTCTCTTGATTATAGAGACGGTATGAGTTAGATTATTTCATGGACTACATTTATTGTTTCTCATGGACTTAATATATTGTTTCATGGACTTTATTGAATTAAGTATTTTATGGTCTATTATTGTTAAATAGTAATTTACACATGTGCATTTTATGTGAAATTAATATGAAATTGAAAGAAGATATTTGTACTTTACAAAAGATTCATAGTCAAGACATTAATGTGAAATTAAATACAAATATGAAATTAATAGCAAATTTAAATATTTGTACTTTACAAATTTAGTGATTCATAGTCAAGGCATTAACTTATCAAAGAAGTTCTAAAAAAATTACTTAAGGGGATCAAATACTTCAAAGTACATGTCTCATATTTAATCACTACAATTGTTGAAGGGGATCAAAGAAGTTCTTAAAAAATTACTTAAGGGGATCAAATACTTCAAAGAACATGTCTCATATTTAATCACGATTGATATAATTCACTTAGAATTTAGGATGACTCATCATAACAAATGATATAATTAAGTAAAAATATTTAGGATGTCCTAATAAGATGTCTTAAGGGGATCAAATACTTCAAAGTACATGTCTCATATTTAATTGCAATTGATATAATTAAGTAGTAGAATTTAGGATGACTCATCATAACAATCACAAAAGTTATACAAAAATAATGTTAATGTTAATATAATTTATATTGTAATAGGATTCCTTAAGGGGTCCTAATAGGACTTCTTAAGGGGATAAAAGAATTCAAAGTACAAATCTCATGTTGGATCACAATTGATATAATTAAGTATTAGAATTTAGAGTGACTCATCATAACAAATAATATGATTAAGTATAAATATTTAGGATATGTCTTAATGGGACGTCTTAAGGGGATCAAATACTTCAAAATACATGTCTCATAGTTAATCACAATTGATATAATTAAGTATTAGAATTTAGGATGACTCATCGTAACAATCACATTCTATACAATTTAAATAGTGTCAATGTTAATTTAATTTATGTCGTAATAGGATGTCTTAAGGGGTCCTAATACGATGTCTTAAGGGGATCAAAGAAGTTCTCAAAATTTGGTGAAGTTTCCCAAGGCAACCGAATTTAACAATAATATACATGATATTAAGTGATTATACAATCAAATTTAATGTTTCAAAGTAGGAAAACAAGCACATTTAACAAACAAAATATATAGAATATTGATTTTGATATATAAAAGTGTAGAGTATAATTGTGTATGCACATGTACATACAAATTTGTACAAAATGTGTAATTGTGTATGTACATATAGGCCAACTCAAAACAATGTTTACAAAATATGGCTATGCTATCTCAAGAAAACACAAAACTTGTGGGGAATGTAGTAGGTCTTCATGCCACCTAATATCAAAATGATACAAGCAATATCAATGAAATCATCAAAACATGTATTTTAATTTATATAAAACTATCTATAGACGCAACTTGTACATGTATTTACTTGAGTATTCCACACATGTGTGTAGGTTGAATATGCATCCTCTCCTTTTTGTTTCAAAGTATGAGATCATTGTGATGATGGCTTAATGATACAAAAAGGATAATAAATCAATTTTAACTATTAATGTACAAGAAATATCAATATATAATCAAAACATGCATTTAAATATATTTTAACTAATAATTACCCCTTTTTACCAAGTATTCCATGTTGTCTAGGTTGAATTTGCATGGAATCCCCTTTTTGTCTCAAAGTATCTGATGAATTTGTGATGATGAATTAAGGATATAAAAGGACAATTTAAATCAATTTCAACTAATAACGCACAAGAAATATCAAAACATGAATTTAATGTATTTAAAATGACAATATAAAACTAAGACTATATTTACTTGTATTTACTTATTCCATTGTACCATTTGCGTCCTCTTTTTTGTAATGCATCTATGATTGTATCATTCTCTTCCATAGAAATTCTCCATAACTCTTAATTTGTAAGTTTTCCACAATACCTCAATAGTTTTATATTTGTTGCCACCACCAAATGTGAGTAGTGTATAATCTTCTTATGTGTTTCATAATCTTCAAATGTAGGAAAACCATTCTTCCTTATTAGGTATTTTTCATAGCCAAGTGCCAACAACCACCCCCAAACCTATTGGATAATGATAGCCATCATAAAAAAAGTTCTTAAAATTTGCTTAAGGGGATCAAAGAAGTTCTCAAAATTTTCTTAAGGTGATCAAAGATTTGTTATAATTAAAATTTGTTTAAGGGGATGTTGTAAGGGGATCATCGAACCTATTAGATAATAATAGCCATCATAATATTCTCAAGGTGCTATTAACTTATATTTAGTCTCCACACAATGAGCCAACCAATATTCTATTTCCTCTTCATTCTCCTAAGGTGCAACAACAACATACACGTCTTGCAAACAAAATTTGATTCAATAACTTGCATGTGTCCATATAATTTGACCAATATACATACATGCATTCATATGTACATAAATAAATAAAAGCATTAAAAAATAGTAATAAAGTGAAATAAATTGAATTAAATTACGTTCTTGTACAAGGTTTGAAACACAGTCATAGTCATATGATGCAAACACTTGATCATGGTCTTCAATTGTTATTTCATATTGATTGTGTGCTTGTGCAAGTGTCAATGATCTTTGCTTCCACTCTTCAAACCATTCTGTATTCTCACATGCTCCCCAATCACTTGAAATACAAAACTAAAAAAATATGCAAGCACCCTTGTCCAAATAGTCTATGTGCTTGCATTCGAACTCTTAAATGAATGCCATTTAGTAGATCAACTTATTGTCACACAATCAAGTCTAGGTAGAATGTTCTTTTCTTCAACCAACCAAAAGAATCAGTGAACTGTAGAGTACTCACTTGATCCGGGTGTAGATAATCTTGTATTGCACCAATCCACAATCCCATGTGCATCTTTAAATTTTACTGCATCCTCATATTTCAATTGTTCTCTAGCAATAATTTTCTTAACACACATACTAGTTCCATTGTGTTCTCCTTTACCATGTCCAACTTCAAAGAAACTCCACATATGTTGGACATTATGTTCCTTGTGAATGCTACTTAATAATAGAACATTCGAGCATTCTTGAACTATCTCAAACAATTATTTGACCATATGAGGTGTTTTGTTATCTAGATTCCTCTTTCTCTTAAATTTGTATAAAATATATTGAAACAATATTGAAAAAATCTAACGAGTGTAATTGGTTGTCACTCAAATAGAAATGATACTCCATCAAAAATTTTCTATCATCCTCTGTGCTATCATCTGCATGTCTGTAAACAATATGAACAAACATAGCCACTTGTACTGATTGTAATATTGTGATTGGATTTCCTTTTGCAGAGCTAGAGTATAGTTTTTTGGAAAATTAACCACTTACAATATAGTTCCAACTAGATATGTGTTTCTACATGCATTAAATTTTCCATCAAGCCATTTGTGAAAACCAAACCTACAATAAGCTAACATAAGACTAACAAAACATGGTTAATCATGTTAGAAACACAAATCAAGCATTCCCTATGAAATTCTTAGCTAAATCAAGAAGAAAACATAAAAATGAGAGCATAATAATCCAAATAAAGCATGAAATCAAATTGAAATAGCTAAAACTTTATCCCATAGGGGGATTGGTGCTCTTTTGATGTGGAAAGAGCCCCTTTCTCAATCCCTTTGATAATATTTGATGATTTTGATGATCCAAAGTGTGAGATTTGATGCAAAATGGTAACATAAACTAGCTAAAATGATGAAAATAGTGAAATGCTATGAGTTGAAATGCCTATAGTAAGAACGCTTCAAGTTGTGGATCCATATTGTGCAGAGGAAGCCTCTATTTATAGAACTCAAGGGTTGAAGAATGAGGGAAATTGGTGAATGTGGGATAAAAGAGGAGCCAATGAGAACGTGACACTGTTCATAATTCTATTGGGTGAGAGTGGAGCACATTTTGGGGAATGTGCTGAGTAAAGGAGGATGTGAGAGGAATAAATGAAAATGGTTGAGGATTTGAAAGGTTGTAAGAAGTAAATAAATGTGGTTGAAAATTTGAGAGGATGTAAGAGGAGTTAATGAAGATATAAGAGGAGTTAATGAATGTGTAAAAGGCTTTTCAAAACCTTTGGAGGGAAATTGAATGAGGAAGTGGTTGGGAGGAATATTCCTTGGAATATGCCATTGTGAGGATAAATAGAGGAATTAGATAATTAAAAGAAATTATTTTCATGTGAAACCTAGTTAGTTGACCATGGGTTGATTTAACTCTTGAGGAGTTAAAAGCTAGAGAATTTATTAATGATGATTAGAAAGTGATTTAAAGTTAATTAATCCAAAATTAATTAACTTGGATGGGTTAGGAGATTGTGACATTTGATTTGATTTATTTAATCAAGTGGGAGGATTTTGGGAAGATTTAATTATTTTGATTTAATTAAATATGATGAAAATTAGTCAAAAGAAGAGTGAATTAATCTAATAAAATTAATTATTTGATTAATAGTGGAAACTACTGAATTTAACTAAATAATGTTGATGATTTAATTAATTGGTTAGTTCGGAGTGATTTAGGAAGAAAAGGGGTTAATTAATTAGAATTAGATGCATAGTATCAATCAAGACTTTTTAAGTGTCTACACCATTGAGCATGTTGAGAGTGCTTGACATATTTTGGTACAATATTACTCTTAAATTCTAATATGAATGCTTGTACACTAACTTTTTCCGTATCTAAATCACAACACTTTCCAATTTTTCCATCTTTTAACATCCACTAATTGTTGTCCAAAATTATTTTTAACACTTTCATGCATACAATTTCTTAAGAATGAAAGATTGCCACAACTAGTGCATTGTCCAGAAATACATGAACTTAAATAAAATAATTTCCCTGTTAGATCTTTCACAAAACAAAATTGATATAAATTCCTTTGTTGTTTCATATGGCATATTAATATCACATTCATGCATAAGCATGCTAGTATGTAAAGTACAACATATTTATTGAAAAACATCATGATAATAATGAAATTGAACATGTGTTTTAGAACAACAAGATATTCGTTGCTTATTAATTTTTACATACCAAGGTTTACATTTTTCAAAAAATATTTGAATTATTCTAATATTACTAGGTAACACTAAATCACCATAAAATTTTCTATAAAAATTTAGCTTGCATTGTATCTAATAGGTGTTTTGGATAAGGATCGTGAACTTTGGACCCCACTCTTAATTTTAAAACATCTCTAGCATTAGATGATACCCTAGTGTTATCATGCCAATATTTTTCAGTCAAAAGTTTGATTTCAACATTCAATTTCATGTCAGACCTCGGGAGTCGACCACTAAAACTCCAACATTGTTTTATTGGATCATTTTCTATACTCTCTTCTCTTTTCCATGTTGAAGTTGAGAAATACAACCTCATAGAACCCAATGAACACTTGCAAGCAAATAACCTACCATGTAGAAGAGATAACGAAACACAACAATGGTGCTCTATAAGTTGTGAAGCAAAAAATGCATTAACAAGAATTAAATAGTTACAAAGAGATCAATCCTTATGAAAGGAGATCAAAACCCTAAATGGAGTAATTAATAATTAATAATTAATTATTAATGACCTAAGTTTAGCTTAAGTGAAAATAAAGTAAAAGGTGACTTAATTAATAAATAAATATGGTTTACTTAATTAAGTAATCAACCTTATAATTACTCCAACACCCCCCCTTAAGATGAACTTAGGGAGAAGCTAAGAAACTAAGGACAAAATGCATGAAAAAAAAGATGGGTCTTGACAACAAGGCCTGATGAGGTACCCAAATACAACCAAATCTCTATAAAGTGGAGAAAAGGAGAAAACCTAGTGGGAAAAAACTCCTCTCCAAAAAGAGATTGAAAGCATGATAAAAAAACTTTAAGGAAGGCCTCACAAAGACCCCCCAAGGACAATTTCCTTCACCCCAAGCATAGATCGCAATTGAAGATAGTGGGGCGATGCCAAAGGTTTCGTGAAGATATTTTCAACCTACGCCTCTTTAGGAATGTACTCCAAGATGAGAGAACCATCCCAAATCAACTTCCTGATGAAGTGCATGTGGATCTCAATGTGCTTTGTCTGCTAATGCTCCACTAGATTGTGGAAATGTATATATCACTTTGATTGTCACACCAAAGAAAAGTGGGACTATTAGGAAGAAATTGAAACTCTCATCAACTACCAAAGCCATAAAATCTCCTGACTAGCTAACACCACTACTCGGTACTCAACCTCTATAGATGATAATGCAATAGAAAATTGCTTCTTGCAAGACCATGTGATAGGACCAAAACCAAGGCAAAAAAACAAAGCCAAAAGTGGAATTTCGATTATTGACATCACCAACCCAATCTAAGTTAGTGAAGCCAACAATGTGAGGGGATCCTGATGTGTAGTGAATGCCATACTATGTGGTGCCTTGAATGTACCTCAAGATACTTTTGGAAACTTTCCAATGGATCTCATGTGGATCATGGGAGAACCTAGAGATAAGACCAACCACAAAAGGAAATATCAGGACGTGAATGCGTCAGGTACAAAAAACTGCCAACCAACTGCCTGTATAATGTAGAGTCTATTGAAGGAGTAGAGCAAGTGGAAGACATAACAAAACCTAATTGAAATGGTGTGGGGGTAGGCTTGCAATCAAGCATGCCAAATCTCTAGAGCATATCAAGAGCATACTTCTACTGATATATGGAAATCCCATCTAAAGACTGAATAACTTGTAGACCAAGAAAATAGTGTTGAAGACCAAGATTTGTCATCTCAAATTGCTCCATCAAATCTCTTTGAACACTTTGAATCATAGAGGATGAGCTACCTGTAAGAGTGAGATCATCAACATATAGCACAAGGATCAAAAGATCACCCTCCTGACACTAAATGTACACAGTGGGATCAAAATGACATGTTAAGTGAGAGGAAAGAAAAAAAGAGTCCATCTTCTCATACCAAGCCCGAGGGGCTTGTTTGAGACCATATAATGAATGTCGAAGTCTACAAACCAAAGAAGTGTCCTACACAAATTCCTGAGGCTGCTCCATATAGATCTCCTCATCTAGGTCCCCATGCAAGAAGGAACTCTTCACATCCATATGAAAATTTTTCCATCCTTGTGAAGCTGCTAGTGATAGTAAAAAGTGAATAGAATTCATCTTGGGAACATGAGTAAAGGTCTCAAAGTAATCAATACCCTCAACTTGATAAACCCCTTCACAACAAGATGTTCCTTATACCTACCAATAGAACCATTTGTAACAAATTTGGTATGGTAAACCCACTTGTACCGAACCAACTTTCTTCCCTTAGGAAGAGGAAAAAGATCCCATGTATGATTCTTCATCAAAGAAGAATATTCCTCCTCCATAGCCCTATCCCACTTAGGAGTACATGTGGCCTTTGAAAACTTCTAAGGATCATCCGAAATGGCATAAATCAAAACACTAGAAACTAATTTTTGTGCGTGTGTACAATGACAATCTAAAGGATCACCTGCCATAGATCCAGCTGCCTCAACAGTAAAGTGGGCCTACTTGGGAAAATGTTGTGTAGCTAGTGGTGGTGGGGATGGTGGATCATCATCTGCATCATCCTCAAGAGACACAATCCTCAAGAGATGAAGAGGGAGGAGTAGGTAGTGAGGGAGAAGCTGTTGATGAAGAATCCATTAGAGGAAAGGCTCATCAAACTGGACATCTCACCGAAACAAGACCTCTCCAAAATCAAGATCAAACAATCTATATGCCTTAACATCCTCACAATAGCCAACAAATATGAGTGGTTGGATTTTCCACTCCATGGATTTTTGCTGAGCATCAGGAACAAATGTCCAAGCCTCACTACCAAAAACTCAGAATGTAGAACCATTGGTCTTGACATGGGTCCAAGCCTCCTCAGGAGTCATGTGTCGTAATGCATTATGAGGCATCCAATTATGAATATAATTGGAAAAGTTGACTGCCTCAGCCCAAAATGAAGAATCCATAGACCATGACTATATCATACAATTGGCCATCTCCCGTAAAATCCTATTCTTTCTCACAACAACACCATTTTGCTAAGGGGTGTAAGGTACTATAAATTGATGCTGCAAACCATGCTCAGTGAAAAAGTCCTTAAAATCCTAATTATCAAACTCCCCCCATTATCTGTGCATATCCTCCTGAAAGAAAGACCATAATGCTTCTCCACAAATGTCTTAAAGATCCTGAATGAATCAAAGACATCATACTTGTACTTAAGAAAGTACACCCATGTATGTCTAGAGAAGTCATTAATAAATGTGAGCACATATTTGGCCCTTGAAAATGAAGTCAAAAAGGACATGAGGTCACTATGTACCAACTCCAAGGGTGCCTCAACATGTGTGGCTCTACCCATAGGAAAACAATCCCAGTGATGTTTTCCAAGTACACAACCTCGACAAACACCATCAATATAGGAAATATGTGGGAGCCCAATCACTAGTGCCTATGTACTCATCTACTATAGATATCTATAATTGACATGGCCAAAACGCTCATGCCAAAGCTTACTCACTGTGTCTGCATGTGCTATAAGAGATTAACCTAAACCATTTGTACTCTCAAAGCAATCAAATCTATATAAGTGGGATGCAGAATCAACACTCCTAGTAGCCACAACCAAATTAGGATCATGTAGGTCTTGAATAACCACATCATGTGGTGAGAACTCAACTGTTTTACTAGTGCCAGAATGGAAAATCTGATAAACTAAAAGGAGGTTTGTCAAAATGTTAGGAAAAACAAGTACATCTTAAAGGTAACCACCATCCAATGAAATCAAACCTGAACTCATAACTATAAGCTATGTAGAGTCACCAACTGCAATTTGTGAAGTGCCACAACATGCAAGTGTGGTGATAGACTCCTGAGTGTGTGTCATATGGTGAGAAGTACCACAATCTAGAATCCAAGTGGATCCTAAAGGTAATGATCATGCAGAAAGAGCATGACCTTTCCTCGTGTTTGGGGAAGGTGACTGAGGTGAGGTGATATGATGTTGCATGGCCTCCTCTAAAACCTCTAATCACTTCCAACACCTAGAAACTGGATGACCTTCCTTTCCACAAAAAATGCAAGGATCACTTGATTTCTTCTTAGTCTTGGAGGAAGACTCACCAAACTTAGAAGATTTACCCTGCTTAGGGTTGGATTATGGTTTGGAGTTAGACTTAGGTGGTGGCTTCGAGGAACTTTCACTGCCTGTTGAATTTGTTTTTGGCCTTTGTTTCTGCTTCTTCTTCCGCTGAGATGTCTAAGCTACCAATGCTTGGTTCTTTGATCTTAGAAGAGCATCCAACTGTGTTACCTTGGCTTGCTCACATGTCAACCAATCACAAAATACCTCAATGGTAGTGTTGAAAATTGAGGTGTTTTCTTAGCTTAATACTTTGTAAAACTTTAAGATTGTTGATTTAACTATGATTTTCCTTTGTTAGAGATTCTTTGTGGGTGATTATCTGATTAATCCATTTTACTATTTGTAGAATGAAGATAGAAGTTGTAGAAGAATTAGACATGATATTAAAAATATTACACAAGCATAATCATGGAGAAACCCTTTTGGGAAAAAAATCACCAAGAATTAATGTATTATTTAGTCTCTAAAGTAGATTACAATAACTCCAATTCTTGCTTAAGAATGCTTCTTTTGCCTTCACCAAATCTTCTTCACAACCTACAATAAAAATGATAATAACTCTCTTCAACTTGCTTGAGATAAATAGGCATTAAACAAATTTGTAAACTCCACAAGAGTTACAAGTACAATGCTCAACCCCTATCCCTAAAAGGTACGCCTATCTCTTGCAAGTAAAATTATGCTCTAAAAAACAATGTAAAATCCTCATCTTAATCCATTTGGGCATCCCAAAATGAAGTGAAAACTCAACCTTTATTCTATAAATATCTTCTAGGATTTATCCTCAAAGTAGGCGGCCACGAGTGGGCCCACTTAACTTAGCCTTTTGAAATATCTTATTATGCAAATGGGTTAATTCCAAGAAGCCAACTTGGGCGCCCAAGATGGGTTTGATTCATTTCCTGTAACTGAAACATTTCTCTCCACCATTCATGCAAGAATGGTTATCCCCTGTTAATTGAAGGTAGTCCCTGTTATCTGTCATGGAACTCAAGTCATTAGTCATGCATTCCAAGTTAACTGAAGTCAACTAGCATTCAATTATAACTAACTGAAGATAACTAAACCATAACTGAACTGAACTAAATTGAACTGATATGAACTGAACTGAACTTCATGCATGTAAACATCAAACCATAACTCCTAAGATCTTTACATGCATTCAAAAGTGTTATTTCTTACTCTAAATAGTTAACTAAACTCAAGGTGAGTGTCACCTACCATGTGGGTGCCCCATGTGCCCCTATTATTTAGGAACTCATATTGGATGCCCTCACATGCTCCTAACATTTAGAATTAATTACAAATGTCAATTAACATGATTATTCATCAAATATTAATCTCTTTCTAATCCTAGTGTTGGGAAACACTTTCCAAGGACTTAGGAGATACATGAAATAAATAATGTTTAGGATTGCAATTAAATGGCATCCTATTTCCAACATTCTCCCACTTGACATTATAAATTATAATTATTGTAAACAAGAATAATAATTATAAATCAAGTATAGGAATCAAGGCCAATGACCTTCCTGCACCATGAGAACTTATCTGTAGGAATTGGTTTCGTAAGATCATCTGCAACATTAATCAAAGTGTCAACTTTCTCAATTAATACCTTTCCACTTTCAACCATTTCTCACAAAAAGTGATATTGAACATCAAAATGCTTAGTACGAGCATGATACATAGGATTTTTGGCTAAGCAAATACCACTCTGACTATCACATTCAAGTCTAACTTGCTTGCAATTTAAACCAATACCTTTCCCAAGTCTTTGTAACCAAATTGCCTCTTTAGAGGCATGTGTGGCAGCCATGTACTTTGCTTCTATGGTGGACAAAGAAACATTGGGCTGCCTCTTACTCATCCAACTAATTGCAGCTCCAAACAAAGTGTACACATAGCCAATTGTCGACCTCTGACTATCTAGATCTCCTGCCCAATCTAAATCAACAAAACCCTGTATGTCCAATGATCTATGCATAATATTAATATTATTAGAACCATGATAAACTAAACAGTAATCAAAAGTCCCGCGTAAATATCTAAACACCCTCTTAACATAAGTCCAATGTTCTTTACTAGGGTTAGACATAAACCTACTAAGAACTCCCACTGCTTGGGCTATATTTGGTCTCGTACAAACCATTGCATACATTAAACTGCCAATTGCACTAGCATATGGAATTTCAGACATTTCCTCATAATCAAAATCAGATTTAGGACTCATTTCTAAACTTAATTTCGTGCCAACTGGTAAAGGAATATTAACTGGTTTACTGTCTTGGATGTTAAACCATTTCAAAATAGTATCAACATAATTGTTCTGACTTAAGCAAAACTTTATGTTACCTCTATCTCTGCTGATCTCCATACCAAGGATATATTTTTCAGCCCCTAGATCTTTCATCTCAAATGTGCTCGAGAGTTGTGCTTTCAATTCTTTGACCATTACCTTGCTGTTAACAATAAACATGTCATCAACATACATGATAACAATTAAAAGCTGATCATCAATAACTTTTATGTAAACACAATGATCTTGCTCACTCCTAACATAACCAATTTTTAATGCAAAAGCATCAAACTTCTGGTACCACATTTTGGGTGACTGATTCAATCCATATAAATATCTCTTTAACTTGCAAACCAATTCTTCTTTTCATTTTACAACAAAACCTTAAGGTTGCTTCATATAAATCTCCTCATCAAGATTCCCATGCAAAAATGCAGTTTTCACATCCATTTGATCTATCTCAAAATCATAAGCAACATCAATTGATAAAAAGAATCTAATAGAAGTTAGTTTAGCAACAGGAGAGAAGATTTCATTAAAGTCAACTCCCTCTCTTTGTGAGTAGCCCTTGGTTACTAATCTATCCTTGTACCTTTTGAGATTACCATCTACTCCAATCTTCTTTTTAAAGTTCCATTTACAACCAATGGCCTTTCTTCCTTTGGGAAAACTCTCAAGATCCGATGTGTCACAAGTATCCAAGGATTCCATTTCCTTATTCATAACTTGTGACCAAAGCTTGTTCTCATCTGAGGACAAATCTTCCCTATAAGAACAAGGTTCATCATTAGTACTCATTAAAGCAAAAATACAATGGAAATTAGGTGGGCTATACCTATCAATGAGATTCCATTGTCTTGTGGATCTTCTCAAAGGAATTTGTACTTGTTCCTCAATATGCTTATCTTGAGCATCTATTTCAGAAGAACTCTCTGAACTCTCCTCTTCCAATCCATCTAATTGTTCTTCAACATGTGCATCTTGTTGCTTCTCATTATTTATCACAAAATGCACTGCTTGAGAAGTATCATTCTCCTTTGGTTGTTCTTCTCCTGAATAAGCTCTAAATTCCCTGAAAATCACATCTCTAGATAAAGAAACTTTTTGAGTTGGTGGATTTCAAAGCTTGTATCCTTTTACATTTTCACCATAACCTATGAATATGTATTTCTGTGCTTTAGGATCCAATTTAGATTGCTTTTCTTGAGGCATGTGAACAAAAGCCTCACAACCAAAGATTCTTAAATGTGCAACACTAGGCTTCTTACCTAACCACATTTCATAAGGAGTTTTATCTTCAATAGATGAACTAGGGGATCTATTGATTAAATAACAAGAAGTACAAATAGCCTCAACCCAAAGGGACTAGTCTAACTTAGCACTACTTAACATACTCCTAGCTCTTTCCATTAAGGTTTGGTTCATCCTTTCTGCTACTCCATTCTGTCTCATTATTCCTGCATACATACAATAATCATCAAATTCCCTAGAACAATACTCACCACCATTATCTGATCTCAACACTTTTATCTTATGATCTGATTGTTTCTCAACCAAAGCCTTAAATTCCTTAAACTTATTAAACACATTAGATTTGTTATGCATAAAATATATCCAAGTGCATCTTGAGACATCATCAATAAAATGTGACATAGTATCTAGATTTTCCAATAGAGTCAATATCCACAGGGCCCATTACATCTGAATGAATAATCTCTAATAATCTTTTAGCTTTATTTGTACCACTAGGAAATTTAGATCTAGATTGCTTTCCAAACACATAGTGCTCACAAAAGTCATTTTTTCCAATATTATAATTAGGAATACCATCAACCAAATTTTTATTAAGAATGGTCCTAATACCTTTTTCACCTATATGGCCCAATCTATGGTGTCATAACATACATGTATTTTCAGCTTCAATTACATTGGATAAAATATTTACATTGGAGGTATTCATCTTAAAGAAAGTCGCAATCTGAGATCCTTTAGCAACCACCATATTCCATTTCACCAACCTACAACCACCTTTTTCAAATGTCACATGCATTCCAGAATCATTGAACTTAGAGACATAAAGTAGATTTCTAGCAAGTCCTAGAATATGTAAACCATCATTAAGGGTCTTAACCCTACCATCACTGAAACACAATTCTACCTCTCCTTTTCCAACAACCTTTGTTGTGCTATTATCTCCAAAGAAGACATCCCCTCCATCATATGCAGTATACTTAGTGAACCACTCCTTGTTAGGAGTCATATGATAGGAGCAACTTGAATCAATAAGCCAAAATTTATCAACAACAATATTAGAAGAAATGACTAATGCATCATTACTGTCATCCATGGATTTGTCTGTAGAAGCATCCAAACTCTTTTTCTTGCTCTTACAATCCTTTTTAATATGTCCAGGTTTTCCACAATTCCAACACTTTACCTTACTCTTACCAAGGGTTTTAGACCATCCTTTGGACTTACCCTTTTCTTTCTTGTCTGCCTTAGATTTCTTCTCTTTAGGCCTACCTCTTACAAACAAGGCATCTTAGGAGCTAATTTTAGACTTCCTCCTCATCTCCTCTGATAGGAGAGTAGGAATGATATTTTCCATCTTTGGATCTACACCACTACCATTGATAGCAACAATTATATTTCCCCAAGAATATGGTAAAGAACAAAGTAACAAAATGCATTTATCCTCATCTTCTAGCTTTACATCTACAGATGGTAATTGACCGAGAATCAAATTAAAAGCATTTAAATGTTGTGCTACAAAATCACCATCTTTCATTTTTAAAGAATACAACTGCCTTTTCAGATACAACTTATTGGTGAGACTTTTAGTTTGATAAATATCACCTATTCTCTTCCACAATTTATATACAGTATTTTCATCTAAAAATTTCAAGTGAACAACATCAACAAGATATAATCTAATTGTTCCTCTTTCCTTCTTATCTAACTTATCCCAATATTCATTTGAAATAGTTGTAGGTATCTTTGTCTCATTATTAACAACTAACCACTGATCTCTTTCTTCAAGAAGATCTTCCATTTTTAGTTTCCACATTTCATAGTTAGATCCATTGAACCTTTCAATATCTAAATGAGAGTTCATTGTAACAAACTTATTTTCCAAAATCAGCAGTAACAAAAATAATAAAAGCTCCCACTAAGCCAATAAATTCTTCAATCTTTAAGAGAAAGGAATCCCAATAATCTACCCAACCTCAACTTTGATACCAAATGTTGAAAATTGAGGTGTTTTATTAGCTTAATACTATGTAAAACTTTAAGATTGCTGATCTAAATATAATTTTCCTTCGTTATAAATTCTTTGTGGTTGATTATCTAATCCATTTTACTATTTGTAGAATAAAGACAAAAGTTGTAGAAGAATTAAACAGGATATTAGAAAGATTACACAAGCGTATACCATGGAGAAACCCTTTTGGGAAAAAAACTCCACCAAGAATTAATGTATTATTCAATCTCTGAAGTAGATTACAATAACTCCAATTCTTACTTGAGAATGCTTCTTTTTCCTTGACCAAATCTTCTTCACAACCTGCAATAAAAATGATAATAACTCTCTTCAACTTGCTTGAGATAAATAGGCATTAAACAACTTTGTAAACTCCAAAAGAGTTACAATTACAATGCTCAACCCCTATCCCTAAAAGGTATGCCTATCTCTTGCAAGTAAAGTTATGCCATGAAGAACAATTTCAAATCCTCATCTTCATCCATTTGGGCATCCCAAACTGAAGCACAAACTAAACCTTTATTTTGTAAATATGTTCAAGGCTTTATCCTCAAAGTAGGTGCCCAAGAGTGGGCCCAATTAACTTAGCCTTCTGAAACATCTTATCATGCAAATGAGTTAATTCCAAGAAGCCAACTTGGGTGCCCAAGATGGGTCCAAGTCATTTCCTGTTAACTGAAACATTTCTCTCCACCACTCATGCAAGAATGGTTATCCCCTGTTAACTGAAGGTAGTCCTTGTTATCTATCATGGAACTCAAGTCATTAGTCATGCATTCCAAGTTAACTGAAGTCAACTAGCATTCAACTAAAACTAACTGAAGATGACTAAACCACAATTGAATTGAACTGAACTAAAGAAAACGAAATTGATTTTGAACTGAATTGAACTAAACTAAATTGAACTGATCTGAAATGAACTAAACTAAACTAAACTTCATGTATGTAAACATCAAACCCTAACTCCAAGAATCTTTACATGCATTCAAAAGTGTTATTTCTTACTCCAAATAGTTAATTGAACTCGAGGTGAGTGTCAGCTACCATGTGGGCACTCTGATGAGTCCAGTTTATGAATCAATTTGGATAGAAGTTTATTGTCTATTTGCAGTAGTTGTCATAGGCTTTGATGCTTGGATGTTGATATTTTTATGATATTTCCTCAAAACCATAAACATTGGGCATAAGATTATTTTTACAATATTTAATGACATTGACATGCTATATGAACTATTTGTGTTGATTTAACATGTGGATTAATGAATGCTACTGTAAGATAGTTACAAATATGTAATTTTTGTGCATACTAATATTATTATGCAGATATAATTAGCAGCCTACAAAATTAAAGAAGATTCTGCTAGCTGGTCATTCGCCATAACAGTCAACAAGGTGATCATTCAAAGGTCAATAAAGGGAAGACTCTCGACGGTGGGAGATTCCTCATTCAAATAAAAGTTTTAACCACCTTGTAAATGGTCTTAATTATCTATTGAGCGAATATAGGGGTTACTATTGTGCTAAATCTGCGTTAAGGAAAATATGCCTGACTAGATTTTGTGCATGCATAACCACCTCTCCACTTTTTATGCTTTCCCTAAAAAGGCGTCCTCCTATTTTTTTAGAGTTGATCGGCTTGCTAGGTGATTAGTTAGTAGCTTTTCTCCCCATAAATAAGACTCAGATGCTCCTTCAAAGGAGGTTGCTTAACCTAATGATGTACTCACATTCTTATTTTTTTAGTAATATAGTCATATTGCTCTATTGTACTTGTGTTTTCTAATGAATAAAATGAGTTTATAAGTTCATGCATCCGAGTTTACATTTTCCTTAGGGGATAATCATCCAAGGGGCCCCACTTGGTGAGCATTCCATCCTTTAGCTTAGTTATTACTTTTTGTTCAGTAATTAGTTAAAAATATGACAATGACTATTCCTACAGCCAGTAGAATTTCATTATGTGGCTGTACTAGCTGTTCCTGTAGCCAAAGAAGATAGAGTAGTTTCTTGTTTGTTCACTCAAATTTTCATTTTTGTCATGCATTTCAGCTTAGAATAGTTGTTGGTTGATGCTCAACACTTATGTCATTTCTTTCCAAGCAATTTACTTTCAACATTGTGTCTTTCTTATCTATAGGATGAATATGGCTACTTTGGATCCTTAGTGCACATACTGTGCTGACCCATTTCAAGTTCATGTCTCTTAGTTGACAAGTTAAATGCACCTTCATGATGATTGAAATAGCTATTCAAATTAGATGTCCAATCTATGAATCATAGTTTTAAGGGCTTAGTTATTAGATCATTGTAGGAGGCCAACATTTTTTGGCGTCATTGTCGGGGATGGTCTCAAATTAGGGAGATCTTTGGAGTCATTAGTATTTTTTCTTGCTACAGTATTTCTGAAAGTTTGTTCTTAGTATACCCCTCAATTGGGAAAGTAATGATTCACTATTATTTTTCCAATTCTTTATGTGAGCTGGCTGATAGTGAGTTGATACTGTATGCATAGAGGAAGGAGGAGAGATACTCATGGGAGATACCTTCCTAATAACCCCAATCCATTCCAGCTAGATGAGCATTTGAATCTGCCAAGAGAAGAAGAAGAAGAAGAGCCAAACCGCTTTGCTGATGCATTTCCTGATCTGAACAGTTCTAAAATTTCCTCTGAAGACCAAATCAGCTTGAAAACCCTTTTGCTTTGGAACTACATAAAGTAGGCATGGGTGATGCAAATAGAAACAAAGCTAACCAACTAGATTTTCCTTTCCCTATTTCCCATTAAAATGAAGTTGACAACCTCAAAAATATCCTTGCATCAATCCTTCCTAAGTTTTATGGACTTGTTATAGAAGATCCTGATACTTTCTTGTTCTTGTTTGACATACTTTGTAGGAGTTATGACTATACCACTGATGCCCATAGGCTTAAGCTATTTCCTAACACCTTGAAAGAGGTTGTATTAAGATGGTTCATGAGTCTAGGAAAAAATACTGTGGAGACTTTGGAGGACATGAAGACAAAGTTCCTTGAGAAATACAAGGAATATTGCAGGGGCAGTGACATGAGAGGAGATGACATTTTTAGGATGCAACAAAAGGAAGATGAGAGTCTAGAGGATTACATTGCAAGGTTTTTGTTTTTCCTAAAGAAGTCTCCACACCATACACTCAATGAAGAATCACAAAAGTTGTTTTTTCTGAGAGGAATTAATGACATCTATACTGATGCCTTAGACCTGATGGGAGGAGGAGATATCACCCAAGTTCCTTGGGAAGACATCAAGAAGATATGTCAAAACTATTCTAGGGAAACTTCAAAGAAAGGGAGAGCTTACCAATCCTCTATGGGTAAGTCATATACTAATGGAGTTTCAAGAATTGAGATTACTCACTTGTTGGTAGACTTCAAGCAAGAAATTATAAACAATTTAGCTACTCAGCTGGATACACTTTAGGCCAAAAAGAAAGAAGAGGAGGCAAAGGCAACATTGGCAGAGTATTTCCCCCATTGCAAAAAAAATAAGAAGGTCTGCAGATGTAGGATGATAGCTAATATTGAAAGTAAGAAGATTCCACCCGAGTTCAAGCCAAACCAAGGTGAAGATGACCAAGTCTAATACGTTGCACAAAGGAGGCCATGGGCTCCAAGACAGGGTATGCCACCGGATCCACTATCTTTTGTTGGGCCATATTTCAATTCTTATTCATCTAGTAACCAATGGAAACCCCCATATCCATCCAATTATGGAGGATATCCACCAAAACCTTGGAATAACCCTCAAAATTCATGTCCCAATTACCAAAAATCTCCACCCTAGTGGTAGCAAGCTCAGAGGAATTGGCAGCAGTTTCAAAGAAATTGGAAGCCACCCCTAGGAAATTGGCAGCAAACATCTCAATGGAGGGGAGGACAACAATGACCAAACCAAACAAATAGTTACATGAAACCACCTTCTCAACCCCAAAAAATTGTTATAATGCCTCCTCCTGTTAGCTCAAGTTCAAATGTGCCTAAACCTACTCAGCTACCAGCTCATCCCACACCCAACCCAAATAACAAACCACAACAACAGCCATTATACTCCACTGATCCAAATGAATTCCCTGCATATGCTATGAGTGTAAGTGACATCCGGTTACATTTAGGAACTACCTTTCCAGCTCCTTCCACACCTATTATCACTGAGCTTCCTGTGGAAGAAGAGGATCCTCTAAATACCCCCATTCAGCCAAGTGTACCTAAGAATCCTGAACCGATCCTAGTCAAGCAGACTGCACAAACACCCCCATTTCTCCAAAGATTGGAAACTGTGAAAGAAAAGGAAGAAAAGGAGGATGCAACTTTTGACATTTTAGATCAGTTGAAGTATATATGTGTCCAGATACCTCTATTTCAAGCCATAAAAGATGTTCCAATCTATGGCAAGACAATTAAGGAAGCATGCCTTAAGAAGCCAGGCAAAAAGAAGAAAGACCCCACTATGGTTCATGTGGTGTGACAACTAGTTGACATCATGCTTGGGAAAGTGACTGTTCCCAAATATAATGATTCAGGGAGTCCTATGGTGGGAGTTGTCATAAATGGGATCCAGATAAAGAATGTTTTGATTGACTTGGGAGCAACAATAAGTGTAATGACCAAGGATATCTTGCAGCAACTAAATGTTGCAAGTATGAGACCTACTCCTACTAACCTATAGCTTGCTAATAGTTCAACTGTTAAACCTGATGGTGTAGTAGAGGACCTCGTGGTAACTCTAGACTCATGGGAGTACCCAATAGATTTCATGATTCTTTCTCCTAAATCCACACTTGGTGGGTATCTTATCATTCTAGGAAGACCATGGTTAGCAACAAAAAATGTATATATTGGATGTAGGACATGAGACATGACCATTTTTGATAGAAAGAGCATAAAAAAGCTTGTTCTCTACCCTCCTGCTCAGCCATCCCACAATATGGATAATTCCATATGGCCACATGCTAGTGAAGAGGCCAAGGAAGTTAATTCTGTGGCACAACTTATGATGTTAGGTAGAAGCTCTTTCATGTAGCTTCAAGATGAAGATGAAGTGTTGTCTAACATAATTCAAAATCATTGTGAAGTAGAGGAAGTATCATACTCTTCCTGTAGCTGCTCTTCCTACAACAGAACTTCCTACAACAACAGGTACGTCTCATACATTTTTTCCACATGAACTAAAATTACCAAGCATTAGTGAAGCAGCTATGGTAGAGATAACTACACAAGTGCAAGTGAAATAAGGAAAATATCTACACATCAACCAAAATTTGAGTGAAAAACAACAGTTTTCATTGACAAACTTAATGAGGACCCACCGACATGAATTTGTGTGGGAATATCACGATATGAAGGGATTGGATCCTAAGCTTTGCACTCATAGAATTTACATCAGAGATGATTGTACACTAGTGAGGTAGTCGCAAAGAAGAATTAACCCTACATTAAGAGAAATTGTAAAAGGTGAACTACATAAATTGCTAGATGCATGATTTATCTACCCCATTTCAGATAGCCAGTGGGTGTCTCCATTGGTGATTATGCCCAAAAAGGGAGGGAAGTGGAAAGTTTGTGTTGATTACAGGGAACTCAATGCTGCCACCAAAAAATATCATTTCCCCTTACCTTTCATAGAGCAAGTTCTAGATTCACTTGCAAGCAAGCAATACTTTTCTTTTCTAGATGGATTTAGTGGCTATAACCAAATCCAAATTGCACCTAAGGACCAGGAGAAGACTACATTTACCTATCCATGGGGGACCTATGCCTACTTAGTACTGCCATTTGGCTTATGCAATGCGCCTGCAACTTTTCAAAGGGAAGTCATTAACATATTCTTAGACATCTCTCATGATTGCATAGAAATTTATATGGATGATTTTACCACCTATGGTGCTGATTTCAATTAAGCATCAGAGAATCTCAGGAGAGACCTACAAAGGTGTGAAGAACACAATCTATCTCTAAATAGTGAGAAGTGTGTCATGATGATGTAGGAAGGTGTAGTCCTTGGCCCCTACATATCTCACAAAGGAATTCAAGTAGATCCTACAAAGATTGAGGTGATCACAAATTTTCCTACACTTGTAAAACAAAAAGATGTTAGGATTTTCTTGGACCATGCAAGCTACTATAGGTGTTTCATCAAGGATTTCAAAAAAATAGCAACACCATTGTAGACTCTTCTTACTAAAGATGTTGAATTTCAGTGGACTGAAGACTGTGACAAGACATTTTTTGATTTGAAGGTGGCTTTGACTCATGCTTCTGTACTCAAAGGTCCTAATTGGGAGCTTCCTTTCCACATCCATATAGATGCATCCAACTATAACATAGGAGAAGTCTTATGGTAGAAAGAAGGAGCTATTGAAAATGCTATTTATTTTGTCAGCAAAAACTTACAAGGAGCTGAATTAGATTATATAGTAACAAAAAAAGAAATGCTGGCAGTAATCTATGCCCTCAACAAATTCAAGCACTACATTATAGGCTATCAAATATTTGTGCACATAGACCATGTAACCATTAGGTATCTCATGAATAAACCTTTGATATCAGGTAGGTTAGCAAGATGTCTATTGCTGATATAGTAGTTTGACATAACCATTGTAGATAAACTAGGGAAGGCCAATGTTGTTGCATAATTTCTTTCACGGTTGACTATATCAAAGGATAATCAGGTCATAGATGACTCTTTCACTGATGAGCACTTATTTTCCATCAGTGTGCAAACACCCTAGTATGCTGACATAGCTAACTATCTAGTCATAGGGAGAGTTCCTCCTCACTTCTCTCCAAGAGAAAAGGGTGCTCATTGAAAAATAATTTCCTTTTTCATGGATTGTAGGATGTTTGTTTTACACTAGACTAGACCATGTCATGAGATGTGTGAGGGAAGATGAGACATATGATATTTTTCATGCATCCACAATGAACCATGTGGAGGAAATTTTGTAGCCAAAAGGACAACAATGAAGATTTTGAATACAAGATATTACTGGCCAACACTCCAAAAAGATGCAGAAAAATATACAAGAAAGTGTGATAGGTGCCAAAGGATGGGCATGCCAACCAAATATGATGAAATGATCCTTTACCCTCAGGTAGTAATCACTCCATTTGACAAGTGGGGATTAGATTTTGTAGGACCCATTGATCATCCACCCAATGGTAAGTCTTATATCCTAGTATGCACTGATTATGTAATTAAGTGGGTAGAAGTTAAGGCCATGAAGCATGCAAGAGATAATAAGGTTGCATAATTTCTTTATGAGGAATTTTTTTCCAGGTATGGGGTTCCAAGAGAGATATTGACTGAGCAAGGGGCTCAATTCACATCAACCTTTGTTGTAGCACTGGTCAATGAGTACAACATAAGGCACATGAAGTCTACTACTTATCACCCCCAGGCCAATGGACAAGTTGTGGTGAATAACAAGGAAATTGAAGCCATTATGACCAAAATGGTGGCTGTTCATAAGAAGGATTGGGAAAACAGGCTACCAAAAGCTATCTGGGCCTATAGGACAAACTGGAAAATAACTACAGGCTTCACTCCATTTGAGTTGTTGTATGAAAAGATAGCTATGATGCCAATTGAATTTGAACATAAGACTCTTGGGACTGCAATAGACTTGGGGATGGACATCTCTGATGCACAAAGGCAAAGAATCATGTAGCTCAATGCATTGGATGAAATGAGGAAGACAACCTTGCATCATACAAGGTAGTGCAAAATCAGAGAATCAAGTGGCATGATAAATTCATCAAAGATAATAAATTTCAGCCAGGAGATTAGGCCCTGCTCTATGACTCAAGGTATCAGGATAATGCAGGAAAATTGTAGACACGGTGGCTAGGACCATATGAGGTTGTTGAAGTATTCCCCAATGGTGTTGTTCAACTCACTACTATTGACCCAATCAGATTTAAGCTACTTGTCAATGGTCATCGCCTCAAATTGTATCACAAGACAACTTCCAAGGAGGAATTCCTGCAAAAATTCACTAAGCATGCAACACCCAAACTTCCTGTAGTCAAAGGAAGCAAACCTAGTGTCCCTCCTTCTGGCTAATTAAGGTATGTAACTTTTCATAATAAAGACTTTCACTTTTGTGGGGGTCCACTTCACCCATCTACCCATCCACTCCACCTTTCTCTCTCTTTCATCACACCTCCATCATTTCACTTCATTCCATCATCACTTCACTCCATTTCACTCCATTTTCATTAATTGCTCAACTGACCTCTCAAAAGGTGAATGGTACTTTCTCCATAATCTTTGTAATAGATCTTCTAAGAATCTAGGTGTACATGCACATCAAGTTGTTATCTCTTAATTGTCTTTTATTACATTCATTTAATTGTTGTAAATTAATATAGATGTTCTCCATAGCATGGCATTATTCCCTGCCCTATCAAATTGTCATAACTCTCACACATGTGAGGACACATGCTCAAATTTAGGTTGGGGGGGAAGTGTGAATACTATGCCCACATGTCTGCATATATTGGTTCACATCAACAAAGTTTAAATTGAGTTGATTCAAATTCTGAGTGAGATGATGACTTGCATGTGTGAGGTGATATTAATCGTAGCGCCATTTTTCTTGATCATAGCCTTCATTGATTACTCCTTTATTTCATTTATTACTCATGTCATAATCTTAAGCCAAAAAAAAGGTAAAATTCAGACAACACCGATGTTTGAAATTTAGCAACGTTGCAGGAAGGAGAAGTTTAGTTTTCAAATGAAGATTGCAGGAAGAGAAATTTTGCAGAGCAATTATTTGATTATAGACAGTTGAACAATGGGAGGTGGGTTAATCAGGAATGAACCCATAGTTCATGATGTATTACTGCAAGACGCACCTTGCCAGGTCTAGTTTAGAAATTGCACGTGGATAGATTATTTCTTGAAGCTTAATGGTTTTAATGAAGATGTTGCGTTGGAATTTTCCCAGACATTGTCTGAAAAAAGGCCATGGTGAAAGGGTTGGAAGTAATGGCTACTGAAGAAATAATTGTAGAAGTTATAGGGTTGCCTGCCGATGGTGAAAATTACCCTGCTTCCAGAGATCCCATGTTAGCTAGGGCTAATTTTATAGAACCTAGTGACCCTCCATTGAGTGTGGACAAACAAGGTGCAAAAAGAACCTCACTACCTAAGCTGTGGAAGCAAGTTGTTCATGTTGTGAAGTACATTAATTGCAAAGGTCGTCAGTCGAATCTACAATTTGTGCACTTCAAACTTTTGAATCATATGAGGCACGAGAGAAGAATGAATGTGCCAAATGTGCTATACCACCTTATCTCAATCATGGCGGCCAAGACCCAAAAAGGTATAAATAATTTTGTTTCCCACCATTGTCTGATCAAATTGTTAGTCAAAAAGTATTTGCATGATGTGTCTGACATGAATTGGGAAGAATTCTTAAATATTGATCAAATTAGACCAGAACATTTGTGACCTAGGGTTTTGCCTCAACCTAATAGGGCAAGAAGAAGATTGAGCATGATTGAAGCTACTCCTGGTGCCTCAAATTCTAGCCCATGCCCTAGTGTAAACCCTCCTGCAGTTGAACAAACTATAGAGATTAGTTCTTCTGAGGTAGAGCATTTAGACAAAGAAAGTTCCTCTTTAGATTTCTTTCGAGGTAGAGCATTTAGAAAAAGAAAGTTCCTCTTTAGATTATGATGATGATGTTCCTCTTGGAATCTTAATGAGAACTAGGGCACAGAAGAAAGAGGCATAAATAAAGAAAGGAAAAGCTAAAAAGAAAATTGTAGGAAAGAAAGTGCCAAGCTCTAAGAAATGGACGGCTGACACTGTTCTTCCTACAACTGAAGAAGAACAAAAGATCCCTCCTAGAAAATCAAGACTAGTTGGGCCAAACTTTGGTGTGTCTCCATAGGAAAGCCCTAGGAATAGAGAAACATCACAAGAGGACATAAAGGCCCCAATGGGACAGGTAAATGTCGAGAAAAAGGACATATTTGAGGAGGAAATAAGCATAATGCTAAAAGATCTTACTGATATCACTGAACAAGTTGAAAGTCAAGAGTTTGAGGAAAATCAAGAGCTCCTACAGTAAGAGCAGAAGCAAGAGTTCCTCCAACAAGAGCAAGAGCTAGAGGAAGATCCAAAACAAGAGCCCCTGCAGCCAGACCTGGAAGCACATTCAACACCCCTACAGCTGGAATTGGCTGAGCAATCAGAATCCCTACAACCAATGCTACATGATGAGCAAACATTAGTGCTAGGAATTTTTTTGGTAGGAATACATAGGCCCTCTGATTTTTCAATGCACATTGTAGCTATGAATTTATGGAAAGAGATGCAAAGAAGGGAAGAAGAATGGAAAGAGGAGAAATGTAGGCTGAAGAAAGAAATCCAAAAGAGAGATGAGGAGATTGAAGACAAGGATGCAAAAATTGCTACTTTTAAGAAGAAGGTAGACAATATGACAAACTTAGTACCTTAGATATTAAAATGCAGGACTCCTCCAAGGGTCTATGCCCTGTATATGAAGGAGAAGCATCTTTCTTTTAAACTAGCAAGGATTCTTTTAGGTTTGAATCCTTCTATTGAGACTCCTTTTGAATTTTTCAATGATTATCATATTGCTCCTCTTGAAATGAAGATTTTTGTGTGTGAATTCTACTTACATAATTATGCCGTGACCCAAGACCATGATTGGAATCCACTGTTGTTTGTTGAGGATGTCCAATTAAGGGCATTCATGTCTTGGATACAAAATGAGATTAGTTGGGGGAAATAGTTTAGGACTTATAGGAAAATTGAATCCAACACTCCCCTATCCATCAGGGCTAAATCTAGGAATCAAGGGAGCATTTTCATGGATTGACACACAATTCTTTACAGACCAAGCTATGGTAGCAGGATCTTGTTTGAAAGAGAAGTAGTTTATAAAGAATATGTAGTGGTAGCAAAAACCAAAGGATAATCTATGATGGGATACCTGTCACAAAGGTGGAAAACCTAACTGATGAGTTAAAACAAGCTAAGCCTCACTCTATGCAGAACTATGCTGCAACACTTAAGAGAGTTGATAGATATATATAGATTGGAAGGACAAAAAGACAGTTTTGGCTTCCACTAACTTTTTAGCCACCTATCCTATTGTGGTCTATGCCAAATTTAAGGTATTACTAGTATGATATAGTTACAAAGAGACAAAGATGGAGCAGATTGGATAAACAACAAGGGTTCTATTGGGAACCTAATTTAGAAACTATAGGAATTGATGTAGGACAGTTGGTAGTTGCAAATTTCAGGGCATTAACAAGGCAAAGGAACATCCCTTCTTTTTCTGTTGGAGGACCAACAAAGTCTTAGATTGGGGGGAGTGATGATTCCAGTTTATGACTCAATTTTGATAGAATTTTATTGTCTATTTGCAGTAGTTGTCATAGGATTTGATGCTTGGATGTTGATCTTTTTGTGATATTTCCTCAAAACCATAGACATTGGGCATAAGCTTATTTTTATAATCTTTAATGACATTGACATGCTATATGAACTATCTGTGTTGATTTTACATGTGGATTAATGAATGCTACTTTAAGATAGTTACAAATATGAAATTTTTGTGCATACTAATATTGTTATGTAGATATAATTAGCAACCTACAAAATTAAAGAAGATTTTGCGAGTTGGTCATTCGCCATAACGGTCAACAAGGTGATCATTCAAAGGTCAATAAAGGGAAGACTCTCAATGGTGGGAGATTCCTCATTCAAATCAAAGTTGTAACCGCCTTGTAAATGGTCTTAATTGTCTATTGAGTGAATATAGGGGTTACTATTGTGCTAAATCTATGTTAAGGAAAATATGCCTGACTAGATTTCGTGCATGCATAACCGCCTCTCCACTTATTATGCTTTCCCTAAAGTGGCGTCCTCCTAATTTGTTGGAATTGATCGCCTTTCTAGGTGATTAGTTAGTAGCTTTTCTCCCTATAAATAAGACTCAAATTCTCCTTCAAAGGAGGTTGCTTAATCTGATGATGTACTCGCATTCTTAGTTTTTTAGTAATAGAATCATATTGCTCTATTATACTTGTGTTTTCCAATGCATGAAATGAGTTTATAAGTTCGTGCATATGAGTTTACATTTTTCTTAAGGGATACTCATCCAAGGGGGCCCACTTGGTGAGAATTCCATCCTTTAGCTTAGTTGTTACTTTCTGTTTAGTAATTAGTTGAAAATCTGGCACTGACTGTTCCTATAGCCACTAGAATTCCATTATGTGACTATTCCTACAACCAAAAAAAATAGAGTAGTTTCCTATTTGTTTGCTCATATTTTCATTTATGTCATGCATTTTATCTTAGTATAATTGTTGGTTGATGCTCAACACTTATGTTATTTATTTCCAAGCAATTTACTTTCAACATTGTGTCTTTCTTAGTTGCAGGATGAATATAGATACTTTGGATCCTTAGTGCACATACTGTGTTGACCCATTTCAAGCTCATGTCCCTAGGTCAACAAGTTAAATGCACCTTCATGATGATTGAAATAAATATTCAAATTAGATGTCCAATCTCTGAATCATAGCTGTAAGGGCTTAGTTGTTAGATCATTGCAGGATTCCAACACACCCCATATGCCCCTATTATTTAGGAACTCATATTGGATTCCCTCAACTGCTCCTAACATTTAGAATTAATTACAAATGTTAATTAACATGATTATTTCATCAAATATTAATCTCTTTCTAATCCTAGTGTTGAGAAACTCTTTCCAAGGACTTAGGAGATACATGAAATAAATAATGTTCAAGATTGCAATTAAATGGAATCCTATTTCCAACAAGTAGGCATGGTAAATAATGGACCCAAAGCATCCATGGTGGAGTAGAATGTAGAAGAGAATATCTAAAATGAACCTCGAAGCTTAGATAGAATTAGGTATATACACTCGGTGTCTATTTTGTTCTTACCACAACCCTGTAACAATGATATGAGTGATTTGAATTTCATCAAGAAATCCTTACTAAATGGAAAAGAATCAGGTACTAAGGTGGTCAATTCTACCTTAATATGAAGTGCCATGAACTGATTAATGGTGCCAAAAAGATCATGAAACTTAGTCCGCATAGCCCGAGGAGTTGTGCAACTCTCCAAGTGAAATAAAAGATTGTTAGTAACATGTAATGATAGAAAACCCGTAGCCTCATCCATTCTATTTTTGTGTTGTAGAACCTCAAATGGACATGTCAACTGAGGTTGATTCTCATCCGAATAGGACCATAACTCCTTTGACATGAGAAGTCTAGGTATATGTGCTTTCTAGGTATGATAGTTGTGTGGGGGAAAGGAAGCCAATTGATAAGTGGTTTGCCATGATTTTCATGGTTTTGAAATGTTTTTAATGATAAAGGCTTCTATTTTTTGATGTGTATATATAGAAAGCAAGAAAAAAACACCCCACAACACAAAAAACCAAACCCCAGTACAAATTTGAAAGTTGGAAAGCGTGAAAAAGAAAAATTAAATTTAGACAATGCTCTATGTACTTGGTAATTTTTTTGATGAAATAAACTATAGATCTCAAAATAGCATTCAAACACCTTCCTGATGCCTATTCATTTTTGAAAAATGGAGTTTGTATGGAAAAGTTACACCCCCGGGAGTGCAAAAACAAGTTATGACTTTGACTAGCAATAAATGCAGAAAAATAGAAAAATCAGGAGATAAAAATTGTACCACTATATTGTTCCTAGAACTAGCTTTCCAATGCCCATTTTTGTGCAAAAATCTAATATTGTATGTGAAAATGGCATCTGATTTTATAAAACAGGTCTAAAAAGAGCATGATTTTGAGCCCTGGTGGCTCCTGGGCGGTGACTTGGTGGCCAGGCAGCGGTGCCGCTCATCTTGGCAGTGACTAGGTGGTTCATTGGTGGTGACCAAGCAGAGGTCAAAAAATTGGGGTGACAGTGAAAATGTCATTGGCGGCCAAGGCTGTCAAGCTATGCGACCATAGTTGTAGTCTCTAATGACCGCTAGCAGCTAAGCCTGTCGGTAGTTTCCCTAACTCTAACAATGGCTCCTTGTCACATGTGAACACACTAACCCCCTAACTATAGTGGTCAAATAACTACGTTGACCCCCTTGAAGAAAATTTTTCTCTACTTGCATAATAATATTTTTCATAGAGCCATATGGTATGACTTGTATGGCTCAAAAACAAAAAAAATTACCCTCGAGGTCACAGAGGCCAAATTTGACAAATTTATAGTCAATTTATAGGTTCTTGGGCCTTTTGAGAACAATGGTGAGGTTTTTTTAGGCCAAAAATACTCCAAAATTGTAGGTACCTCCGAGATCTAAAAAATCCCAAATCTTTAAACCCTCGCAAATCTGACGCCATGAATCCAAATTTGACAAAACAAAGGTCAATCTTGACTAATTCAAGTGTCCTGGATGCAATGGTGAGGTCCAATTTGACTCAAGATACACTAAAATTTATCTTTTAGGACAATATCCCTCAAAAAATGAACAGGAAGCAAAAAATCTGAAGCTCTGATACCATGTTGAAGTTGAGAAATACAACCTCACAGAACCTAGTGAACACCTGCAAGAAAATAACCTGTCATGTAGAAGAGATATTGAAACAAAACAATGGTTCTTTGCAAGTCGTGAAGCAAAAAATGCATTAACAAGAATTAAATAATTACAAAGAGATCAATCCTTATGAAAGGAGATCAAAACCCTAAAAGGAGTACTTAATAATTAATAATTAATTAATTATTAATGGCTTAAGTTTAGCTTAAGTGAAAATAAAGTAAAAGGTGACTTAATTAATAAATTGATATGATTTAATTAATTAAATAAATAAACTTATTACTCTAACTTGCCACTCTTACCAATGTTTTAGGATGCATTTTTAGAATTTCACTAATATTGCTTACCATTATTTTATTCAAAGTTGCTTTATTAACTATAGCGTTGTTATAGCTCATCTTGTTGCATTCTTATCTTTAGATCAACCATTATTTCCAATAGACTCAATGGAACTAGCAACAATAGACATAACATGTTTTTGTGATTGATCTTTTCTTCTTGGTTTAACAAAAACTCCTAAATTTCTTATTACTTTTCTCATTTTCCACATTCTCATTAATTGCATCATTAGTTGACATTGAAATGAAAGTTTTTTACGATAAAAAATTATTTGTATAATCTATTGGCATGCATTCTTATTTGTCTCCAAAAAATCTTACCAAGAAGATTATCCAAAACATCTCTTTCAATTTAAAAAAAATATTTTCATTTTCAACATCACATCCTAGATTTTCATTTTCATTTTCAACAAAAGGGTTTTCATTTTCATTTTCAACAACAAAACAATTTTCATCTTCATTTTCAACAACAAAACGATTTTCATTTTCAACAACAATTTATCTAAAATCTTCTTCTCTACGAATATTATCGATGTCAACATCATTAAGTCGAACTTCTTTTAAAACTCTTATAAACAAAGTTTCCATTTCATTCAAAGGTGGATTTGAAGACGTAACTAGATTTTTACTTATTGAAACATTCTCCATAGCATTGAAAGGGGGATTTGAAGACATACTAGGACCAGTTTGTATAATCATATTATTTTCCACATTAACCTCTTGCAAATTTGCATCATCTACATCCATGGTATCCTCAATGTTTTTATATTCAATAGTTATAGAATTGGATGCTTCAACATTATTCATTGATTGAACCCTCATTCTTCTAACTCTTTTTCTTTTAGTCTTCTCTCTCTTTGCTTCAATTTCTTTATGGTTCAATACCTTCCTATCTTTCCTCTTATTACAAGCTTGTGAACCCATGATTACAAAATTTTGAAGGACAAATGAATGTCAATAGTGAAAGTCTTCCTCTTTTGTTCCTCCTTCAAATGAGTAGAAAACAAACAAAATTCCACTAAAAAACCGTTCCAATGATACCTCCTTTCAAAAATTCAATTCAAATTGCAAGTTGAAGACCTTGTAAAGACAAAACTTGATAGAAAATAGGTGAAATTGTTGTTGTCGGCCATACATGTCAAGTTGCAGAGTTGACAGTAACATTTTTCCAGTAAAAATTAAAAAAAAACACTCCCAGATGCCCTTGTAGCCATTTTAACTTGCTAAACTCCCTTTCCTCCTACCAACTAACACCTTGCTCAATGAATGGAGGATGCAATAAGATAGAAAAAAAAGACAATGAGACCCTCATGATTAGATAAAAATAGAGGCAAATGATAATCATAGCCTACCATGGGGGTTCAACCCCAAATAATGAGGACATCATTAAAACACAACACAATTCCATGTAAGGCATGTAAAATCCATTCTACATTTTCCTCCTTGCAGAGAGGTGTCCAATCACTGCTAAGGCATGTAGTTTGCTATGTCTCCTCTCCTCTGTTGCTGCTCCATTTTCCCTCTTTCCTGCAGTAGTAGAATTACAAAGGAATATGGTTTCCTTTTATTTTGAGTTCTTTTAGGTTTCCAAAGGTACTTATGAAGTTAGGGTAGAATAATTCTATTTAGTTGATTTGAATGAGCGACAACATAAAATAAAATGAAGCAGTCTTCATGAGAATCGACCCCCCAATCCATTTCAAAATGGACATCAAGAAAAGTACAATGTTTTTTGGTGATAATTATATTTTGATGCATGTAAGGGAGGGCGATAAAATTATTTGTAAACTTTTATTTTGTCACCACATGCTAGAAGAAACTCATTGATTTACCAATAGCCGACTTATGTTACTATTTAAACCTGTTATCCTTGAATCCCGTTGTGCTTGATTCACGAGATAACCCCTACAAAACTTGTCCATTTCATAGTCCCATATACTCTAAGCATGCAAAATGAGGTGAATCTCAATTTTCCCTCGTGCATGGTCCTAAGTATTGGAATGCCTTAGAAGCGTCAACCTCTGTTAGTTTGTCAAAATTCTTCTTTTTGGTCAAATTACAAAAACCAGTTGTCAGAATTAGATTTTTTTTTTATACTTGCAAGGTTGGGGTTTTTCCCCAGTTTTGCAATTCAAGATTGCAAAAGGAATAGTTACTTGTATGGTTGAGGTTTTTCCCTGACCTTGCAAGTTACACAGGTTTTGTTTGCACAATCATTAAAAAATTTTGATCTTACAAGTTTCAACCGAAATCTAATTTGAAAAGTTATGGAAAGATCTACTCCTGCAATCTTGGTTTTCGCACGAGTACATTAATTGTCATTTAAATGTCTTTTAAATTCATTTTTAAAAGATTTTAAATTTTTATTTCCTCATTTTCATTCACCATTCTACCTCTTACCTACATTGTGAGCTCATTGGGAATTTGTTTGTTTGGATTTTGAGCAGATTCAAAAGGATTCCAGTTGAGTTTTTGAGCTAGGGTTTCACGTGTTTCCCAGGTATGTTCTTTTTTATTACCATTCTCTATTCATGATTAGGGTTAAAGTTTTATGATTTAAATTCTTTCTTCTTCTATCTTAATCAAGTTTTGTTTAAGTTTTGTTTCAATTTGCTTTCTATGTGTTATACTATTTGTTTTGGTTTTTGAAAACCCATGTTTACTGTCCTAGTTTTCACTAGGGTTTTCTAGTTTTAAATATACACTTTTGATTTATGTTTATCTTGGTACATTTGTGGATCTTCCCTAATTTTGAGATGAAATTCCATTTTTCCTTATGTTAATTTTCCATGTTTAATTGGTGGTTTTTACTGACTAAACGTTTCTAAATTGAGTGATTACAATATTGGTTTTGAAAACTAGTCTTTGACTTGATTCAAATCAGCCAAAACAATTCATCATTCACCATTGTATGCTCGGGGTTTTTTCCCACGCATACAATAAACAAACTTTACCTACGTGTAGGATCAGTTTTAATCACTGATGAAACATAAGAAACAAATCAAAGATTTTTATCACATTTTTTTGCTGACTATACAACTATTTTAGTTGCCAAACCTTTGAATTGTAGGGTTAGGTTTTTTCCCCAAACCAATAGATGATACTTTGTGTTACTTGTAAAATCAACATTTTTTGCTGAAAATACAAACATTTTTAATGTCTTTGCAAGTTCATTAAATTTTAACGAATTGGAAAAGTTATTCTTCCCCCATTTGTAGGGTTAGGGCTTTTCCCCGATCTGACAAATAAAAACATGGATTTACTTGTAAAATAAATTAATTTTAATGATTTGAAAAAAAACCAAAGATCTTCCCAAAATTTACAAAATTGGTATTTTTTGCCGAAATTGCAAAAAAGAAGAGTTCTTCCCAAAACGTAATGTTGATAATTTTGACAACATTACAAATTTTTGCAATGAAATTTCCACATGAAATCTCGTAATTTTCCATCACATATACACATTCCTCACCAAATTTCTCTAACATTAGAAATTTTCCTGCTTTGCTAAGTAAACCCTTTTGCACTCTACTTTTCGTATTCATTGCGCTCAAACCCTAGTTTTCACACAATCATTATGTTTCAACCCTCACTACTATTTCCTAAATTCAAAATTTTCCTAACATCAACAAATGATAATCTTGTTATGCAACTCTTTGTGCACATTTTCCGAGGTTGTCTTGCACCTGCACTTGTACAAGTCCATTATTTTGCTAATATCAGATTTGTCTCCTTTTGAGGGGAAAGCGATAAAGTACAAATACCAAGCTATGCTTCCCCTATAGTAGTTTCATCAAATGTGGATGAAATCAAGGATACATAGATCGGTCATGTGGACATGTCCGAGTTTGTTGAGAGAACTAAGAAACAACTTGTAGCCAATGGGATGAAGTCAATAATTCACAGTAACATACACCTTGTGGCTTCTTTTCTAATAACTGCTCAGAATCCCCAGTTCGTGCTACAAGTCACTTCTCACTATAACAAGGATGACAGGAATGTCTAGAATTCAAACAAGAATATGTGGTAATGGAGTTAGATGCAAATTTATTTGATAAAGTATTCATGTGCCCAGGTACGGACACATATGTGGAAATTTCCAAGGAATCTACATAGGAAAAATATGATAAGGATCCTAATTCTACAAAGAGGATGATCAACAGTAAATGGTTGAAGTCTCCTAGACCAGGTGTCACGAGATGGCCTAAAATTTTTCCTCATAGTGATTTTATTGAACAGGTAAATGACCTCATTACTCTTCTTAGTAGAGTACATGGTTTACCTACTTCATTCTATTTTGAGGATTGGATGTACATGTACATCAAGATCATTCTGAAAGGGAAGCAACAAATCTTTTGGGGTTAGGAAATCAACAATGCCCTCGATGAGAAATTGACCCAAGTGCATACAACACACAAGTTTTGCATGAATTCAAATTTGGTCTATGCTGCAACATCCATGAGGAAATTTCTAGGTTTGAATAATGAGGGAGACATGAAGGTTACACAAGTTCTCAAATATTTCCCACAAATCACCCTCAAGGGAAGTATCAAACATTTTAGAAGGGTAAATGATGCTTTCTTTTTACCACTCATGTGTGCCTTTGACCCTGAACTAGAGAAAAAAAGAGTATCTGATGAAGCATGGAAGGTTGTCAACAAATATGACTGCCTTTATCTACAATTTGCAACTTTTACCTATTTGAGAGTTGGATGCTTTGCTAGCTATCCATATATGCTTCCACATTATCCTAGTGATAAAATTGTTCTAACTGAGTTATACAGGTAAATTATTATGGTCCATAGTAAATAGATGGAATCCCATAAGTCAGGGTTCAAATTTCCATTGGCAATCGGAAGGTTCTCCATTTAGAATTTGCATAAGGCCAAAGTTGTTGAATCAGAAATGTAGCAGGTGACAAAAATTGTACAAGGCAAGATATGACTTTTATTACAAAGGAATGAAGTCTCGAATCAAAATGAATTTCTCTCATGTGCATCAAATCAAAGATATTTGGGCTAACATTAGGACAAAGCGAGAGACTAGGAGAACATATTTTTATAGGTTAACTTTGGATTAGATAAGGGAATTGGATCTTGTTGATATCCAGGAGGATATGGAGGATGAAGATACTATTTTGTATACTGAATATGAAAGAAATAATATTGTACCTTCTCCTTTTCCTTCAATCCAATGGTCTCGAAAAGGAGTAATATCAATCTGAGAAAGGTTTTGACCAATTTTGGCCAATATAAATGTTTTGTTGGATGAAAGGGATATACAATTTAAACCTTTCTTCACCAGATCAGAAGATGAGTCTCAAGTGAAAACATGAAAGAAATCAGAGCTAAGGACCAAAAATAGAAATGATGCTCCAAGCTCTATCAGATCTTCAAAGCCTAAGATCAAGTTTGTGGTCAAAGGTGGAAAAAAGAAGACTGGGAAATTTGCAGAGGAACCATCCATAGAGGCCCGAGAGGATCATGTGCAAGAAGATGGATAGATTGATGAGGAGGATCGTGAGGAAACAAAGATGTCTCCTCATGAGAATATTATTGAGGAATCACCTATCATCTCATCCCTCATTTCCAATGTTGTGTCTATTCCTGCTCCTCCTCCTATGACTTCATCTGTGTCTAATGTTCTTGTTAATGCTCCTTCCTTAGTAACAAGTGTTGTTGCACTTGTTGTTTTGATTCATTCTATACATTCTTCTCCCATCTCAGGGTTTCCATTTGAAAGGCCAAGACAAGGGTTAGATAATGTGACTAGTTATCCTATGTCATTTCCAAGTTTTTCCTCACCATCTTTTGACCTCATGTCACATTTTGATTTAGAGCAATTATTGAATGAATTTGTGTAAGTGTCTAGGGCTGAAATTTCCAAGGTTATTTTAACTGAAACTTCTCCCATCGTGACTACCACCTTTGTGGATGTAGCTACTACATCCCATCCAATGGCTACACAACCTGAGGAGAGCTCATTGCTATCACCATGGTTGTCATCACAAAAACCAAAGAGGAGGAAAGAATCCATCTCTCGTAATGAGTTTTACTTTGCACAACTTACATCCACCAAGGAAAGAACCAAAAAGAAAGAAAAGAATCTTTCTAGGATGATTTTTGATAAAGAGGGTAATAAGTATGCAAAGATAGCTTAGTCTCCCTCTAACAAAACTTATGAGGAAGTAAATATTGTAGCCTACTCTATCACAAGAGTGGAATTGGGCAAGGCGACTCATGATAGTGCGAAGGTGGATGTTCAATTAGCCCTAGATTCTCTCATCGAGAAATTTGACAAGGAGAAGAAGATGAAAGATCACTACAAGGCTAAGATAGATCAACTCATAGTTGTGCTACAAAAGATCACACGATCTTCTGAATCCATCAAGCTCGAAGCAATTTTAGTCGGTGTTGAGAATCCCATCATAGAAAAGGTAAAGAAGGTACATAATAGGGGAAAAGTGGTCGGTGAGTATCTTGACCACTTAATTACATTAGGAATAGAAATGCGAGGGTCAGCCATGGGGAAACTGGAAAAGATGGAAGGCATAAAAGAAAAATTGGATGAAACTGTAAATTCTTTCTCTCAAGAGAAAGAGGATATGAAAAATAAATTAAAGTATTGGATCAAAATGAGGAAACTCAAAATAGATAAACTGGAGGAATTTTGGAATCATTCCCAGTTGAGACATGTATGTGGAGATTGAGGAGTCTTTGATTCACAAAGATACTAATCTCACTAACTTGCTTATTGATCTACAATCTGTACATGAACTTGGTGAAGAACATAACTTGCAAGATGATAGTTAGAAGCTACTTCCCCCAGATAATGTGGTTCAATAGTTCACCAAAATGATTTAGAAGGAATTTGAAGACAAGGCGTTTTCAGTTACATTAATGGATCAAATATTTGATCTTCAATTAACTTTGGAGAATCTAAAATATTACCTTGGGAGACATGAAAAATCCTATAATACTATTAGAGATTCAGTATCAAGAGCTCAACGCATCATCAAACATACTTTAGTGCCAGATAATGAAGTACAAATGATCCTAAATAAACATGATGATTTCCTAATGAAGAATATTGAAGAAGGTTGATCATGCCTTAGTTTAGATTTCAAGTTTTTTTCATTTGTCAACTTATAAATACATGTAACAACTAGATTTCAAGTTTTTTTCATTTGTCAACTTATAAATACATGTAACAACAATGTAGTCCTCCAATAATTTTGGACTCCATCATTAAATAAGTCAAAGTAGTTAGACATTTTCCTATATTAGCTCTTGGCTCTCATCTATAATATGAGAGAGCTCATTTGTAATTTTTACCTTTAATCTTTTTCAACGAAGTCCTATTAAAATTATTTATCAACTTTGAGACTTTGTGTTCAAATTGGAAATAAAAATATATTAATGAAAAGAAAGAAGATTTTGATATCAAACTTTGTGTTGAATCAAGATTGCTAGAGTGAGAGTGTTCTTATGTCATTTTTTCTTGATCTTTCTTATTGTTAATGGAATAAGTGGTGTTTCTCTATTATGATTGGAAGGGATTTCAAGATAATCTTTATAAAATTTGTGTTATAGTGATCTCTTGGAATTGTGTGTGTTGAAAGTGTTTGTTGATGGAGAATTATCAAGACTTTGAGCTTGTAATTGTTCATTTTGTGAATTGGTGGTATTATTAGTTGACAAAATTTATGCTACAACTAGAGATACAGTTACTCTTGGAATCATCATGGGAAATCAATTGAAGACATTGTGTTTGAGCAAGTTTTTCTAAATTACTTTTTTCTGCTGGTACTTGTGGGAGTTGGCTATTATTACTCTAACTAGTTGTATTTGAGAATATCAATGTTATTTTGTCTCTCTTATCCTAAAACAAGAGGATATGTTAATGGAGACACCACCCATGGATAAGAAAAATTCATATATTTTAGTTTAGTTTCTAGTTAATTGTAGTGAGCAATAAGAAGGCAACCTCCCCTTTTTGAGAGGGGAGATTTATCTCATCATAGTTGTGGCTGAAATCACCATTTCGTAATTTGTAAAGGATTACAAAATATTCACCCAACAAAACTGAGGTTAATATCCACCACTATAAAGATATTAACTTGTAACTTACATCAATAGCAATAAAAATCAATATCTGGTCATCATTTTAATAGTGTCAAAAAATAATAAAATGGTCACATTACCACGTACTATTCATCATGTTAAGATTCATTATAAAGTGATTTAAGTGTCAATATGTATATACTATTTAGAAGTGATGAAATTTATTATTTATTTTAATGTTGAGGGTAAAGCAAATCTTAGTTCCATTGACTGTAGAAGTGATATTAGTATTAACGACACAAACATTATAACAAAGGAAAATATCAATAAGAGTATTGTTGACATTAATGATATCGTTGGTAGATGTTATTATTTAGTGTTTACATTTTTATTTCTTTCTTTTATGGATTAGTGCACATCATATAGTTAAGGGAATAAAGTGCTAACATTAATAATATCACTAAGAGAATTATATGGGTATTAGCATTGATATCAATATATTTAACCCTATTACAAAAAAAAATGATATTGATTTAAGTAAATAAAATGATTTTAATAACGTTAGTAATTAATGTTATTAGTAATGAATTTATGAATTAAATATCCAATATCTAATAATAGTTAATATTAATATTATTAGTAACACCAATGGGTTGACCCCAATAAGGATATTAAATTTAAATGCTAGAAGAACATTAATATTAGCAATAGATGATGGATTATATGGTAATATCTTCACTAACGATATAATGTCAAGAGATGTAAATAATACCATATAATTTTTTTGCTAAGGGATAATATCAACATTGACAATGATGTAAATAATACCATAAATTTTTTTGCTAAGGGATAATATCAACATTGACAATGATGAAATTTAATACCATTGTTAATAGATTAAGTATTGTTATTCAATATTAACCCTTGTAAATATTAATATTATGGTCTATATATTTAAAAAAGTTGATACTAAATGGAGATAATTATAGACTAATAATTAATCATAGTAATAATGTCAATAAAATCAATTTTAATATTCTGATATGGAGAATATCAATATTAATGATAATAGTCTTGACATTAATAATTATTATTAATGTGTATGTATTAACATTTATAGTTGGTACTAATACCAATTAACTGACATTAATGTCATGGTTAATAGACTTAAATGTTAATATTTTATGATAATAGTTGTAGTCTCAATGTAATATTAGTTTTAGGAAAATGATACCATATTTTATTCATATCAATCTTGATGATTATGCATATACTAGAACATTGCAATTTTTAACCACATTAAAAATAACGTTATTATTTGATATCAATATTATTACCTAATTGAATACTTTGCATAACATTGTTATTCCCTTAGTAGGAGAGAAAACATTAGGTGTGATAAATAAATGGTGATAACAATAATTCTTTGTGATTAAATGATATATGGGTCACTCTCTATAAAACACTAATGTTGGTACTGCCATTCAAGTCAATAATGGTAATGGTGGAGCAATACTAAGTTAATTTTAAAAAATAAGTTAATGAGAGAGTTGAAGGTAGTAGAGTATCAAAAACAAAAATAGACACAATGGTAAACTAATAGTACCAAACACAATTTCATTGACATAGATTTCATTAAACCATTGATGTATAAAAATGAACCGCATGGTGGTTTAGCATAAAAAAATATAGCTATGTTCATGTCCAAAGTGTAGAAATTTTTATGGGAATGAAAAGAGGTAAAGAAAAGATGGTAAGAGGGATAGTGGATGCAAGAGGAGATGTAGAGATAAAGGAGAAGGTGTCTTGGTTCCTTTTGTAGGCTCATCCTTTCTCTTGTAAGCTCTATGTTTATGGTGTCATGGATATGCAAGTACATTTATGCATTGGCACGACATGATCATGTATGTGGTTGTTTTGTGGTGTTATGGTTTGGTGTTAGGAGGTTTTTCTTATCTCCTTGATGCTTATTTGGTTCCTTGACTATGGTTACTCATTTGTGGACATGTTTGGAAAATCAAATCTATGGTTGATTTGGTGTTTGAGTCTTGATGTCTATAGGATTATCTTCTTTGATATCTTGATTTGTAGGTTACTAATGTGATGATGATTTTTCATGTTTAAGTGGTTGGATCTACAAGTTATGCACCTTGTAGGTGTGTACAACCTATTGGGTTGTAGTGGGATGAATCGAATGTGGACTATCTATATCCACTAGGTTTGATTCATTGTTGTTGCAGATTTCATTAGTTGGCCTTGTCTGTGGTCATTTGTGCATTAGTATGTTGCTTTGGTATGAAAGGATGGATGGTTAGAGTGCCTAATTAGTTGGTTCATGGGACATATCATTTGGTTACATTCATTGGTTATACACTTTTAGTGGGAGCTTTTGATAGTGATGACTTTGTAGTGTTGGTTTGGTTTGTGATGGTTTGATGGTGCTTGTATGTATCCTCTTGGCTTGGAGATCTTTGTTTCATTTGTATGTGAGTGAAATTGTAGTTGAGTGTGTGTATACCTAGATAATGTTTATGGTGGAGATGGTAGTGATGATGCCATGTGGCACTCAGTATCATGGTTTAGTGGGAGTTGTTGGTAGTGATGTGGATGCATCATTGGTGATGGTTATCTTCATGTGATTAGAGATATGGTTTCTTGGTTTAGAGTATGTTTGATATTATGCCATGGTTTACTCTTGATACTAGTTTATAGTTTTAGCATGGTACATGTTCTCTTGATACCGGGATGTATGCATTGGTGCATGTGATCTCCTAAGAGGAGATGGTTAGATCATGTTTTCATGATAGGTTCCTAATTTTTTAGTTGGAGCTTTGACATTGATCTTGGTATTTCTCTTTGTATTGAGTAAATTTATCATTTTATTGATTACTTCATGATGGTGCTATGTTGTATTTGAATTTTGGCATGTATTGATCAGTTACAAGTGCTCATAGATACTTAAGAGACATCTAGGTGAGTTCATGATGGATAGATAGAGGAGATTGTTCTTGGAGTGAGACATGATGGCTTGGTTATCTTGGAGGAGCATTCTCATTCCACATTCTTGGTCTACTTGGAAGGTTATCATTTGAGAGACCTATTTTCCCATTATTTCTTTTAGATGTGCTATGTTTTGAGCTTTGATTTCTCATGGGAATGAGTTGATTCATGGTGATTGATTTTGGAGACTCATTTGAGGATGGGTTAGCATGAGTTTATGTTTCTTTATCTTTCATAGACATGGATATTGAGCTATGGATAGTTAGTTTTAGAGGATTTATTTGAGGGATGTTTTGCATGGTTATCTCCTTGTACGTTTGAGTTTATGATATCATTTTTGATGAGGATTGTTAGGAGATGGTTTATGGGCTGATCTCTAGATTTGGAGATGGTTACTTTGAGTTTGATCTTCTTGATTAGAGAGGCTTACATCCATGTTTGCATTCACATGATTCATATGTTATACTTATTCTATGAGATGGGTGTTTGGGTGTTGTTGAGGCTTTTCATTTGGGGTTGTTAGGAGATCATCCTTGACACATCGTAGCACTTTTTAGGTGTTGGTAGGACATTATGGTTTACAGGTTTTATCTCTTCATGGTTCCTTCCCAAAGGTTTATGTTCATATGATTTGGGAGTATGGTGGCCACATGTTGTGAGAGATTATGTAGCTATTGGGTTGCATGTGTGGATCATTTTTATTGTTCTTGTTACTTCATGTATTGATTTACTTATAACAACTTGATATAGTGTTGATTGGTTGGCTTGATATTCTTTGGCATAACCTATGTAGTGGGAGTTCTTGGATATGTATGTTCTTCATTGATAGGTTTGAGACAAGGAGCTTGTGATTACAGTTTATGGGTTGAAAATGTTCTTGGCATGAGTTTACTGATGTATCAGTAACTAGGAGGTATGGATGGTGTGATGAATTGGCATGTGTTGAGGATGCTAATTCTGATCATGTGGGTTTTTTCTTTATGATAGTAGCTTGATTAGAGACTTTTTTATCACTTAGATTTGATGCTTGTGTTCTTGGATTGGTGCATCTTCACCTTGGCATGTTCCTTTTCTTCCATAGGTGGCATATTGGAGGACGAGAGGATTTGTTTCTTGAGATGGTGGTCACTTTGTTCTTATTGTAGGTATCTTTATGGAGCATGAGAGCATGTTGGAGATTCTTGTGATTTCATGTATGGCTATGATGATGTATTTCATGTGTTGATACCTTATGTAATGTATACAACAAGTGGGAGAATGTTGGGATATGGTGTTGTACACGATTGCATAAAATGATTTATTATAATATTATAATTAAATAATTATTTAGTTATGATGCACCTAGGTGGTGTGGTTATTCACACTAGGTAATTATTTGGGGGCCACTTTATGTTGTATTCTAACATTGCATTATTATTTAATGTGTGGGAGACATGTGATAATAATTTAATATTGGGGAAAATATTAAAGAAAGTGAAAACTTAGTACCCAATATTAAATAAGGGATTAGTGGTTTTGTGTTCACATGGTTTTGTGGCACGTGGTTTTATCTTAACACTAGGTTTTATTTGTGTGAGCTTGAGTATATAAAAGCAAGCACATGTTTAGTGGCTATGGTTGGTTGGGTAAGTGGGCTATCATTATTGAGTATTTCTAATGAGTGAATATGTGAAGCATGGCATGGGATGTGTGTATTCATGTGGGTACACATGAGGATGCATTAAGAGGCTTGATGCTTCAGAGGTATTCATTGTAACTCTTGTATTTATTTATTGTTGAATAATATGATGGGGTATGGATGCTTTTGGAGGATAGCTTTTCCCTCTTGATGGTTTTCCTAGGGTATATTTTATGTTATCTTGTGGCTTATCTATTTGATCTATGCATTATGGTTACTTGTATGAATGTTTATCACTCATGGGGTAATGTAGGAAATGAATAAGGTTGTGGGTTGAATGCAATATTTCCTAACACCAATTAGTCAGAAGATTCTGAAGGGAAAAAGACCAAACTTCTTTTGCAAAAGAGCATTGAATAAGTAGATAAAGAATTGATTCTTCCGCTACAAGATAGAGGGAACATATATTGACAAACTGAAATCCTTTCCTATTTAGGACATCAACATTGAGGATTCTACCATGCATAACAACCCACCAAAAGCAATTGATTTTTGGAATTAACTTGTCATTCTAGATCAAATTCCAATTGAAGTTCTAGTCATTAGTAGGAGCTTCATCCAATATGTTATAAGTTGTTTTGATAGAGAAATCTCGTCAGGGGTTATCACTCTAGATTTAATCATCTCCACCACCTTGAAGAACCAAACAATAGTCTCTAATCAAGGAGTTAAGAGTGGAAAACAACTTAGAACAAGCCAACACATTACTCCCTCTTCTTAATATTATGTCTAAGACATATTTTTCAAAGTTTCTCCATCTGGGGATCTCTTTAGACCACTTAACATAACCATAAAGATTAGTTTATATAATTTTGTAAGGTCTTGTATTATAGGAATTAATTGGGCCATTGAATTTAGAGCAAGATCTCTTCCCCACACTTCTTCCTAAACACTAAATAGACCTCCCATTCTCGGATTTCCTTCTAACTCCTTGCTACAGTGTATTCCTAGTTTTAAGAATATTATTCCAAAAAGCTAATCCACTAAGAAATTCTTGAGGGGACAGTAGGTAGCTAGGGGGATCATTCCCAATATACTAAGCACAAAGAATGATAGTCCAGTATTTCCTTCCTTAAATCATATACTAGAGTAAATATTTGTATTTTTAGGAAACATTGGACTATTTATATAATGTTGTAAGGTATTGTCTTATAAAAATTAATTGGGCCATTGAAGTCAAAGAAATACCTCTTCCCCACACTTCTTCCTAAAAACTAATAGACCTCCCATTCTCGGCTTTCCTTCTAACTCCTTGCTACAGTGTATTCCTAGTTTTAAGAATATTATTCCAAAAAGTTGATCCACTAAGAAAGTCTTGAGAGGATAGTAAGTAGCTAGGGGGAACATTCCCCATATACTTAGCACAAAGAATGATAGTCCAGTATTTCCTTCCTTAAATCATATACCTGCCCATTTTAGTTATCAGAGCCTTGTTAAACATCTTTAATCTTCTAATCCCCACCCCCCCAACTTCTCTGGGGAACAAAATTTCTCCAAGCTAACTAGAGCAATCCTTGATCTTTCTTTTGTCCCTATCTAGAGGAAGGTCCTCTAGATTTTTTCAATATTTCTCATAATGAAAGCTAGCATCTTAAAGAGAGACAAGTAATAAACCAAAACATTTTGAAGAGAAGACTTCAAAAGCTGAAGCTTACCCGTCTGACTAAGAAATTTTCCTTTCCAAATAGCTAGCTTCCTTTGGATTCACTCAATAATGCCATTCCAAAAGGGATTAGGAGGATTCTTTGTACTAATAAGGAGGCCTAGGTAAACATCAGGGATACTCACTTCCTGACATCTCATAATTCTTAGAATCCTATCCTTCACCTACTGAGTAGTGTTAAAAAAACACAATTAACTCTTGTTATAATTTATGAATTGGCCAGAAGCTTCAACATAATTGTTAAGAACAACCTTCCATTTTGTTGCTTCCACAACAGAGGCAACACTAAACAAAATTGTGTCATCAATATTTTTTTGGGGAGAAGCCAGATCCATGGAAGAACAACACAAATCCCCTGTAGACAACCACAATCAAGACTTTTTTGAAGATTCCCACCTTGAACTTTAGCAACAATTATAAAGAGATATGAAGATAGGGGGTTGCCTTGTCTCAAACCCTTGCCACAAGAAAATTGTCTTGTAGGAAAAAAATTAAGGATGACAAAGTAACTAGTGGTGAAACACACTCCTTAATTAATCTCAAAAAATTCCCACTAAATCTAATTTTTTCCAAAATAGAAAATAAAAAGCTCCAAGAAACCCTATCATAGATTTTAAGATATCCAATTTGAGCACCATACCTAAGTTCTTAGAATGGTCCATATAATGAATAAACTAATGGGAAACAATATCCACATCCAGAATCTATCTCCTAAACATTTTTTTTTTTTAATTTCCAGAGATCAATTTATCTAGTAGGGGCTTTAGCCTATTAACCATGTAATCTTAAGAAAAAATTGTAAACCATGTTACAAAGACTAATAGGGTGATAGTAATACATGGAGGTGACATCTTCCTTCTTAGGAAAAAAGATAATGTAAGTAGAATTAAGTTGATGAAGAATTCTACCTGCTCTGAAGAAATCTCTAGCGGCAAGAATAAGATCTTGGGAGATGGTTTCCAAAAGATCCTAAAAAAAGACTAGGGGAAAACCATCTAGACCAAGGGCTTTAAAGGTACCAAAGGAGAAAACATTAGTTTTAACCTCTTGCGTAGAAACCTTTCTTCCCAGGGACTTAAGATCTTCCTGATGCACCATCCTCGAGGTAACCTCCAGAAGGGAGTCCAATCCAAAGGGAGGGGGGTCGTAATGTCTTCCATAATTTTTGAAGGAGATAGCCTTAGCTTCCAAGTCCTCATCATTGGTAAGGAGAACTCAGTTTTCTCTAACCAGAGAGCAGATATTGTTTCTTCTTCTATACTTTGCATTGATTAATGGAAAAATTTAGTATTCCTTTCCCCTTCTTACAACCTTGCACCCTAGATTTTTGTTTCCAGAATATCCACTCTTTTCTAGCTATAGTGAACCATTCATTCTTTAGTTCTCTTTCTTTGACAAAGGTTTCTTCACCAATGACACTCATTTCCATCATCTCTTGAATTGACGTGAGATTTAATAGGTCATTTTTCTTAGTGTGAAATATATTTCCAAACATGATTTTGTTCTAGCCTTGAACATTAAGTCGTATTATCTTTAGTTTTTGTGCCACTCAAAACATTGGATTCCCTTGAAAAGGAAGGTTCCACCAAAGCTTGATTATATCTTTGAAGTACAGTTGAATATTCCACATAATCTCATATCTAAAGGGAAAGGGACCAAGATTTTTTTTTCCTCCAAGTTCAAAACAAGAGCACTATGGTCAGAAGTAGATCTAGGTAGAGCAAATAACTGTAATTTAGCTAAGATATATCAATCACCAGATATCATAACTCTGCATAACTTGACCTGTAAATGGTTTTGTCCAAGACATCTATTCAACCAAGTAAATTTAGAGCTTGAGAGCTCTACATATAGAAGGCCTTGAGTGGAGATAAAATTGGAAAAGTACAACATACTGTCAGAGAAATCATTAATCGTTCCAAGCTTCTTTGAATGCTAGAGGGGAGTGTTAAAGTCCTCTACAAGAATCTTCTTCACATTTTGATTGTTAAAAAGGAGCACCAACAAGGAATTCCATAGGAGGCATCTAGTTGCTCTAGTGTTAGGGTCATAAACATTAACAAGGTTCCACTTCACACCAGTTCTTCTATCTTCAAAGGATACTTCTAAATAGTTATGGTTGTTGTAGCCTTCTTGATCATACAACCTATCTGAGTTCTAGAGGGTGGTAATCTCTCTAGATGCACCATTTACATCACATACAAATAGTCTACCCTTGGCCAAACATTTTTAATCATTTTGTCAAAATTTTCCTTCTTCATTTTAGTTTCATAAATTAAGAGAATATTGATTTTCAGATTAGTAATAGAGCACATTAAAATATGTTGTTTAAGAGTACTGTTTAGTTCACTAATGTTCCAAAATAGAATCTTCATTAAGAATGAGACAAGAAACCAAAAAAACACTTTTCTGGCCTAATGGGAGAAGACTCCCTAATCATTTCTTTGATTTAGTACCATTAGAGAGGCCCTCTAAGGTCCTTTATATTATTGAGGCAATATCTCTAGTCATTTCCCTTAATCTGACCTCATTATTTGTTTTTACCACTTTTGATTTATTTCCAACATGCATTTTCTTCTTTTTGTTGGATTTACCATTCACCTAATTACAAGGGTCTTCATTAACTTCACTCTTTGAAGGAGAAGGAGGGGCTAGTTCACTGAATCCCAAAATTGCCAATGATTCTTGCATTTTCAATTGCAAAGCATCCTAAGGAGAAAATTCCTCTTGAATCAAGGAAACACACAAGTTTAGGCCTTTTTCTGACTCTGGGCTAACAATAGAAGAAAGGGGAACCCCATCCTTAGCTATGTCAAACCTAGGATCATCGTGACTCATGGGAAGGGGTAGGGAGACACCAACATTCAAGAAGGGATTATCTTCTTTTGGATCTTTCCTCTCCACCATAATATCTCTTTGAAGCAACCACTCCAAACCCCTTAGGCTTTAGAGAAGTGACCCCAAAAATTAGAGTCATAATTTGACCCTCACTAGTAATAGGGGGAGTAGAAACAACGACCTATTTGTCTTTTGAGAAGGCTATTTTTTACAAGCATTACTAAGATACCCAAACTTATTACAGAGCTGACAAAATAGCCTAGCATTCTCATATTCCAAGACTTGATACTAGGAACCAAACATGGATTTCAAAGTGATAAAAGGAAGGACACTATTAACAACATTAACATAGATCCTAGCAAAGACCATCCTAGACCTCTAAGAAGTTACTTTATCTACATCAAGAAGACTACCAAAGGAGTTTACAATCCCCTAAAACACCTTATAGTTCTAGAACTCAAGAGGTAAACCTAGAAGTCTCACCCATGTTGGAGCAAAAAAACCTCGATCAATTGATGAATCTAGAATCGACTTCCATTTGCATAAAGCCAAATAGTTCTTGAAGTTCTTATCAAATGCCTAGGGGCAGCCCATAAGGAGAGGAATTAAATCTTCCTGATTTTTAAAGATAAAAAGGAATAGGCCATTTGACATGGCACTCACATAAACTTCTCCTTTAAGAGACCAAACCCTATCCTATATTAGATTGGCGTAGGGAGTTGTTTTTGCAAACTCAAATTCATTTAATTATGTATTAGGTCTTAGCTATCCTTGGTTCTATTGGCTGGTTGAAGGGTTTTTTATTCTAATATTTATACATTAGGATTTTTGCAAAGGAAGATTTAGTAATCTTCTTGTAAGTGAAAGATGGTAAGCACATCAATTAGAATTTAGGTAGAGAAATTCAATGACGGTAATTTTGAGTTGTGGAAACTCAAGATGGAAGATATGCTCATGGATAGAGAACTATGGGCTATAATATCTAGTACAAAACCAACCAACATAGCTCAAGAAGATTAGGATTTGACGGATAAAAAAGAAAAAGATTTTATAAGACTTTATTTGGATAATTTAGTACTCTTAAATGTTTGTGAAGAGAAACTTTGTTCCAAAGATATTTACTATGAACATGAGGTTGTTTATCAGGATAAATCCAGAGTAAACAAGTTATTCTTATAAAATAAAAATTATTCTATAAATATAGAAGATGGAGGATCCATTGTTGAACACATGAATGCATTCGATATGCTTGCATAATCGTTGGGATCGATTAGTGATAAGATTGAATAAAAGGATCATTCCATCCTTCTATTACATATGTTATTTGTCAGACTTCTGGGATAAAATAGTGATGGCTATTGGTAGTAATACTACCAATTTCAAGATGGACTTGAGGTGATTGTATTGTTGTTATCTAAAGAAATATGGAGAAAATACTCTAATATGGGAAACAAGTCCCTTGTTGTACATAAATAATTAAAAGAAAAAGGCAAGAAAAAGGAAAAGTGTTCTTAATCTAAGCCTTCAAGGAGATCTAAGTCTCTTGGAAGTCCAAGGTGAAACATTAGAATTGCAGAAAATGGTCATATCTATAAAGAGTGCAATGAGGAGAAGAAAAAAGAAAGGCAAAGATAATTTCTTTGATTCTAACTTTAAAATATCCTCTCAAGATGATTTAGATCCATTTTTGTAGCCTTGGCAACATATGCATTAGAAGATGTGTAGTGGATAGACTCAGGTGATTCTTTCCATATGAAGTCTCATAGCTGTCGATTCTCAAAGTATGAAGAATAAGATGGTGGGAAAGTGTATTTGGGTGATGATTTTAATTTGAATATTATTGTCCATGGAAGTGTCAAGATTAAATTACTTAATCACATAGTAAACATGATTGATGGTGTATTGTATATCCCCAAGTTTTGTATGTAACCTAATCTCATTAAGTTGAATTATTTGAGTGTGCATGTTATTTTCTTATTTGAAGGATGCAAGATGACTAGAGGATCTATGGTGATGAGTAAGGTTGAACTCATATTGGAACTTTGTAGAATATAAATGTATTCATGATTTAGTGTAATAGTTTTTTATAAAGCCAAACAAGTAGAGAAGAAGTCTATAGCTTAGCTACATTTGATGATCATACTTTTTCAGTACCTAAGGGTGCTCATTATTTGAAAATGAAGCTTCCTATAAAGAAATTTTTTTTATGGCATAATTACTTGGTCAAATTGTTGAGAAGGTTCTAAGAGCACTAAAAAATAAAATCCCTATTTAAGGCCTTAATGAATGTAATCTTGTGTTTGACTTTTGTGAACATTATCTTCATGTAAAATAACACCATATTTCTTTTTATTCTAGTTCTCATAAGTGTTTTAGATTCTGGGATTATGTGCTTGTAGATATGTTTTGTCATGTGAATGTTCCTTCATCATCTAGATTTTTGTACATTGTCTCATTCATAGAAAACTACAGTAGTTAATAACATTCTGTTTCCACAGTCCATGATCATTAGTAATCAAGATTTCTAGATAAAACTGTTTGCAATTTTTCTTCATCAACGTTTCAGATCATACTCCATGATCCATCATCAGGATGATTAGCATATAGAGAGAGAACTCTCTATATGCTAATCATCCAGAGAGAGAACTCTCTATATGCTAATCATCCTAATGATGGATCATGAAGTATGATCCAAAACGTTGATGAAGAAAAATTGCACACAGTTTTATCCAGTAATCTCACTCTTTATATGCTAATCATCCTGATGATGGATCATGGAGTATGATCCGAAACGTTGATGAAGAAAAATTGCACACAGTTTTATCCAGAAATCTTGATTACTACAATAGTTCTCAAGGAAATTTGTTTATTTTCTCACAAGTAAAGATGGTCTTTAGTAAGTTTAAGGAGTTCAAGGATCTTGCTGGAAAATAGTAGTAGAAATATTTAGTATTTGAGGATTGAAAGTGGTGGTGAATTTTTTTCATCAAAGTTTGATAGGTTCTATAAGGACCATGAGATTAAGAGACACAAGAAAAATTCATATACCCCACAACAAAATGAAGTTCCTAAGAGGACCAGCAAGACATTGATGAAAAGGGCTAGAAGTATGTTGAGTGGTGTTAGCCTTGAATAAAATATCTGGGTTGAAGCCATAGCCACTACATGTTACTTGATCAAGAGATCTCCTACATCAATGCTTGTTGAAAAGACACCCATGGAGGCATTGTTTAGTAAAAATCCTTCAATGAGACATCTTAGAGCAATTGGTTGTGAAGCTTACACTAATGTTCTTCTTGAGAATAATTTTAAGTTGGAGAACAAGGAAATGAAGTTATCTTTATTGGGTATGGTGTCTGTGTTAAAGGATAGAAGCTTTGTGATCCACTGGCCTAGAAGGTTCTCTATAGTAGAAGTGCGATTTTTGAGAGATGAAATCTTCCATTGTTGAGCTACAACTGAAAAAAGAGGAGAAATAGAACGAGATAGTTTAGGTACCACCTAATCCTATGAAAATTTTACCTTTTTATTTTTATTTTTGATAATTCAAATAAATAATGTCCTACTCATTTATTATGGAAATTCAAATTCACCTTCAAGAATTATTAAATTATAGAAGTTAGATTTTATATTTATCTATTCTTTCTAATTTATTATTAAAAAAATTCTTATTATTTAAGATCACTATTCAACGATATATTAAACACATACAACATACCTCTACTTACCTAAATTTCATGTTTAGTTCAAATAGTGTTACCTTCACTTATGCTTGCATATGATTGACTATCAATCCTCTTGAGCTACTCTTAATACTCTCAAAAATATTAGTCTCACTCATATGTAATATCATAATAAATAAATATAAAATATATTAGTAATTCATTAAATTAGACAGGTTTAACATCATTCATTGTTTCTTAATAAAAAAAAATTATTCATTTTATGGTGTCTCTTGTATTTAGTTTCAGTCACATAAGATTTTGATGCTTAGATAGTTGTCCAAATTTGATAATATAAAATAAATCAAACCAAATATTTTATTTTTAGAGAGTTAGGGTGTCTAAGGCAAAATCATTTGAATTCATTTGCATCACTTGAAAATAAAATATGTAATACGTTTCAAGATGAATTGGTCTCTTGGATATGGAAATTTCTTTGAAAAAAAATCATGTTTTCTACATTGTCTTTTAAAGAAAGAGGGGTATGTAGTAATTGATTTCTTATATTATACAAATGTGAGATTATGTTTAGAAATTCTCTTGAATATGCATATATAGACTAATTTAAAGACAATATATATTTAAAAAAAATATTTTTAGTCGATAGACTATTTATTGTGGGCACAACCTACTGAAATTGTCTTACGCCTGAGAAATTCTCCCACGAAATTGCAAATTCAAAGGACTGAAAAATCGCGTTAGTATTTCGGCGGCTGAAAAATCGCTGACGGATATGTTAACACTGATGTTAGAGATGATGGAGGCGCTGCCGTCTCTGATCGGTTAGGCTTTATTGCTTTCAAAAGCTTCCAATCGTTGTGTGTCTTTTGTTTTTTGTTGGAGTGGAAAGCAAAGAAATTTTTTAAAACCCACGATTTGGTCTTCACCAACAAGCCAGCTACATCATTGGGAAAGTACATGGCGTATGAGCGCAGAGACGTAGCGGAAGCCCCCTACAGAGAGTACTGGTGGCAGATGAACATCAACTGAGTGGAGGGCAGGGGTTTGCTCAATTGACCGGTTCTGAAATCACACTCCCGAGGGTAAAGGTAGTTGTACTTCTTCCAGCTTTTGTGATTGTGTTGTCAATTGGATTTTTGATTACCAAATCGACACTTGCTGGGTGGAAGGATAAACAACAGAGCCATGCCCAAATGGAGGTGTAGGTTAATGTGGGTCACTCGGATTGCAGCTCCTTGCATTCTCTTATGTTGGGCGTAGGGAAGATTGATATTGAGAGGCCATAAGAAATTTGAATTTGTTTGATAGGTGTTTAATGCTCTTTTAGTCTGAATTGTTTGAAATGGGTATTAGGTAGTTGATTTTCTATTTGGATTTTGAATATTGACTCTGTATGGAATTCTCCTTTCCCTTAAAAATGCAAAGTTCTATTGTATCTGTTTCCATGTGAACAAGCCATAAATTGCATTGGAGAATTTTGAACTTAGCATTGTTATGTTGAATTTGGTTAGGAACAACTATGGGGTAATTACCTGTTCGCTTGAATATATCCCATAATCATTAAACCAAAATCCTGACGCATGTTTGATAAGAGTATGTGCCTCCATGTCATGATGGGGGGATTTTGAACCTATTTCATGGGCTTAAATGACCATTATTTCAATTACATGAGAAGCCCCAGGCTTTGAATTTGAATATTGTGTTTTGTGAATTACTCCTTTTTTTTGTGAAAAATGTGGATGGTTCTGTGCATCTTTTTCTCCAAAAAGATTGCAATCCTCACGTATAGAGAGAACTTGAAAGTCTTGTTATAAATGGACAAATAGCATAGCGATGAAGGAGTTCATTGGCCACGACTAGGTTTTGGGTTTCACCCCTTATCTGTCCAAAAAAATTCACAGTAGGGCATTAAATGAATTGGAGAATTATGGGAGTAATATTACTCTCTTTTTTTTCCACATTAAATATTTATTCCTACATGGTAAGGGAATTTAGTAGGATCATTTTTTTTCATTTGTATATTACCCATGATTGGACGACCTTGTTTTTGGGAACCTTGTGAGGAGTGGATTATGAAATCTTGACAATTTAAGTGTTCATATGGTACATTGTTTCGATATTTTATTTTTTCTTTCAATTTATGCTGATTTTTTTTTCCTTTGTTTGTTGAAATCTGGCTAAAGGTTTTCATCTAGCTTAGAGATGTTATGGGAAGTTTGTATTACATTCTTAAGATATGTGATAAACAAAGATTGGACAAACATGCTTCCATGTCATAATTCTTCAGTTTGACCTCACCACATTGCCACGATATTCATAAAGTGCCTTACTACATGTGTCACACTCTTTATGTGTCCTCTTTCTAAACCATTAAGCCACAAGCTCCTGGTCTGCACGTTTGTTACTAAATGATCTAAAAAAATTAATTTGCTTTTTTGGTTTTTCCCTTATTGTGGTTGGACTAACAGGTTTTGCAAACATTTGATCTTTTCAGAATTGATGGTTGGATTTTGTGGGATATGGAGAAGTCTGTTGAGACATGTTACATAATTTTAGATATTTTAACCACATGATTTTTACTTCTATCAAGTATGGTTTGTGGACTATCAACTTCACGATGTTGGGATTTTTCTTGGTGGTGTTTTGTGATGGAAATATTATAAAATTGTAGTAGGAATAGAAAAGAATGGCTTGTATAAATTCATGGCTACTTTTCTGCAATCTCATTTTGTAAACTAATATGTTGATATCAATAAAATATGACATTTAAGGTACGGTTATGAAAATTTGTCTGAAGAAATCCTGATTGCCTTGGAAAAGTCTAATATGGTTATTGATCTGCCCGAACTTGTAAAAACCAATGCTATATGTAAAACATGTATGCTTGGAAATCAACATAGAAATCAATTTCAAAAATTCTCATGGAGAGCTGAAACTAAATTACAACTTGTGCATAGTGATATTTGTGGTCCAATCACACCCTTATCTATTGGAGTTGCAAAGTATTATCTTACCTTTATAAATGAGTATTGGAGTTACCTTTGAATTAGGTATGGGTATGGTATGCTGGCTTTGGGGGTTGGGTGGGCATGTCTACGAAAGACACATATTATATATAATTTCAGAATATGACATATAATGCTTATGCTAAACAAAACTACCTTAAATATTTCAAGGAAAATATATACTAATTTGATATCAATTTTTTAAACTCCTAGCAAGAGGTCCCAAATGAACAAATATATCTCAAAGCAAACTTTCAAAAGCTACAATAGTAGCAACCAAAACCTACAATAATAGCATCCAAAAACTACAATAATAGTAACAAAAACCTGAGCCCAAATAGTTTTCAATTACATTAAAAAAAATGATTTGCATGCCTTAATAAAATGATTGAAAAAGCATTGTTATACATATAATCACCACTATCAAATTTTAGATATATAAAAACCAATGGTGAAGTTAGAATTACAATATGTTCAAGGGAAGTATAGCTTTCTTCCACTGCCTTGATTGGAGATGTATGACCCATTTTCTTAGAGAGGTAGTCATTATCAGGCATAAACCCCCTTAAAGGACCATTACAACTGTTTTGTTATTACCTAATTCTTTTAGACCCAGACATTGGAGTCAACAAACAAAGTAGGGAAATTGAGATGACTTGGGCAACCAAGATGACTTTTTAATTGTCATATTAGAGCACTGTATTCTGGGTACATTAGATCTATACTAGATATCAAAAGGCTCTATAGTCTCCCTATACTGTAGCTTAGGTCACAGGGACAAATATACATTTCTGGCTTTTTCTCTATATAGCAAAAAAAAATTAGCCTTTTGCATTAGGAAAGCTCATAGAGAGCGTACATTACTTCCTTCTGGGACCATTTCATGTCAAGACATTCCCTAATGAGCATTATTAGATCCTAATCACAAACAAGGGAGAAAGAAGAGTGGGACAGAGTGTATGTCTATAATTTATACCATGATTTGGGAAACCAGAGAAAGATGAGGAACACAGTCGTCAAACTCAAAGACCAATGACCAAATGCATAAAAATATCTAAACCAAAACTCCCCTTCTTGATTTCAACAACACAAGTATCATTACTACCTTGGGTTTGCAAAAGCATGTCAATGTTTTACACAGGTGGCATAGGTTGCACATTGATTGGCCAGTACGAGTAGGGAATGTCGGCTAAGAATAAGGAGATAATTGCTCCAAGAAGCTCAACAAAGAAATGGAATTGAAAGCAGATGTACAATTTGTGCCAGGCATGATCTATGCCTAGCAGTCCTTGTTTAAAGAATATAAAGAGAAAAATATCAATTTGAGCATAGTAAGCAAATTGCTTGGTTCAGAAGATGGCATGTATCTTTCCTCAATTACTAAACCAAGGTGGAAATGCTCTTTAGCACAATACATTAAGAAATATCTTGTAATAATATAGAAATGAAATAAAGTTATGCATCCACTAAAGAAAAGAAAAGATTTTAACCTAATAAATTTAGCGAAGATATTAATGCAAGATTATGGTCAGACTGGAAATGGTTATCAAGCAATTTAAAACTAATTTCAATGTTGGATAAAGGGGCCATAAAGATTTCTAGATTACTATGCTTCAAATGTTTCAAACTATATAGCATACAACTCTTGAGAGAAAGTTTTATAAAATATTACAGTCTCTATGAATACAACACTTCTCCTTCCATATACTCATCACAAAATTTGGGCTATCTCTAAATATATTTAGAGATTATGGCAGTCATTGATGGCATTCTAAATGGGTTCACATTTTTGGACGTCAAGTTTTTAAAATAAGATATGTAGACTAACACATTTGCCCCATTAATGCAAGTACAAATTTTCAGTCCGTTAAAATCATATAAAATAATAAAATACAATCAGCGTAACTATTGCACCTTCTTTCGGTGCAAGTGCTAGTATTAAAATTAATATCTAAGTCTATCATAGTTCTTATGGTATAAAAAAAATTGTAATATTTTAAAAAAAAATGTTACATTACAAGATAGTATAAATGTATTAGAAATAAAACTAGTATGATGTCAAATATACATATATTTAGAGGATGTCAAGAAATGTTTCTTGATGTTTGATATTTTTAATATAAATATTCTAAAACACATTTTTTATCTAGAATTTTAATAAACTATTTACTTCCACAAATTTTTTAATATTTTTTTATAATTTTAAAAAAATGTTAAATATAAACTAAACAAATTATTTACTTCATATCTTTAAATTATTTTTATAAGAAATGTATTAATTTAAACTACTAAAAATACACGAATACATTTAATTAAATAGATGAAAAAAGATAGATATTTTTTCACCTTATACATTTAATTATGTATATGTGTATGTGTATATATATGTGTATATTTTTTTTTATGAAATATTAATATTTAATGTGTAAATAACTAATCAACTCTGAAATATTAGAACAGCAGCAAAGCTTTAAAATGTCACTGCTACAGTAATTTACATGAGCTAAAATGCACAAGGGAATATCATCTTGAACTTCATTTTACAATGTAGAGATGGTCACTGTATTTATTGAAGTATCTTTTTAAAACATATATTTACCAATAAAACTCTTATTTAATTTCAAAAGAACAGTTTTAAGTTTAAGTTTTGTTGGATGTAAACGTCATAAATTTTTAAAAATGGAATAGGAATTATATTCTGAACAATTTTTAACATTAAATGGACAGAATCCTCAATCCTTAATAATAATTAAATAAGGTTATTGGCTAGCCAAAAAGAGGTCATGGATTCAAATCAAAGCATCTGAACTTTATTAAGATTGGAGAAGAGGAAATCAAGAACTTTGCACTTGTACAGCCGCCAAGACAACGTATGACTCAAACATACTCAGAATACAGTTTTTTCTTGGGAGAGTTCTTTTATTACTTTTTATAAGTCAAAAGAGGCTTCAAACTAAGTCATCTGAGCATTATTCTCTCTTGAAAAAGAGTAATCAAGCAAGAGTTTAATGAGTTTAATGAATTTACTTTTTGAAATGAATAAATTTCTGAGTTCTTATTTTCTTATGAGTCTACTTTATACTTAATCACTGAAGTGAGTTTTTGGAAATAGTTTAATTATGTCGCATATTAAGCATTTAACTTATTTCATTTATGTAAATATTTAAAAGCTTATTGGTCTATATAAAGCACAAACTGCTTATGCATCATTAAATATTTCCAATGACAGTGTTTGTACAATTGCTTTCAACTCTTGATTATTGGTGATGCACTTTCTCTTTACTTTATTGATCTCCTTACTATTATATGTTATGAGGAGAGCCTTCTGACTAATCATTGCTTCGAGAAATACATCTGATAAATCACTTCACGAGCTGGAGAAGAGAATTTCAAACAAAAATAGTTATATAGTTGGACTGAGTTCTGTTGTTTTGTTTCCTATAACTTGATCTATTTAAAGTGTATGTTACGTTCATATAATTTTCTATATGTTACTGATGAAAAATTATGTAAAAAATGGAGAGAGAAATAATTTGGAAGTGTGTTTAATATTAGATTTATAAGAGTAATAAATTCAAAATTTCTATTATTTTGTATTTGCAATTGAATTTGAAATATTTTTAGATCAATCTTTTATCTGTGTTTCACGTTGCTCTTATCCAAATGTGTAAAATAGATTTTATTGTCTTCCTATCAATACATTTCTAAAACCTTTAACAAAATCATTTGCCATCAATATATAAAGATTCCAAGAGTATTTGACAAATTAAATTATGATATATCTTATATACATTTAATATTCTATTCTATTCCAATTAAGAAAATTAATATAAAATTGATTTTACTATTATATATGAAACACAACCCTGAAACAGAGGGCCCTATCTATGGTTGCTAATCAGAAAATTTGACTCTTCAACATAAGTTTAGGCTTAAATTAAAGCTAATTTATATGCAGTTTATTATTTTACATAATTCTACAAATGAAGAGCCTGCAAACAGGTGAGAAGTTACAAGTTCATATCAGAAATGGATAGAATATATAAATTCGGTAATCTAAATATTCCAAAAACTTGTGTGTATGTAGATGTAGACATAATATATCCTAAATATTATAAAATATATAATCTAATCTCATTTTTGTAAAAATGTTAATGAGTACCATTTTTTTTCTACCATTGTAAAATGACTCTACAAAATAAACCAATATACCTTAACATTTCTTGCCGTTTCCTTTTCTAATCTGAATGCTTTCAAATCAACCTGATTCAAGATCTAAGGTCATAGTTACCCTGCAATAATGCCTAATTAGCTGCCATGGCCATGGTTATTCTGAATTACACTCAGAATGCAGATTCAATCTATAATAATCATGTATTTGTGAAGGGGATTAAATTACCTGAATTCATTGATAGAACAAATGGAAATGCAAGGATTCTTTAATGAGGATACTATCGTGGAGAACTATTAACAACCACCATACGCAAGATGATTGTGCTGAGAAGTGCTTCCATGCTTAACTTGGGGTTACAATATTAAAATAATCGGATATTCTATAGCAGGGTTTTAAAGCTTATAGTTGCTTTAATATTTGAAACCCTCCCATAAGTATGGAGAATTTGTTCTACATGATTAAATATTTAGCATTGTTGAGCAGTGGTTGCTTAGAAGTTTGGTGTAGCTGGTGTTGATTTTGCAGCAGAGACTAGGGGATTTCTTTTTGCTCATAAAAGGTGTAAACTAGCAATACCATCTTGGTGTGCAATGGGTACGCGGAAGAGGTGTGGAAGGGAAATTTGGAAAAAAAGTTATATTTTTTAGGTACATTTGTGGAGTACATGATGTCAATTTCACGGTAGAAGGAAAATATGGGGCACTTGGACCCTTTTTTGTCTAAGTGTTGTCATGGATAGCACATCATGTAAAGTTGTCCAAGTGGAATGACAAATTTTCTTTCTCTTTCTCGTAGTTTCATAATTACATATAGGAATATCTCCAATCAACATGAATCCACCTTAGTCAATGAAGATTGATCTTGCGATATTACATATTCATCTATATCACAACGAGTACATTATGTTAATTTAGTTTCAATTGAATCAATGGCATCAACATTACTACTATGGACTTCTATTGTTTCATCAAGCATCTTGTTGCTAATTTTTTTTTTCCTATAATGGGAATGATATGTCCCATGTGTGTCTTTTCTCCAGTTGATGAAGCCCTAGATTTACAAGGCCTTTTATTATTCAAGAAATCCATATCCAGAGATTGCATGAATGCTATGTCTACTTGTTGCAATTGGTCTAGCATAGTATGTGATTTGGTAAACAACATTGTTTCTATCACATTTGTCAACAAGAAGCTAGAAAGAGTAATTTCCCCTACCATTGCAAATATCTCACTAAGTTCCAATTGAGTCACCAAATGTGTGGAAGATTTCCTTCAAATCAAAAGAGGGCTTGTTTATGGTTATTGTTCATGTCCTTTGGCTTGTCTACTGCACCTATCAACTTCATTTGAATGATGAATGACGTACTTAGGTCATTTAGTAATTCCTTAATTATTGTTTATTTAACTTAATTGAACTACATTTCCTCCTTCTAGTGATTTATTTTAAACTTAGCCATCTCCATCACCATTTAGATTAGGAATACTACTATTTTTTTTATTGTATTATGTTTTCTCAATTACCTTTGAATTTGAAATGAATGATTTAAGTGATAGCCACTTTAGCAATGATTTTTTCCCTGGCTTTCCTCATTTTACAATGGCAATAACTACTTAATTTTTTCTTTGTTTTGGTTTTGTTAAGATAGGGTACCATTCAAGACTAGTTTTATCATTACTAAATTGCAAAACAACTTAACTTTGATGCATTTTTTTCTAAAACTATCCCTGCCATTGCAAATATCTCAAATCTATTATTTTTTACTTGGATACAAATTCCTTTCATGGGACCATTCCTCCTTAGCTTACCTATCTTGTTCTCTTTGGAAATAATCTCATAGGAAGCATTCCTTCAAGCTTGGGGAAATTATCTAGTCTAGAGTATTTGGACTTGGACAATAATTATTAACACGATCTAGAGTAATCCACAAACCACTTGAGATTCAACAAACACTTCATCCAAACTCGCATCATACAAATACTTCAACTCAAAACAACTGGTAAACCTTACTTTCACATTGATGCATGAAATACACACTATACTATACCAAATCAAGTGAAACCTTGAATTATGAAAGATACAAAAATTATAATAAAATTCCCAAATCCACACAACCTGAATCCACACTGCAAAGAAATGTGGAGAAAATACATGTCTCCCAAGATATAGAAAACATCATTGAAAAATTGGTTCACACACTAGTGAACATATCTCACTATGTACAATAATCCATAAACCCACATTTTGAATATAGCAACCTCTAACAACCTTGAACAACATATTAGATCTTCACAAGCATAACATCAGCACAAAAGAAACGTGGAGCACATCTTGGAGTACGTTTTGAACACTTGTACAACACCATTTTCTCTATTTATCAAATTTTCTCAAAAGCACTTAGAAACCAAATACCAAAGACATCATCTCAGCTCATTACTTCATTCCAACTCATCTCTAGACACTGCAACATAAAGATAGCTCCATGTACTCACAACACTTCCTCAATATCTCAACAACACATGCACAAACTACAACCTATTCTCTTTTTCACAAATTTCTCATTATCCTCGACAACTTCATCATGCAACAACCTTCCTTAACACATAGTTGAAATCAATGAAAACACCAACCAATAGACATCCTATTGGCATCAATGACAACACCTTCATACTTGCAATTGTAACATGGGTTCTGTGAGGATTGGTGGAATTGGTCATGATAGTCAAGATTTGGCTCAGTTATAATTCTGTACTTTTATGGGATTTCTCCCTAATAATCTAATGGAGACCCTTATAATTTTTTGGGTATTGGTAAATTCCTACAAGTTAGCATAGAGAGAAGTTATTTTCTAGAAAAATTCCATGATCTTGGTTTCTCTTTTCAATAAAGGGAATTACAATGATTATTTATGTAGGCTAAAATGTCCCAATCACTAGAGATTAGAACTTTGTCCAACTTAATATATATGTGGTATTTTCCATGGTTCCTATTTGACCAATTAAATTTAGAGCTTGAAAGCTCCACATCTAAGAGAATTTGGTGGGGATAAAGTTAGCAAAATCCATCATACTATTAGAAAAATATTCCACCCCACTAGGCTTCTCCAAAGGATAAAGGGGAGTGTTAAAATCCCCAACAAGAATCCACTTCACATTTTGATTATTAGACAAGAGTATCATAAAGAATCCCATAAAATATTTCTAGAAACCTTGGTATTAGGGGCATAAATTTTGAGAAGGTTCCACTTCACTCCAGTCTATCCATTTTCAAAAACTATTTCTAAGCAATTTTGATTGATGAAACCTTTGTGACTAGAAAATTTATTTGGATTCAAAAGGGTGGCTATGCCTCCAAATGCCCCATCTGCATCACTAATATAGTACTCTACCTTTGGCCAAGGATTTTATTTTGGGGCAAATTATCCAAGGAAGTACCCTCACCATGAATTTTATGGGGATTAAGATTAGGGTGAGGGTTGGGCTGGTTGTTTTGGGCTTCATTATCTTGGTAGTCAATTTCCATTGATGGGCCAGGTAGAGGTGTAATATCAGAGACATAATTATACAATCTTTGAATTAGGCCCTAGTGAAGGGGGGTCAAAGCCCCTTCGGCCTTACCTTGCTTTAGAGAAGAAAGAAAAACAAAAAAAATATTCATCTTTTCATTCCTCCTAATATGGTTGAGAAAAGGAAAGTGGTACCCATGGATAGTAGTATATACCTACTTTCTAGCATGAAGTATTCCATGATATGCATGTTGACCACCCCATATGGAGCTGAGAGCCTTTCTTTATCATATCCATTTTGGCAGCACTGAGTTTCTCCTCTCCACTTTGAGGAAACTATCAATGAATCTTTGATAGTTTCCATTACTAACCTTCACCACCTTTAGACCATTGCACTCCAAGCTACCAAGCTTTTTTCCTCTGCTATCAACTTAAGATTTGTCACAAACATTATACTTCTAATTTTAACTTTGTCTTCATGCCATGAATTGTAGAATTTTGTAGTAATATCATCATTGTAACCCCTCATAGCCATGATGAAGGGAGTTATACCGACATTTTCAAAGAGCCTCCAAAGCTCAACATTTTGGTGTAATGACACACATGAAAGTGGCTTAGACCACTTCCTCAGACCCCCCATGATTTTACTATGATTGCAAAAAATTAATATTTTACCTTCAACAACAACTGCTATAGGGAGAAATGGGTTAGCACTCCAAAGAATAAGATAACCCTCACAACAACTTACGAAAAATTTAGAGGCCCACACATCCTCTAACAAACCTTTTCCAAAACCTCTACCATTCTTTAAAGATCCATCATAACCTTTAATTAAGGTCTTCATGGTTCAAAGCTAGATAAATATTAGGATGGATATCCATGATCTTAGGTCAACACCCAAAATCCATGTGACTAAAGGTGCTCATCTTAATAATAATTAGGGATACAAGTAGTAGAGAATGGCAGAGCAGTGGAGGATCCAAGGTTTTCGCAGGCACCATGGCTTGCAATACGAGGGAGGCCAAGCTCGATGGCCCTTCAACAGGAAGAAAAGAGGGAGTTATAGTCAGGAAGGGAGGCATAGTAGCTATGACAAGGCTTGGCAAGCTCTCGGTAAGCAATTTGATAGTTATGGGGGCTCTGGAGGTTTCCCTCACTTTGGCACAGGGGTGGCGGATAGAGGCGAAAGGTTTCGCTCCGCGTACTCAAAGGGAGGTGTGAATTTCAAAATGCTAGAAACAAAATTTGGTGTCCAAAGAACCAGACAGAGAAAGGAGAGCCAAGCCAGGTATTTAAAAACTTTCTTCACACTACTATGGTTACTCTTTTGGTAGATAATGATGAATGGAATGATTCTGTGAGTACATTTACAACGCATGCTTTCTTTGTACGTTGGGGAGGGCATTGGCCGACACTCACAAAAATGAAGGAGTGGTGTGATGCAAACTGGGGTAAAGGGTGAGAGGTTAAAACTCTGGAAAATGGGTTTTACCTAGTTTTGTGCCAAACTGATCAGGATAAAGAATGGATATTAAGAAGTGTCCCTTTCTCTATGGATGGTAGAGGTCTGTATATTTTAGACTGGACCCCAAATTTTGAGTTGAACAAGGAAAAATTTGTGGACTCTGAAGTCTGGATTAGTTTGAAAAATCTTCCGCAAGAATATTGGGATTAGGAAACCCTAAGGATTATTGGAAACAGACTGGGCATCTTTGTAAACTCAGAGTTAGTGGTGGAAAAAGCGGATTGTAGTATGTTTACAAGGATTTGTATTTTAAGACAGATAATTCACCCTTTATCGAAAATGATAGAGCTGAAATCTGGTGAAGGTATGTGGTGTCATAATTTGGTGGTGGAGGAACATAGTTGGGCAGTTGGGAGTGAGGTAGGTATTGGGTGCGTGGAGATCATCAAAATGCAGGCTACAAAGGGAAAAGGTGCTACTCAAAATCTGCCTGTGGAGGAGGTGATTGCTCTCACAGAAGCTATGGTTGTTGAAAATTGGTGTGAATCAAAGGAATGGGGTTCTCTAGAGGTTTTAATGAAAGGTTTAAGTCAAGATTATGTAGAGGAATCCTTTTCATGGGAAATCAGGAGAAAATAGGAAATTGTCTTTAGTCATGAAAATGAATGTGTTATGAATACACAAAGTCCAGTTTATGCTGGATTGGTTCCGAGGGAGGCTAAAAGATTTGGGGAGGGTGTGGAAACAGAGTTAACTCTTGCAACCCCAAACAGTATCACTATGATATCAAATAAAATGAGGAGTCATGAGGTGGAGGTGTCTACTAAAAATCTCTCATCTACTTATGGGGAAGATCTAGGCAAGCATCAGGATCAGATAACTATAAATGGAAGTGGGCTTGAACGTACTGAAATACCTGATGATGGTTGTCCCCAACACTTTTCAGTTAATGGTAGCGTGGATCAGTTGGATGTTGTGCAATAGGGTGATGGTGAGAATCTAGGTGGTTCACACGAGGTAGTGTTTAAGGACATTTCAATTTCCCCTATTCAAAATTTAGACAGTGCCTTTGAAGGGGTAAAAGATAGTGGGGGGTCCTTGGAAGGTTCGGGCTCTGTCTCAGCATCAGATTCAGAGGAGGATGATGAAGATTTATTGGGCTTTAATGATGAAATTGGGTTAGTGGAGAAAAGGTCACTAGACCAATCCTTAGCATAGAATAGTAAGGTCAAGGTTGGTGAGAAACGTAGGCGTGGCCCTAAAAGAAATAAGATGCGCCTTGAAATGGCTGGGAATGCAGTAGGTCAAAGCAAATTGAGATCAGGAAAAGGCTATGCCTTTTCCCAACAGCCATGAAAATCCTTTCATGGAATGTCAGGGGCTGCAATAGCCCTGACAAAATCCGTTTGATCAAGCGTTGTTTTGATCAAACGAGGCCAAGTATTGTGTTGCTTCAAGAAATGAAAATAAAGGAAAAGGATTTTGATAGCTTTCTCAAATGTTTTGGAAGGTGGAAAGGGTGTCTCCCTGGGGCTCTTGGGGCCTCGGGTGGACTTGGGATTTTTTGGGAGGATACTCTAGTAAATGTCAGAGTGGAGAGGCCAGAACGGTGCTAGCAGTGGGTTAGTGTGGTGTCAAAACAGTTAAGATCCAGCATTGATATCATTAATGTTTATGTCCCTACAGGTAATGCTCAGAAGCATCAATTATGGCAGGAGGTCTCAAATGTTTTGAATGTTGAAAGGGACAAAATCTTTCTCTTAGGGGGTGACTTTAATGCCATCCTTCATCCGTCTGACAAGCATGGTGGTGTTTGTTGGGCTAGCCAAAGCTAGAAGGATTTTAGTAATTTTGTAATGCAGAATGGACTAATTGAACTCCCTTTCAGAAATGGGGTTTTCACATGGACAAATAGGTGAAGTAGTTTTTTGAATATAGCAGAAAAGCTTGATCGTTTCTTTTTGGCTAGAGACTGAGCGGAGCAGCATTGGTCATGTGAAGCGGAGGTAACTCCCATAACAGGATTAGACCATTATCCAATAATTTTGAGAATTCAAGAGGAGTTAAAGCCAACAAGATGTCCTTTCAAGTTTGAGGCAATGTGGATGCAGGAGGAGGGTTTCCAGGAGCTCGTCGTAGACTGGTGGAAAAATTCCCTGGTAAGGACAGGAAACAAAGCTTATATCTTTTTAAAGAAGCTTCAATTTTTAAAAGAACAATTAAAAAAGTGGAATAGGGAATCTTTCAAAAATATTTTCTCTGAGAAGTTAAGGTTGGAAGAGGAGCTAAAGACTTCACTCGAGAATTATTGAGAATGGGATGTTTGAAGAATATTTTGAAATGCAAAAATCTTTAAACAAGGCTTATTCTGAGATCCTTGCGCGCGAAGAGGTTTTCTGGAAGTAGAAATCAAGGGAAAACTGGTTAAAAGCGGGGGATAGGAACACAGTTTTTTCACAATTCAGTAAAAGTGCGCAGAGCTAGCAATAAGATTTTTGAAATCAAGGATAGTGAAGGAGTTTTACTATCAGATAATACTCTAATAGCCAAAGAAGTAGTTAAATTTTTCTCAAGGTTATGCAAGGAGAATAGTCATGCTAAAAATCATGAATGGAAGATTCTGGAGAACATTCCTAGTATGGTGTCAGATGCACAAAACATCATGTTAATGGAAAAAGTATCTTTAAAAGAAGTTTAAAAAGATGCTTTCGGGTTGGAAGGAGACAAGGCTCAAGGGCCGGATGGCTTCCCTGCTTTTTTCTTCCAGAAATTCTGGAAAATTATAGCACAAGATGTATGGGAAGTGGTGGAAGAATCAAGGAGTAATGGTTTAGTGTTGAAGGACCTGGATAATACCTTTATTACTTTGGTCCCAAAAAGAAATGAGCTGTTAACATTTGAGGATTTTCGTCCTATCTCGTCGTGTAACACAATATACAAAATCATTTCAAAGGTAATAGCCAACAGGCTTAAAAAATTTCTTCCCTCGGTGATCTCGGTAGAGCAGAGTGGCTTTTCTCCAAATAGGTCCATTTTAGGAGTTATTGTTGTTCATGAGGCTATTCACTCGGTAAGGATGGAAAAAGTGGAGAAATTTATGGTGAAATTGGATATCACACGGGCTTATTGTGAAGTTAATAGGAAGTTTCTCTTAAAGGTACTTGAAAAGTTTGGTTTTTGTAGTGAGTGGGTGGCTTGGATTCAGAGTTGTATCAGCACTCCTTGTTTCTCGGTACTGTTAAATGGGAGCCCCTAGGGATTTTTTGAATCCAGTAAAGGAATCAGACAAGGAGATCCTATCTCTCCTTTCCTTTTTATTATTCTAGCTGAATCTTTAGGGCAGTTGATAGCAAAGAAAAGATGCAGTGGATTGTGGAAAGGCATTGCTATTGCAGCTGGGATTGATCCGATTTCACATCTTCAATTTGCCGATGACACCTTTCTCATGGGGGATGCAACCACTAGAGAAGCTCAGGTGATGAAAGCCTCTCTAGATGAGTATGGAGAGGCCTCAGGACAATGTATCAATTGGCGGAAATCAGATATTTTCTTCTTTCATGTACCCATAGCAAAACAAATTGAAATCTGTAGGATGTTGGGGATGCAAGTAGGCTCACTACCTAGTAAATTTTTAGGTATACCTCTATTTGGGGGATCCAATAAAGCTGGTATTTGGAAGGATTTGGTGGAAAATTGTTTAAACAGAATGGGTGGGTGGAAAAGCAAATGGCTAACGGCTGTTGGCCGTCTACTCTTGTTAAAAAGTGTGATATCAGCAATTCCAATATTCTCCATGATGTGTTTGAAAATTATGAAGAAGGTGGTGAATTTAATAGGACAGAGAATGCGAAAGTTTTTCTGGAATGGTGCTAATGATCATGATAAAATACCCCTGTTAGCTTGGGAGAAAATTTGCAGATCAAAAGTAAAGGGAGGGGTTGGGTTGAGAGATTGACACTTAATGAATGAAGCTTTAGGTGCAAAGTTGGTTTGGAGTATATACACAAACCCTGATCTCTTATGGGTTAATATCCCAAAAGCAAAATATTTGGATTCGATGGAGGATAACCGGATTTTCACCATTAGAAATCCAATAAAGGGATCGGCAATTTGGAACTTTATTGTCTCTTGTAGGCCAGTGATAGTTAATCATATTACTTGGCAAATTGGGGATGGTTCAAATGCGAAGTTTTGGGATGATTCATGGAATGGGTATCCAATTCTAAAGGATGTTGAAGGGGCACAAGATCTAAGATAATTTTTTATACAAAAATGGGGTGACAAAGTATGCAACTATTTAGAACTTAAGCGAGGCCCTTTGGGTCAAGAATGGGGTTGGAGAGATGTAAGTTGTGACGAGCTGTCTGGAGTTCAAATTCAAAAAATGAAGGACTTTTTGAGGGGGCATCAAGTACTCCCAACAAACAGTGCAGATAAAGTGGTTTGGTGTGGGTCTATTAATGGGAACTACTCAGTGAAGGTAGGATACCAGCTTTTGGACTCTGACGAGGCTGAAGTTTTTTGGGAAAAAAATTTATGTTGGAGAAAGGAATGTCTACCCAAGGCTGGTGCCTTTGCTTGGCTGGTAGTGAAGGGAAGAATTATCTCAGGCGAAAGCGTTTGGGTTTACTGGACCAACTAAGTGTGTCCTCTACGAAGTGGTAGAGGAAACTACAAATCATTTACTTTTACATTGCAAAGTTGCAACGTCTTATTGGGATTCCCTTTGGTTAAAACTGGGTTGGCAAGGTCCATGGAAAAATACAGTAAAAGGTGTGTTTGAAGGGTGGCCACGCCCTCCTGGTTTTTCACTCTTTTCAAGTGTTTGGATTGTAAGCCCATCGCTAGTGATTTGGGAACTATGGAAGGAGCGAAATAGAAGGATCTTTGAGGATAAAAAAGAAACAGTTACTAGAATTAAAAACAGAATTGATCATGCAATAACCGAAGTGGTGAATGTTGCGGTGGCACAATTTCAACACCATAAGTTATTATTTTTAGGGGAGGATAGCAAGATTCAAAGGATGTGGCCAGGGCTAAAGGTAAATTTTGGGAATATGGTGACGAGGATTGGAGGAGCTCAATTGTCGCAAAAAAAGGCAGAATGGGAAAAACCAAAGGAAGGTTGGTACAAGGCAAATTTCGATGGAGCTGCAAAAGGTAACCCTGGTCCCTTAGGAGTAGGGGCAATTATTCGTGATAGTCATTGAAATTTAATTGCTTTTGGAGCTCGTAAGCTGGATGATGGGTCAAATAATGTTGCGAAAACAAAGGCGGCCCTTCTGGCTGTAGGTTTAGTGAGATCACTGGGGGTTAAAAATTTACATTTAGAGGGTGACTCGCAAATAATAATCCAAGCAATTATCAATGGTGGAGCTTTGGCTTGGCATTTGCAGGCTTTGGTACGAGCTATCATTGAAATCCTAAACTCTTTTGACAAGTTTGAAGTAAGTCACATTCGGCGTATGGGTAATGGCGAAGCTGACTGTCTATCCAAATGGGCGACTACATTTGAAGTGATTGGGGAAACCAGGAAAGAGGACTTCCGTCAGATGGATTTGTCAGGATTTAAACTCTATTTCAATTTTTTCTCTATCTTTGGTTGCGAGTATTGAGGGAGCCATCATCATGAGTTGTATAAGTGCGGAGAAGAAGGACAGAATGCTAGTGGCTTGACTTAATATGAAGTACATCTGGAGGACAAACGGTATTCTATGAAGATAGAGGGTTTTATTAATGATGCAAGTTGATAGGCTTTGGATGTGACAACTTGGTCGACCTACACCGGCATATGTGATGGCCATTTGAGCCAACTTGTAATGAAAGCTTTCGAAGTAGTAATCTTTAATGATATCTAGGCTCGCACATTTTTTTTGAAGTCACAGGTTTTAAATGCTTTGACAGGGGAAGGATGGGTAGGAGGTAGTGCTAGTTAGTTGAAGTGAAGGCCTTTTATTACAAGCAAATTCAGTATTTAGCTTTCATTTCAAATATGTTTTCTTGGTGAAAGATCTAGTGCGGAGTGAGGGGACGACTGGTATGCTGGTATATGTGAATGTTGAAAATATGGAAGCAATATATGGATTTTCAATAGAACTCCAGCAGCAAGGGTTTTTTGGTCTAGCATCGAAGTTCAGACTGAAGTACCAGTTGAAAAATCTGCAAGATGAGGTGATAGAAGTGGTGTTGGAGACATTGGGACCACATTTCATGGAGGCCACTCATCGAGGGTGCTTGAACACTGATATAGCTTTGATGCTTTTTGTGTGGGGTATGGAATTGAATGATGAAGTTGAAGTGGTAAAATGGTAGTAAGATCTTTGTTTGAGGAGGAGCTGTTGGGGAAAATGGAATCTTTGGTAGAATGGGCAGTCCCGGGGAAAGGATATGACGTCTCAGAAGGCATTGAGGATATGGATTAAGCCACAGAGGAAGGACTAATTCCATTCGCGAGGTGGCAAAGGCATGTGGATAGGGATGAGTATAAATTGGAAATCTTCATGGCCTGGGAGAATCTAAAACTCTTGCTGTGCTAGCAAGAAGAGTAAGAGAGGTGGGAGGGAGTTGCTCTGTCGAACAGACTTCCAAGGCGAAGAAGGTTTGCGAACAGGGGAAGAGCAAGGGGAGGGAGAGCTACTAGACATGAAACTTAGTGTGAATGGTGATGGATGCTAAAGTCAAGGCAAAATATTTTATGGAAAGGTGATGTGCAGTGTGAAGTAAAAGTTGGGAATGGAGCGAAAGGATACAAAGTAAAGGGCATGCACAAAGATAGCCGGAAGGCGAATGATGATGGTGATGGTGACTTTTTGGTGTGTTGATGGTGGAAATTCAAAAGAAAACTGATTTCATCTCAACACTTTGAAAATAGGTTTTTTTAGAAATATTGCTACAACAAATTTCAAATTTTTTTGGAAGAACAATGGGAAAATGGGGTATTTTGGGATGTCAGGTAGTGCTCTCCTATACAATGGATTGAGCAGTAGATTCATCATGTAGAAAAGCCTTGTATTTGGCACTGTAACTTTTGAAGTTTTTTATATTAATAATATAATACAATATTTAAAGACCAAAAAAATAAAAAAAATTAGGGATATTAATATCCATTTGCAGCTCCAAGGCCTTTTGAAGTGACACCTGACAACATGAGGCTTCAAAAACATGCAAGAAACCTTTACAGAAGTATTATGTGATCTCATAAGCATGATTAAATTAATTCTCAAGGCCTTTTTGAAAGGAGAAATTAAATCAAAGGTCTTATCAAAGAGACCCCCCTCACTATACCAAATATGATTTAAATGATTACTCTTAAGGGAAATAATTTTATAAGGGTTAGTCCTGTTAAAACTAATCTTTTCTTTATTTCTTGTCTTTTCCAAAATCATGAGATCATTAGGAGCATTCTGATTGGGGGAGATCTTTCCCTTTTTGCAATCCTTTTGAATCGTACAAAATATGATTATCCTCTAAACCATATAAAAGCACATGGTTAAATGACATAAGCCAATTAACATCATCAAAAACACTTTGTTTTCCACCATTCCCTCTCTTCTATTACACATCATCGCTTGAGTTGGACAATTTAAATTCAAAGGGGTAAGAAAAACTAAAACTTAACTAAACATCCAAACAAGTGTTCATCGCCTTAGCCTGTATTATTTGAAGCACCATTTTCACTAGTAGAGTAGACCCCTCTCAAACTATCCTTAGAAATCCACTTTTATTTGTAGCAAAATATTTTCAAATTTCTAGAAAAGCCATTGGGAATTAGAGGCCCATGTTTGAGGCTGATTCGGAAACTCTATTTCCATCTCTGAAGATATGAAGGAAGGAGTACCTATCGAAAGAATTAACCACACATTTTGAGTCTTTGTTCAAGTTCTTGATCTTCTAGGTGGCTTGACATGACCTTTAAGAAACTCAATTATCAATTTAGAGTCCCCCTCAATTATGGCCTTTGTGAAACCAAGTTCTTTTAATCACTTTATACCTCTCCAAGCAACAATAGCCTCTAATTCCACACTGGTATCCATTCTCAAGCACTTAGCATAGGCTTCAATGCATCTCCCTTTATGATCTCTTATCAGAACCCCAACAGTAGCAATCCCTAGGTTACCTTTAGAGAAACCATCAAAGTTTAATTTTACCCAGTCAACTGGAAAAAGGTTTCAATATATTCATTTTCCTACTTAGTATATTAGCCTAATTAATCTTAGTCAAATCATGGTTTAGTCCCCATAGCTATTTGACTCTAAGATCTTCATAATTTGGCATAACTTTCAAGAAACATAAAACTTTTGAGTTCAAGTTTTCCATGATTTGTTGTTTTATGCAATAAAAGACCTTTCCACTGCTCCTTTGCTTCTCCCTGAATATTCTATTGTTCCTCTCTTTCCATAGGTGCCAAGAAAAAAAGGAGGCAACTTGCAACCATAATTCCTTAATGATAGGATGCAAGAAAGGTCTAGAACTCCATTGGATTGCCAAGTCTTTCAAATCACCCAATAACGCCCAATCAGTCAGAAGATTCTGAAGAGCCAAAGACAAAATTTCTCTTGCATTAAAAGAGCATTGAATATTATAAATAATTTATTCTTCCGCAACAAGATAGAGGGAACATCTATTGACAAATGAAAATCCTTTCCTATTCAGGACATCAATAGTGAGGATTCTACCATGCATAGCAGCCCACCAAAAACAATTGATTTTTGGAATTAACTTGGCATTCCAATTGAAGTTCTAGTCATTAGAAGGAGCTTCATCCAAAATGTTATAAGTTGTTTTGATAGATAAATCTCGGAAGGGGTTATCACTCTAGATCCAATCATCTTCACCACGATGAAGAATCAAACAACAATCTCCTTGATCAAGGAGTTAAGAGTGGAAAGCAACTAAGAATGAGCCAACACATTACTCCCTCTTCTTAATCTTAGGTCTAAGACATATTCTTCAATGTTTCTCCATCTGGGGATCACTTCATACTAGTTAACATAATGGGTATGTGAGGATCATGGGGGTCCAAAAAATGGCGATGTGAAAAAAAGCATTTTAACACATCCAAAAACGCAGAATTCATGTCTTTGACTTTTTGCAGGCTAAGGTACAATATTTGTGTTGGTTTGGTTTCAAAACGGATATCTGTTGTCTAAGTCAAAATTTTTAAATCCTTCGGGTCCGGGCTTGACCAATTTTTTATTTTATATATTATAATAGTTTTTTAATATATTTATTACATGCAACATTAAATTAAAAAACATTATGATAATGTTTGTTAATTTAATATTATATCATAAAATATTTAATATATTATAATATTTATATAATATTATATATTATATATTAAATTTATTAAATTTTGTGATTATATTATATTATTATATAGTAATATAATATTATATAATAATATTATATTATATTATAATAGAATATATATCTTACAAATATAATATAATATATAGTATATCATAATATAATATAATATATATTATAATATAATGTAATGTATATTGTATTATAATGTAATGTAATGTATATTATATTATAATATAATATATACTATATTTTTATATGATCCATTTGAATAGATCGACCATATACTAAAAAAATATAAAACAGAAAATGGACATCCATTTCAAAAGGGATATTTTTTGTGTTATAAATTAAAAAAAATGAGAGCTTATATTATATAATATTATATAATATATTATTTTATAATAATATAATATTTTATTATATTATAATATAATATATAATATAATATAATAAATATTATATTATATTATATTATAATATATATTATATATAATATATTATATAATATAATATTATTATAAAATATTATAATATATAATATAAATTATATATAATTTATATAATATATATTATATTTTTGTATCATATATTTGAAAAAAACTGTTGCTAATATCATATGGTTGGTATCTAACCCGACTATATATTAAAAATACTTTAGAACATAAACAAATATTTTTTTCTTGTGTTACAAATTAAAAATGAAAAAAATTGAGAGCTCATAATTTATTGGCTCGTGTGGGTTTTCTCTTCTCCAACAATAATATTCATTCCTAGGATTTCATTGTGCCCAAAATCAAGCAAATTTCAAAGGTATGTTTCAATTGTTGTATTTTTATTCAGTTTATATTCTTTTTGCATTATTATTTATTTATTTTTAGTAAAAAACAGTGTAAATTTGATAGGTTTTATATTGCATTAAAATCATTTTTAATTTTTAAAAAATTATCAATTAACAGGTTTAAAATGGATCAACATGAAAACCCAAACCCTGCAAAAGATGAGAACCCAAACCCTGCATAAAATGAAAACCCTAATCCTGCACAAAATGAAAACCCTAATCCTTCACAAAATGAAAACCCTCCAAATCCTCCTTCACCACAACCATTGTTTCCAAATCAAAATGTGCCAACAATACATTAGTTTATTCATAGAAATTTATATCAATTAAGAAAAGTATGTTGAATCTATGAGACACTTGATGAGTTATCGGACATAAAAAGCACTTTGGAAAAAATCATTTCAAATGTTAAAACTTTGGCAACTCAACATAATAGATTTTCACGATGGCAAGAGGGACAAAGACAATTTTATGCCGATGGGTTATCATATAATGAGATGAAGGCACTTGATATTGAGAAAGCCCAATTAGCCTAGTTATTCATCGATCAGAGAACATGATAGCTTGTTAATGTGTGGAAACCAAAATTTTCAATTAAATTGTGCACCCAGGTGAACCCACAAGAGTGGTTTACAATTCCAGTGAGGAAGGAAAAGTTGCAAAAAATGACCCCATGCAATTTTATTTTTTTTGGGGTGGTTCAAATGAACCCAAAGGGGTTTCAATAGAACCCCCAATTCAAGTGAACCCATTTAATGATGGGGCCCATCATTCTTAGAAAAAATCCAAAAGCAAAGGCTTATGGAAAGGGGGTTTGCTCGAACCCTAGTTCGATCGAACCCCCCTTTTCCCCCTTCTACCCCTCAAGCACCAAAAAAGTTTAGAATTTTTCACTTCGAACCTTGGGTTGAGGATGGAACTGGAGGAGGTTCACATACCCAACTAGATGATGGTAGTCCTTGGAACAAGCTATCCAACGAATATAATTTTAATATTTTTTGGTTTTAACATGTACTTGTTTTTTTAGTTTTATTGAACATAGGTTTTCATCGAAAATTAAGCTCTTTGTTCTGCACATGTGGAAAAATAGCAGATTATCATTTTTTTTTGAAAAATATGAGTGAACTAGATATTGAAGTTCTTGTTCCAAGAAAAAAAATCACTTTTGATACATACAAAAAAAATTATGCATTATACGGCCCTCTTATGTCTGAATTGTAATTGGTTTGACTTCAAAACTTGATTAAGGAACAAATATTAAATAAAACACTATGGAACCAATTGGAAGCACTAGATATCATAGTTACAAATCTAAATTCAAAAAAAAAAAATTGTATCCTTCATGGAAAAAAAGTTGTGTTATACGGTGAGCGTCACTCAAAAATGTTGCTTATTGGAAAAAAAAAACTAGTTTTTGAAGGAGATGGAAAAAGAAGTGCAATTTGATTCCAAAAATTTTGAAAAAAATATATTTAGAATCTATAGAAAAAATGTCACAAATCACTAGTTTGCATCATCTTCAAATTCGGCTATAGGTGCCCAAAAGTGAAGATTTAGTTAGAAAAAATTATTTCAGTGTCCAATTTGGCCAAAAATTGTAAACCAGTATTGTGGGATCACCCACCCATAGAGGAATACTAGATAATTTTTGGAGACATTGGTGGATGGTTTTTGATAAACCACCTAACAACAATCTTGATGTCCCTTAGTATTTTCTCCAAAAATTATATGTTGAGTTTGTGCTAGGGAAACATGTCAATTACTTTGACATGCGAGATTTCTAGGATGTTGGTAGAGAGATGCCACTAGATAGACCTAGAGCACATTGAGTCACCCCAGTTCATTTTCCTCCACCTATTGCTGCTCCAACTCCACTACCTGACCTTGAGATGTTGTAGATGCAGGGACACTGAACATTTATGTGTTACATTTGTTGAGTGATCATTTGGTCACTCAGAGCCATCATGTTGTGCAACCATTTGATG
>VDFB02058242.1:335368621-335415576 GCA_007258455.2 Sequoia sempervirens
ATTCTTGGAAGATTTGTTACAAAGATTATGGAGAAAGTACCAGTCACCTTTTGAGAGATCAGTTGAGCAATTAATGAAAGTGGAGTGGAATGGAGTGAAGTGATGATGGAATGAAGTGAAATGATGGAGGTGTGATGAAAGAGAGAGAAAGGTGGAGATGGATGGGCAGATGGGTGAAGAAGTGGACCCCCACAAAAGTGGAAGTCTTTATTATGACAAGTTACGTACCTTAATTAGCCAAAAGGAGGGACACTAGGTCTGCTTCCTTTGACTACAGGAAGTTTGGGTGTTGCATGCTAAGTGAATTTCTATAGGAATTCCTCCTTGGAAGTTGTCTTCTAATACAATCTAAGGTGATGACCATTCACAAGCAGCTTAAATTTGACTGGGTCACTAGTAGTGAGTTGAACAACACCATTGGGGAATACTTCAGCAACCTCATATGGTCCTAGCCACTGTGTCTAAAATTTTCCTGCATTATCCTGATACCTTGATTCATAGAGAAGGGCCTAATCTCCTGGATAGAATTTCTTGTCTTTGATGAATTTATCATGCCACTTGATTCTTTGATTCTGCACTACCTTTGTGATGCAAGGTTGTCTTCCTCATTTCATCCAATGCATTGAGCTACATGATTATTTCCCTTTGTGCATCAAATATTTCCATCCCCAATTCTATTGTAGTCCTAAGAGTCTTATGTTCAAATTCGATGGGCATCATAGTTGTCTTTCCGTACAGCAACTCAAATGGAATGAAGCTTGTAGTTGTTTTCCAAGTTGTCCTATAGGACTAGAGAACTTCTGGAAGCTTTTTTTCCCATTCCTTCTTATGAATAGCCACCATTTTGGTCAGAATGGCTTCAATTTCCTTGTTACTCATCTCAACTTGTCCATTGGCCTAGGGGTGATAAGTAGTAGACTTCTTGTGCCTTATGTTGCACTCATTGACCAATGTTGCAACAAGGGTTGATGTAAATTGAGCCCCTTGGTCAGTGACTATCTCTCTTGGAACCCCATACCTAGTAAAAATTTCCCCATAAAGAAATTTTGCAACCTTATTATCTATTGCATGCTTCATGGCCTTAACTTCTACCCACTTAATTACATAATCAATGCATACCAGGATATAAGACTTACCATTGGATGGAGGATCAATGGGTCCTACAAAATCTAATCCCCACTTGTCAAATGAAGTGATTACTACCTAAGGGTAAAGGGGAATCTCATCATATTTGGTTGGCCTACCCATCCTTTGGAACCTATCACACTTTCTTGTATATCTCCCTGCATCTTTGTGGAGTGTTGGCTAGTAATATCTTGTATTCAAAATCTTCATTGTTTCCCTTTTGGCTGTAAAATATCCTCCACATAGTTCATTGCGGCATGCATGAAAAATATCATATGTCTCATCTCCCCTCACACACCTCATGAAATGGTCTAGTCCAATGTAAAACAAACATCCTGCAATCCATGAAAAAGGAAATATTTTTCAATGAGCACCCTTCTCTCTTAGAGAGAAGTGGGGAGGAACTCTCCCCATGACCAAATAGTTAGATATGTCAGCATACCATGGTGTTTTAACACTGATGGAAAATAAGTTCTCATCAAGGAAAGAGTCATATATGACCTGATTATCCTTTGATATAGTCAGCCATGAAAGAAATTCTGCAACATTGGCCTTCCCTAGTTTATCTATAAAGGTTATGTCAAACTCCTACATCAACAATAGCCATCTTGCTAACCTACCTGATATCATAGGTTTATTCATGAGATACCTAATGGTTGCATGGTCCTTGTGCACAAATATTTGATAGCCTATTATGTAGTGCCTGAATTTGTTGAGGGCATAGATTATTGCCAACATTTCTTTTTTTGTTACTATATAATCAAATTCAGCTCCTTGCAAGTTTTTGCTGACAAAATAAATAGCATTTTCAATAGCTCCTTCTTTATGCCATAAGACTGCTCCTATGTTATAATCTAATGCATTTGTATGGATGTGGAAAGGAAGCTCCCAATTAGGACCTTTGAGTACAAGAGCATGAGTCAAAGCTACCTTCAAATAAAAAAATGTCTTGTCACAATCTTCAGTCCATTGAAATTCAGCATCTTTAGTAAGAAGAGTATACAATGGTGTTGTTATTTTGCTAAAATCCTTGATGAAACGCCTATAGTAGCCTGCATGCATGGCCCAAGAAAATCCTAACATCTTTTTGTTTTACAAGTGTATGCAGATTTGTGATCACCTCAATCTTCGAAGGATCTACTTGAATTCCTTTGTGAGAGATGTAGTGGCCAAGGACTACACCTTCATGCATCATCATGAAGCACTTCTCACTGTTTAGAGATAGATTGTGGTCTTTACATCTTTGTAGGTCTCTCTTGAGATTCTCCAATGCTTCATTGAAATCAGCACCATAGGTGGTAAAATCATCCATATAAATTTCTATGCAATCATGAGAGATGTCTAAGAATATGCTAATGACTACCCTTTGAAAAGTTGCAAGCACATTGCATAAGCCAAATGGAAATACCGAGTAGGCATAGGTCCCCCATGGACAAGTAAAGGTATTCTTCTCTTGGTCCTTAGGTTCAATTTGGATCTGGTTATAGCCATTAAATCCATCTAGAAAAGAAAAGTATTGCTTGCCTGCAAGTGAATCTAGAACCTAATCTATGAAAGGTAATGGAAAATGATCTTTTTTGGTGGCAACATTGAGTTACCTATAATCAACACACCACTTCCCTCCCTTTTTGGGCACAATCACCAATGGAGACACCCACTAGCTATCTGAAATGGGGCAGATAAATCCTTCATCTAGCAATTTATGTAGTTCACCTTTTACAATTTCTCTTAATGCAAGGTTAATTCTTCTTTGCAACTGCCTCACTAGTGTACAATCATCTCTAATGTAAATTCTATGAGTGCAAAGCTTAGGATACAATCCATTCATATCATGAGAGTCCCATGCAAATGCATGTTGGTGGGTCCTCAATAAGTTTGTCAATGAAAACTATTGTTTTTCACTCAATTTTCTATTGATGTGCATGTATTTTCCTTATTTCACTTGCACTTGTGTAGTTTTCTCTACCATAGTTGCTTCACTAATGCTTGGTACTTTGAGTTCATGTGGTAGAAATGTATGATACATACCTATTGTATTAGGAAGTTCTATTGCAAGAAGAGCAGCTACAGGAAGAGTGTGATGCTTCTTCTACTTCACAATGATTCTGAATTATGTTAGACAACACTTCATCTTCATCTTGAAGATGCATGAAAGAGATTCTTCCTAACATCATAAGTTGTGCCATAGAATTAACTTCCTCGGCCTCTTCACTAGCATGTGGCCATATGGAATTATCCATATCATGGGATGGCTAAGCAGGAGGGTAGAGAACAAGCTTTTTGATTCTCTTTCTATCAAAAATGGTCATGTCTCTTGTCCTGCACCCAATATATACATTTGATGTTGCTAACCATGGTCTTCCTAGAATGATAAGGTACTTGTTGAGTGTGGATTTAGGAGAAAGAATCATGAAATCTATTGGGTACTCCCATGAGTCTATAGTTACCATGAGGTCATCTACTACACCATCAAGTTTAACAGTTAAACTATCAGCAAGCTGCAGGACAGTAGGAGTAGGTCTCATACTTGCAACATTTAGTTGTTGCAGGATATCCTTGGTCATTACATTTATTGTTGCTCCCAAGTCAATCAAAACATTCTTTATCTAGATCCCATTTATGACAACTCCTACCACAAGACTCCCTGAATCATTATATTTGGGAACAATCACTTTCCCAAACATGATGTCAACTAGTTATCACACCACATGAATCGTAGTGGGGCCTTTCTTCTTTCTATCAAGCTTCTTAAGGCATGTTTCCTTAATTGTCTTGTCATAGATTGGAACATCTTTTCTGGCTTGAAATAGAGGTATATGGACACATATATGCTTCAATTGATCTAAAATGTAAAAATTTGTGTCCTCCTTTTCTTCCTTTTCTTTCATAGTTCCCAATCTTTGGGGAAATGGGGGTGTTTGTGCACTCTACTTGACTAGGACTAGTTCAGGATTCTTAGGTACACTTGGTTGAATGGGGGTATTTAGAGGCTCCTCTTCTTCCGCAAGAAGCTCAGTGATAATAGGTCTAGAAGGAGCTGGAAAGGTATTTCCTAAACGTAACTGGATGTCACTTACACTCACAGCATATGCAGGGAATTAATTTGGATCAGTGGAGTATAATGGTTGTTGTTGTGGTTTGTTATTTGGGTTGGATGTGGGATCAGCTAGTAGCTGAGTAGGTTTAGGTGAATTTGAACTTGAGCTAATAGGAGGAGGAATTATAGCAAGTTGTTGGGGTTGAGAAGGTGGTTGCATGTAACTATTTGTCTAGTTTGGCCATTGTTTTCCTCCCCTCCATTGAGATGTTTGTTGCCAATTTCATGGGGGTGGCTTTCAATTTCCTTGAAACTGTTACCATTTCCTCTAAGGTTGCTGCCACTGGGGTGGAGATTTTTGGTGATTGGGCCAAGAATTTGGAGGGTTATTCCAAGGTTGTGGTGGATATCCTCCATAATTGGATGGATATGGGGGTTGCCATTGGTTATCAAATGAATAAGAATTGAAATATGGCCCAACAAAAGATAGTGGATCCAGTGGCATACCTTGTCTTGGAGCGCATGGCCTCCTTTGTGAAATGTATTAGACTTGGTCATCTTCACCTTGGATTGGCTTGAAATCAGGTTGCTTTCAATCTTAGCTATCATCCTACATCTTTTGACCTTCTTCTTTTGTCTACAATGGGGGCAATACTCTACCAATGTTGCATTCTCCTCCTCTTATTTCTTTTTGGCCTGAAGTGTATGCAGCCGAGTAGCTAAATTATTTATAATTTATTGCTTGAAGTCCAACAAGTGAGTAATCTCCATTCTTGAAACTCCATTAGTAGATGACTTACCCATAGAGGATTGGTAAGCTCTCCCTTTCTTTGAAGTTTCCCTATAATAGTTCTAACATATCTTCTTGATGTCTTCCCAAGGAACTTAGGTGATATCTCCTCCTCCCATTAGGTCTAAGGAATCAGTATAGTTGTCATTAATTCCTCCCAGAAAAAATAGCTTTTGTGATTCTTCATTGAGTGTATGTTATGGAGATTTTTGTAGGAAAAACAAAAACTTTGCAATGTAATCCTCCAGGCTCTCATCTTCCTTTTGCTACATCCTAAAAATGTCATCTCCTCTCATGTCACTACCCCTACAATATTCCTTGTATTTCTCAAGGAATTTTTTCATGTCCTCCAAAGTATCCATAGTATTTTTTCCTAGGCTCATGAACCATCTTAATACAGCCCCTTTCAAGGTGCTAGGAAATAGCTTAAGCCTATGGGCATCAGTGGTATAGTCATAACTCCTACAGAGTATGTCAAACTCAAACAAGAAAGTATCAAGATCTTCTATGACAAGTCCATAAAACTTAGGAAGGATTGATGCAGGGATATTTTTGAGGTTGTCAACTTTATTTTGATGGGAAATGGGGAAAGGAAAAGCCAGTTGGTTAGCTATGTTTCTATTTGCATCACCCATGCCTACTTGATGTAGTTCCAAAGAAAAAGGGTTTTCAAGCTGATTTTGGTCTTCAATGGAAATTTTAGAACTATTCAGATCAAGAAATGCATCAGCAAAGGGGTTTTCTCTTCTTCTTCTTCTTCTTCTCTTAGTATATTCAAATGCTCATCTAGTCAGAATGGATAGGGGTTATTAGGAAGGTATCTCCCATGAGCATCTCTCCTCCTTCCTCTATGGATATAGTATCAACTCACTATTAGCCAGCTCACATACAGAATTGGAAAATAATAGTGGATCATTACTTTCCTAAATGATGGGTATACTAAGAAAAAACTTTCAAAAATACTGTAGTAAGAAAAAATACCAATGACTCCAAAGATCTTCCTAGTTTGACACCATCCCCGACAAAGACGCCAAAAAATTTTGGCCTCCTATAATGATCCAACAACTAATCCCTTAAAACTATGATTCATAGATTGGACATATAATCTAAATAGTTATTTCAATCATCATTAAGGTGCATTAACTTGTCAACCCAGGGATGTGAACTTGAAATGGGTCAGTACAATATGTGCAGTAAGGATCCAAAGTAGCCATATTCATCCTATAGCTAAGAAAGACACAATGATGAAAGTAAATTTCTTGGAAAGAAATGGCATAAGTGTTGAGCATCAACCAACAACTATTCTAAGCTAAAATACATGACAAAAATGAAAATTTGAGTGAACAAACAAGAAACTACTATGTCTTCTTTGGCTACAGGAACAGCCACAAAATGGAATTCTAGTGGTTGCAGGAATAGTCAATGCTAGATTTTTAACTAATTATTGAACAAAAAGTAACAACTAAGCTAAAGGATGGAATGCTCACCAAGTGGACCCCCTTGGATGAGTATCCCTTAATTCAAATGTAGAATAAGATGCATGAACTTATAAACTCATTTTATTCATTAGAAAACACAATTACAATAGAGCAATATGACTGTATTATTGAAAAAATAAGAATGCGAGTACATCATCAAATTAAGCAACCTCCTTTGAAGGAGCATCTAAGTCTTATTTATAGGGATAAAAGCTACTAACTAATCACCTAGCAAGATGGTCAACTCTAAAAAATTAGGAGGATGCCACTTTAGGGAAAGCATAAAAAGTGGAGAGGTGGTTATGCATACGTGGAATCTAGTTAGGCATATTTTCCTTAACACATATTTAGCACAATAGCAACCCCTATATTCACTCAGCATACAATTAAGACCATTTACAAGGCGGTTACAACTTTGATTTGAATGAGGAATCTCCCGTCATCAAGAGTCTTCCCTTTATTGACCTTTGAATGACTACATTGTTGACTGTTATGGCGAATGACCAGCTGGCAGAATCTTCTTTAATTTTGTAGGCTACTAATTATATTTGCATAATAATATTAGTATGCACAACAATTGCATATTTGTAACTATCTTAAAGTAGCATTCATTAATCCACATGTTAAATCAACACAAATCATTCATATAGCATGTCAATGTCATTAAAGATTGTAAAAATAATCTTATGCCCAATGTTTATGGTTTTGAGGAAATATCATAAAAATATCAACATTCAAGCATCAAAGCCTATGAAAACTACCACAAATAGACAATAAACTTCTATCAAATTTGAGTCATAAATTGGACTCATCAAAGTTCCCACATGGTAGGTGACAGTCACCTTGAGTTCATTTAGCTATTTGGAGCAAGAAATAACACTTTTGAATGCATGTAAAGATTCTTGGAGTTATGGTTTGATGTTTACATACATGAAGTTCAATTCAATTCAAAATCAGTTTAGTTTAGTTCAATTCAGTTCAGTTCAATTGTGGTTAAGTTATCTTCAGTTAGTTTTAGTTGAATGCTAGTTGAATTCAATTAACTTGGAATGCATGACTAATGACTTGAGTTCCATGATAGATAATAGGGACTACCTTCAGTTAACGAGGGATAACCATTCTCGCATGAGTGGTGGAGAGAAATGTTTCAGTTAACAAGAAATGACTTGGACCCATCTTGGGCACCCAAGTTGGCTTTTTGGAATTAACTCATTTGCATGATAAGATATTTTAGAAGGCTAAGTTAAGTGGGCCCACTCTTGGGAACCTACTTTGAGGATAAAGCCTTGAAGATATTTACAAAATAAAGGTTTAGTTTGTGCTTCAATTTGGGATGCCCAAATGGATGAAGATGAGGATTTGAAATTGTTCTTTATGGCATAACTTTACTTGCAAGAGATAGGCATACCTTTGAGGGATAGGGGTTGAGCATTGTGTTAGGGTTAGAGATGGCAGATATCTAACAATTAAATGCAGATTTAAATAATAAGCAAAGAAACTAAAACATACACAGAATAAATCATAACACAGAGAATTTAACGTGGTTCACCCAATCTGGGCTACATCCACCAAACCGTAGCCATCCAATACTTTTATTATCCAGTGCAAAACCTATTACAATCTCGTGAATAATCGCGTTTTTCTCTCATACTATAACCCCCATCCCAACCCCTTTTAACAAGCTTTTAGAAGCTTCCAGAATTAGGGTTTTATAAAGTTTTCTTTCTTTTTGGAGATTTTTCCTTTTTTGACGGACGAAAAAATGGCAAAAATTTCTCGGGGGCTGCACCCCCAAACCCCCATTTCTCAAGGGCTGCCACCCCCAAACCCCCACCCGGGGCCCAACCCGGCCCCGAATCCCAACGAGGACGGGGGGCCGGGGTGTACAGTATACCATGGGCTATACAGTATAGCATGATCAGTCGCCACATACTAACACATTGTAATTTTAACTCTTTAGGAGTTTATAAAGTTCTTTAATGCCTATTTGTCTCAAGCAAGTTGAAGAGAGTTATTATCATTTTTATTGCAAGTTGTGAAGAATATTTGGTGAAGGAAAAAGAAGCATTCTCAAGCAAGAATTGGAGTTATTGTAATTTACTTCAGAGATTGAATAATACATTAATTCTTGGTGGATTTTTTTCTTGAAAGGGTTTCTCCACGATATATGCTTGAGTAATATTTCTAATATCTTGTTTAATTCTTCTACAACTTTTTCCTTCATTCTACAAATAGTAAAATGGATTAATCAGATAATCACCCACAAAGAATTTGTAACAAAGGAAAAGCATATTTAGATCAACAATCTTAAAGTTTTACAAAGTATTAAGCTAAGAAAACACCTCAATTTTCAATATTTGGTATCAAAGTTGAGGTTGGGTAGAGTATTGGGACACCTTTCTCTTAAAGATTGAAGGATATATTGGCTTAGGGGGATATTTTATTATTTTTGTTACTATTGATTTTGGAAAATAAGTTTGTTACAATGAATTCTCATTTAGATATTGAAAGGTTCAATGGATCCAACTATGAAATGTGGAAAGTAAAAATGGAAGATCTTCTTGAAGAAAGAGATCAATGGTTAGCTATTAATAATGAGACAAAGACACCTACAACTATTTAAGATGAAGATTGGGCTAAGTTAGATAAGAAGGCAAGAGGAACAATTAGATTATGTCTTGTTGATGTTGTTCTCTTGAAGTTTTTAGATGAAAATACTACATATAAATTATGGAAGAGAATAGGTGATATTTATCAAACTAAAAGTCTCACCAATAAGTTGTATCTGAAAAGGAAGTTCTATTATTTAAAAATGAAAGATGGTGAATTTGTAGCACAACATTTAAATGCTTTTAATTTGATTCTTAGTTAGTTAGCATCTATAGATGTAAAAGTAGAAGATGAGGATAAATGCATTTTGTTACTTTGTTCTTTACTATATTATTGGGTTAATGTAATTGTTGCTATCAGTGGCAGCGGTGCAAATCCAAAGATGGAAAATATCATTCCTACTCTCCTATCATAGGAGATGAGGAGGAAGTCTAAAACAAGCTCCCAAGATGCCTTATTTGTAAGAGGTAGGCCTTAAGAGAAGAAATATAAGACAGATAAGAAAGGGAAGGGTAAGTCCAAATGATGGTCTAAAACCCCTGGTAAGAGTAAGGTAAAGTGTTGGAATTGTGGAAAACCTGGACATATTAAGAAGGATTGTAAGAGCAAGAAAAAGAGCTCTGATGCTTCTACAGAAAAATCCACAGATGACAGTAATGATGCATTAGTCATTTCTTCTAATACTGTTGTTGATAACTTTTGGCTTATTGATTTAGGTTGCTCCATCATATGACTCCTAACAAGGAGTGGCTCACTAAGTATACTGCATATGATGGAGGGGATGTCTTCTTTGGAGACAACAACACAACAAAGGTTGTTAGCAGAGGAGAGGCAAAATTGTGTTTCAGTGATGGTAGGGTTAAGACCCTTAATGATGTTTTACATATTCCAGGACTTGTTAAAAATCTACTTTTTGTCTCTAAGTTCAATGATTATAGAATGTATGTGACATTTGAAAAAGGTAGTTGTAGATTGGTGAAATGGAATATGGTGGTTGCTAAAGGATCTCAGATTGGGACTTTCTTTAAGATGAATACCTCCAATGTAAATATGTTATCCAATGTAACTAAAGCTGAAAATACATGTATGTTATGGCACCATAGATTGGGCCATATAGGTGAAAAAGGTCTTAGAACCATTCTTAATAAAAATTTGGTTGATGGTATTCCTAATTATAATATTGGAAAAAATGACTTTTTTGAGCACTATGTGTTTGGAAAGCAATCTAGATCTAAATTTCCTAGTGGTACAAATAAATCTAAAAGATTATTAGATTATTCATTCAGACGTAATGGGCCCTATGGATATTGAATCTATTGGAAAATATAGATACGATGTCACATTTATTGATGATGTCTCAAGATGCACTTGGATATATTTTATGCATAACAAATCTAATGTGTTTAATAAGTTTAAGAAATTTAAGGCTTTGGTTGAGAAACAATCAGATCATAAGATAAAAGTGTTGAGATCAGATAATGGTGGTGAGTATTGTTCTAGGGAATTTGATGATTATTGTAAGCATGCAGGAATAATGAGCAGAACCTTAATGGAAAGAGCTAGGAGTATGTTAAGTAGTGTTAAGCTAGACCAGTCCCTTTGGGTTGAGGTTGTTTTTACTTCTTGTTATTTAATCATAGATCCCCTAGTTCATCTATTGAAGATAAAACTCGTTATGAAATGTGGTTAGGTAAGAATCCTAGTGTTGCACATTTAAGAATCTTTGGTTGTGAGGATTTTGTTCACATGCCTCAAGAAAAGAAATCTAAATTGGATCCTAAAGCACAAAAATACATATTCATAGGTTATGGTGAAAATGTGAAAGGATACAAGCTTTAGAATCCACTAACTTGAAAAGTTTCTTTATCTAGAGATGTGATTTTCAGGGAATTTAGAGCTTATTCAGGAGAAGAACAGCCAAAGGAGAAGGATACTTCTCAAATAGTGCATTTTGAGATAAGTAATGAGAAGCAACAAGATGCACATATTGAAGAACAATTAGATAGATTGGAAGAGGAGAGTTCAGAGAGTTCTTTTGAAATAGATGAGCATATTGAGGAACAAGTACAAACCCCTTTGAGAAGATCCACAAGACAACGAAATTCCATTGATCACCTAATTTTTGTTGTATTTTTGCTTTAATGAGTACTAATGATGAACCTTGTTCTCACAAGGAAGCTTTGTCTTCATATGAGAACAAGCATTGGTCACAAGTTATGCATGAGGAAATGGAATCCTTAGATACTTGTGACACATGGGATCTTGAGAGTTTTCAAAAAGGAAGAAAGGCCATTGGGTATAAATGAATCTTTAAAAAGAAGATTGGAGCAAATGGTAATCTCGAAAGGTACAAGGCTAGATTAGTAACCAAGGGCTACTCACAGAGAGAGGGAGTTTAATTTAATGAAATCTTCTCTCTCGTTGCTAAACTAACTTCTATTAGATTCTTTTTATCAATTGATGTTGCTTATGATCTTGAGATAGAGAAAATGGATATAAAAACTACATTTTTGCATGGGAATCTTGATGAGGATATTTATATGAAGCAACCTGATGGTTTTTTTGTAAAATGAAAAGAAGAATTGGTTTGCAGGTTAAAGAGATCTTTATATGGATTGAAATAGTCAACCAAAATTTGGTACCATAAGTTTGATGCTTTTGCATTAAAAATTGGTTATGTTAGGAGTGAGCAAGATCATTGTGTTTACATCAAAGTTATTGATTATTAGCTTTTAATTATTATCTTGTATGTTGATGACATGTTGTTTATTGATAACAGCAAGGTAATGATCAAAGAATTGAAAGCAAAAATCTCGAGCACATTTGAGATGAAAGATCTAGGGGCTGAAAATATATCCTTGGTATGGAGATTAGCAGAGATAGAGGTAACAAAATTTTTTTCTTAAGTTAGAAAAATTATGTTGATACAAATTTGAAATGGTTTAACATGCAAGACAGTAAACTAGTTAATATTCCTTTACTAGTTGACACGAAGTTTAGTTTAGAAATGAGTCCTAAATCTAATTTTGATTATGAGGAAATGTCTGAAATTCCATATGCTAGTGCAATTGGTAGTTTAATGTATGCAATGGTCTGTACAAGACCAAATATAGCCCAAGCAATGAGAGTTCTTAGTAGGTTTATGTCTAACCCTGGTAAAGAACATTGGACTTGTGTTAAGAGGGTGTTTAGATATTTACAAGGGACTTCTGATTACTATATAGATCATGGTTCTAATGATATTAATATTATGCATAGATCATTAGACATAGAGGGTTTTGTTGATTCAGATCGGGCAGGAGATTTAGACAGTTAGATGTCGACAATTGGCTATGTGTACACTTTGTTTGGAGTTGTGGTTAGTTGGATGAGTAAGAGGAAGCCCATGGCTTCTTTTTCCACCATAGAAGCAAAGTACATGGCTGCCACACATGCCTCTAAAGAGGCAGTTTGGTTACAGAAACTTGGGAAAGGTATTGGTTTTAATTGCAAGCAAGTTAGGCCTGAATGTGATAGTCAGAGTGTTATTTGTTTAGCCAAAAATACTATGTATCATGCTCCTACTAAGCATTTTGATGTTTAGTATCACTTTGTGTGAGAAATGGTTGAAAGTGGAAAGGTATTAATTGAGAAAGTTGACACTTTGATTAATGTTGCAAATTATCTTACGAAACCAATTCCTCCAGATAAGTTCTCATGGTGTAGGAAGATCATTGGCCTTGACTCCTGTACTTGATTTATAATTATTATTCTTGTTTATAATAATTATAATTTATAATGTCAAGTGAGAGAATGTTGGAAATAGGATGCCATTTAATTGCAATCATAAACATTATTTATTTCATGTATCTCCTAAGTCCTTGGAAAGTGTTTCCCAACACTAGGATTAGAAAGAGGTTAATATTTGATGAATAATCATGTTAATTGGAATTTTTAATTAATTCTAAATGTCAAGAGCATGTGAGGGCATCCAATATGAGTTCCTAAATAATAGGGGTACATGGGGCACCCACATGGTAGGTGACACTCACCTTGAGTTTAGTTAACTATTTGGAGTAAGAAATAACACTTTTGAATGCATGTAAAGATCTTAGGAATTAGGGTTTGATGTTTACATGCATGAAGTTTAGTTCAATTCAGTTCATATCAGTTCAATTTAGTTTAGTTCAGTTATGGTTTAGTTATCTTTAGTTAGTTTTAGTTGAATGCTAGTTGACTTCAATTAACTTGGAATGCATGACTAATGGCTTGAGCTCCATGATAGATAGCATGGAATACCTTCAATTAACAGGGGATAACCATTCTTGCATGAATGGTGGAGAGAAATGTTTCAGTTAACAAGAAATGAATTGGACCCATCTTGGGTGCCCAAGCTGGCTTCTTGGAATTAACCCCTTTGCATGATAAGATATTTCAGAAGGCTAAGTTAATTGGGCCCACTCTTGGGTGCCTACTTTGAGGATAAAGCCTAGAAGATATTTACAGAATAAAGGTTGAGTTTTCACTTTAGTTTGGGATGCCCAAATGGATGAAGATGAGGCTTTGACATTGTTCTTCACGACATAACTTTACTTGCAAGAGATAGGAATACCTTTTAGGGATAAGGGTTGAGCATTGTAATTGTAACTGTTGTGGAGTTTACAAAGTTGTTTAATTCCTATTTATCTCAAGCAAGTTGAAGAGAGATATTATCATTTTTATTGCAGGTTGTGAAGAATATTTGGTGAAGGAAAAAGAAGCATTCTCAAGCAAGAATTGGAGTTATTGTAATCTACTTCAGAGACTGAATAATACATTAATTCTTGGTGAAGTTTTTTCCCAAAACGATTTCTCCATGGTATATGCTTGTGTAATCTTTCTAATATTCTATCTAATTCTTCTACAACTTTTGTCTTCATTCTACAAACAGTAAAATGGATTAATCAGATAATCACCCACAAAGAATCTATAACAAAGGAAAAGAATATTTAGATCAACAATCTTAAAGTTTTACAAAGTATTAAGCCAAGAAAACACCTCAATTTTCAACACTACCATTGAGGTATTATGTGATCAGTTGACATGTGAGTAGGCCAAGGTAACACAGTTGGATGCTCTACTAGGATCAAAGAACCAAGCATTGGTAGCTCAGACATCTTAGGGGAAGAAGAAGCAAAAACAAAGGCTGAAAATAAATTCAACAGGCAGTGAGAGTTCCTCCAAGCCACCACCTAAGTCTAATTCCAAACCACAATCCAACCCTAAGTAGGGTAAATCTTCTAAGTTTGGTGAGTCTTCCTCCAAGTCTAAGAAGAAATCAAGTGATTCTTGCATTTTTTGTGGCAAGGAAGGTCATCCAGTTTCCAAGTGTTGGAAGTCATTAGAGGCTTTAAAGGAGGCCATGCAGCAACATCATATCACCTCACCTCAGTCACCTTCCCCAAACATGGGGAAAGGTCATGCTCTTTTTGCATGATCATTACCTTTAGGATCCACTTGGATTCTAGATTGTGGTACTTCTCACCATATGACACACACTTAGGAGTCTATCACCACACTTGCCTATTGTGGCACTTCATAGATTGTAGTTGGTGACTCTACGTAGCTTACAGTTATGGGTTCAGGTTCTATTTCATTGGATGGTGGTTACCTTCAGGATGTACTTGTTTTTCCTAACATTTTGACAAACCTCCTTTTTGTTTATCATATTTTCCATTCTAGCACTAGTAAAATAATTGATTTCTCACCACATGATGTGGTTATTCAAGACCTACATGATCCTAATTTGGCTGTGGTTACTGGGAGTGTTGATTATGCATCCCATTTATATAGATTTCATGGATTTGAGAGTATAGATGGTTCAAGGTCATCTCTTATAGCACATGTAGACATAGTGAATAGGCTTTGGCATGAGCATTTTGGCGATGTCAATTATAGATATCTACAGTAGATGAGTATATAGGCACTAGTGATTGGGCTCCCACATATTTCCTATACTGATGGTGTTTGTCGAGGTTGTGTACTTGGAAAACATCACTGGGGATTCTTTTCCTATGGGTAGAGCCACACATGCTAAGGCACCCTTGGAGTTGGTACATAGTGACCTCATGTCCTTTTCAACTTAATTTTCAAGGGCCAAATATGTGCTCACATTTATTAATGACTTCTCCAGACATACATGGGTGTACTTTCTTAAGTACAAGTATGGTGTCTTTGATTCATTCATGATCTTTAAAACATTTGTGGAGAAAAAGCCTAGTCTTTCTATCAGGAGGATATGCATAGATAATGGGGGAGTTTGATAATTAGGATTTCAAGGACTTTTTCACTAAGCATGGTCTACAACATCAATTTACAATACCTTACACCCCTCAGCAAAATGGTGTTGCTGAGAGAAAGAATAGGACTTTATGGGAGATGGACAATTGTATGATACAGTCATGGTCAACGGATTCTTCATTTTGGGTTGAGGCAACCAATTTTTTCAATTATATTCAAAATCGGATGCCTCATAATGCATTATGACACATGACTCCTGAGGAGGCTTGGACCCATGTCAAGCCCGATGGTTCTACATTTTGAGTTTTTGGTAGTGAAGGGCATTTATTCATGATGCTCAAAAAAAATCCATGGAGTGGAAAATCCAACCACTCATATTTGTTGGCTACTATGAGTATGTTAAGGCATACAGGTTGTTTGATCCTGATTTTGGAGAGATCTTGTTTTGGCGAGATGTCCAATTTGATGAACCTTTCCTCTGATGGATTCTTCATCACCAACTTCTCCCTCACTACCTACTCCTCCCTCTTCATCTCTTGAGGATGATGCAGATGATGATCCACCATCCCCACCACCACTAGATACACAAAATTTTCCCAAGTGGGCCCACTATACTATTGAGGCAGCTAGATCTATGTTAGGTGATCCTTCAAATTCTCATCATACACATGCACAAAAATTAGGTTATAGTATTTTGAGTCATGCCATTTCAGATGATCCTCAGAAGTTTTCAAAGGCCACATGTACTCCTGAGTGGGATAGGGCTATGGAGGATGATTATTCTTCTTTGATGAAGAATCATACTTGGGATCTTTTTCCTCTTCCTAATGGAAGAAAGTTGGTTCGGTGCAAGTGGGTGTACCGTACCAAATTTGCTACAAATGGTTCTATTGATAAGTATAAGGAACATCTTGTTGTGAAGGGGTTTTATCAAGTTGAGGGTATTGATTACTCCAAGACCTTTACTTTTGTTGACAAGATGAATTCTATTCACTTTGTACTATCACTAGCAACTTCACAAGGATGGACAATTTTTTATATGGATGTGAAGAGTACCTTCTTGCATGGGGAGCTACATGAGAAGATCTATATGGATCATCCCCAGGGTTTTATGAAGGACACTTCTTTATTTTTCAGACTTCGGCATTCATTGTATGGCCTCAAACAAGCCCCTCGAGCTTAGTATGAGAAGATGGAGTCATTTTTTCTTTCCTCTCACTTAACACATTGCCATTTTGATCCCACTATGTACATTCAGTGTCAGAAGGGTGATCTTTTGGTCCTTGTGCTATATTTTGATGATCTCATTCTTATAGGTAGCTCATCCTCTATGATTCAAAACGTTCAAAGAGCTTTGATGGAGTAGTTTGAGATGATAGATCTTGGTCTTCAACACTATTTTCTTGGTGATCTATAGGTTATTCAGTCTTCGAATGGTATTTCCATATATCAGCAGAAGTATGCTCTTGATATGATCCAAAGATTTGGAATGATTTATTGCAATCCTACCCCCACACCATTTCAATTAGGTGTTGTTATGTCTTCCACTTTCTCTACTCCTTCAATAGACTCTACATTATACAGGCAGTTGGTTGGCAATTTTTTGCGCTTGATGCATTCACATCTTGATATTTCCTTTATGGTTGGTCTTATCTCTAGTTTCTCCCATGATCCACATGAGATGCATTGGAAATCTTCCAAAATTATCTTAAGGTACATTCAGGGTACCACACAGTATGGAATTCACTACACATCAAGAGCCCCTCACATTGTTGGCTTCACTAACTCAAATTGGGTTGGTGATGTCAATGATCGGAAGTCCACTTCTAGCTTTTTTTTTTTCCTTGGTTTTGGTCCTATCACATGTCCTTGCAATAATTAATTTTCTATTGCATTATCATCTACATAGGTTGAGTACCGAGCATCAGTGTTAGCTAGTTGGGAGATTTTATGGCTTCGACAATTGATGAGAGTTTCAATTTCTTCCTAATAGTCCCACTTTTCTTTGGCATGACAATCAGAGTGCTATACACATTTCCACAATCCATTGGAGCATCAGTAGATGAAGCACATTGAGATCCATGGGCACTTCATCAAGCAGTTGATTCAGGATGATTCTCTCATCTTGGAATACATTCCTAAAGAGGCGTAGATTGCAAACATCTTCATGAAACCTTTGGATCTTCAATTGCGATCTATGCTTGGGGTGAAGGAAGTTGTCCTTGCGGGGTATTTGTGAGGCCTTCCTTCCTTCATGTTTTTTTATCATGCTTTCAATCTCTTTTTGGAGAGGAGTTTTTTCCCATTGGGTTTTCTCCTTTTCTCCTCTTTGCAAAGATTTGGTTGTATTTGGGTACCTCATCAGGCCTTATTGTCAAGACCCATCTTTGTTTTCATGCATTTTTTCCTTAGTTTCTTAGCTTCTCCCTAAGTTCATCTTAAGGGGGAGTGTTGGAGTAATTATAAGGTTGAATACTTAATTAACTAAACCATATTGATTTATTAATTAAGTCACCTTTTACTTTATTTTCACTTGAGATAAACTTAGGCCATTAATAATTAATTATTAATTATTAATTACTCCTTTTAGGGTTTTGATCTCCTTTCATAAGGATTGATCTCTTTGTAACTATTTAATTCTTGTTAATTCATTTTTTGCTTCACAGCTTATAGAGCACCATTGTTGTGTTCCATTATCTCTTCTACATGATAGGTTATTTTCTTGTAGGTGTCCATTGGGTTCTGTGAGGTTGTATTTCTCAACTTCAACATGGCAAAGAGAAGAGAGTATAGAAAATGATCCAATCAACCAATGTTGGAGTTTTAGTGGTTGAATCTCAAGGTCTAACATGAAATTGAATGTTGAAATCAAACTTTTGATTGAAAAATATTGGCATGATAATACTAGGGTATCATCTAATGCTAGAGATGTTTTAAAATTAGGAGTGGGGTCCAAAGTTCACGATCCTTATCCAAAAAACCTATTAGATACAATGCAAACTAAATTTTATAGAAAATTTTATGGTGATTTAGTGTTACCTAGTAATATTAGAATAAGTCAAAGATCTTTTGAAAAATGTAAACCTTAGTATGTAAAAATTAATAAGCAACAAACATCTTGTTGTTGTAAAACACATGTTCAATTTTGTTATTATCATGATGTTTTTCAATATATACATTGTACTTTACATACTAACATGCTTATGCGGGAATGTGATTAATATGCCATATTAATATCATGATTTTTTTCAATATATACATTGTAAAACACATGTTTAATTTTGTTATTATCATGATGTTTTTCAATATATACATTGTACTTTACATGCTAACATGCTTATGTAGGAATGTGATATTAATATGCCATATGAAACAACAAAGGAATTTATATCAATTTTGTTTTTTGAAAGATCTAACAGGGAAATTATTTTATTTAAGTTCATGTATTTTTGGACAATGCACTAGTTGTGGCAATCTTTCATTCTTAAGAGCTTGTATGCATGAAAGTGTTAAAAATAATTTTGGAAAACAATTAGTGGATGTTAAAAGATTTAAAAATATTGACTATTCTTTAAAAGATGGAAAAATTGGAAAGTGTTATGATTTAGATAAAGAAAAAGTTAGTGTACATGCATTCATATCAGAATTTAAGAGTAAGATTATACCAAAATATGTCAAGTACTCTCAACATGCTCGATGGTGTAGAAACTTAAAAAGTCCTGATTGATATTATGCATCCGATTCTAATTAATTAACACATTTTCTTCATAAATCACTCTGAACTACCCAATTAATTAAATAATCAACATTATTTAGTTAAATTCAGCAGTTTCACTATTAATCAAATAATTAATTTTATTAGATTAATTCACTCTTCTTCTGACTAATGTTCATCATATTTAATTAAATCAAAACAATTAAATCTTCCCAAAATCCTCTCATTTTATTAAATAAATCAAATCAAATGTCACAATCTCCTAACCCATCCAAGTTAATTAATTTTGGATTAATTAACTTTAAATCACTTTCTAATCACCATTAATAAATTCTCCAACTTTTAACTCCTCAAGAGTTATGTAACGCCCGTCGTGCAAACCCTAGAGAACAAACAATGCATACATTTTTTTTTAACAGTACAAAGTAAACATGCAATTAAACATTAAAACACATTTACATTGCACATTAACATCATAACATTAAGTCCTCTGGGGCACGCGAGGTCACATCGCAATAAAAAATCATAACGAAAAGATAAAAGATAACGCTAAATAACCCATCTAAAATTTCATTACAAAATCCATTTATAGAAGTACCTCCATGTAACCATAAGTTAAAGAATAATACATCATATGATACAACCATAATGCATCTTATACAATAATGTTTACAAAAGTTTCATGTACAATACATAGTTGTTTAATACATTACATGATCCACAATGATTACAATGAAATCTCCCATACATGTGGGATAAATACATCATACAATAATGTCAGAATTATAAAATGAACAACTGGTACAAGCTCCAACTAAAGAATTTTGAGAAGATGAACATTGATGGGGAACCCAACAGGTGCGGAGCACGTTCCACCCGACCACGTGGGTTATAAATAACCCACCCCCCATGCTCAAAGGTGACAAGGAAGTAATCACAACCATGAATTCCACAAGACTAACTCAAATAAAGAATAACATAGTACAATAATACCAATACAACATCAAGGATTACAAGGACATAAACGACAACATTGTAAGGAAAGTCAAGGTGCAGAAACAACTCTCCTACCACCAAAACCACAGGGAAGAAATGCAGAGACACTTTTAATTTTTTAATTACAGTCCAATTAAGATGCACTTTGAAATAGATAATAGAAACAAAGAATTTGACAATCACACATGAACACCAGATATACGTGGGAAAACCCTTACGGGAGAAAAACCCACCACACCAAGAGAAATCACTTTGTATTACAGTAATGGAGATTACATACAAATGTCAGACTTATCTTTCTGGTGTCTGTTTATAGTAGCATTCACCATGAACAATCTTTTATAGGAACCTTCAAATTACAATCATAACAAAATAGAATTCATTCACTGATCATACACCCACACAGCAATCCGTCGATGCAACCAACCAACCGATCACAATCTATAATCACAAAGTATATCCATGTTTTTCCATGTCTATCAAGCTTCCTCATAGAACCATCACAATGAACAAACTTCCAACTGTTCAGATTCAGCTTCTCCTATTGGTCCACGAGACTCCACATAGGACGATCAAAATGGTCAAAAGAATTCACACTGTGTTGGAATCTTGGTGAGACACTATCAGTGTCTCACAAATGCCACATAACCTTCATATCGATATTGGCAAGAGTTATTCTTATCGTCAAGATGTTCCACCGAGCTCACAAGTCACTTCGAAGAGTCATGCTTGTCAGCAAAACTTATCGTTCTCGCCAAGACATTCTATCAAGCTTTCAAGTGTTACACTGAAGAAGGAGACTATTGCTAAAACATTCTTATGTCACCAGGATATCATACCGAGTTCCATATGTTATACCAATACTAGTGTTCTTATTGGCCAGACAATTGTCTTTCGCTAAGACCATTTATCAAGTCATTTAGGGTTACTCTAAAACATTCAACTTTTGGCAAGACATAACCGCTTTCACTAAGAGATCATATTGAGTCATCAAGGTTACCCTGAAACCCTTAGACATACCGAGTGCCAAAAAATAGTTGGCAAGACTCTTTTCTATCGCTAAGAGGTTTCTCCGAGATCACAAATGTTAATCTGAAGACATCAACTATCGCCAAGACATATGTCTATCACCGAGAGACAAACACATACAAGTTACACCGATGTCCACCATTTTCCAAGAGCTATACCGAAGACATCAACATCATCAGCAAGACATTCCATCCTTTGTCGAGACTTCTTCCCGAGACCATTGAGTTACCCCGATAGCCATAGGCTATCGGCAAGACATCCTCCAATCGCTAAGAACTCTCTCTGAAATACTTTGTGTTACACCGATGACCAACCTTTGAAACTCCATCGGTGAGACATTTTCTCATCGATAATACTTCTTACCGATAGACTAAAAGATATGTCGAAGACCAAAAAGAAACATCTTGTCGGCGAGACTCAAACACATCGGTAAGACTTCTTCCCGAACTAAACCTTTCGGCCAAGGGTCTCAACGACAAGCAATAGAATGGCTTGTCGGCCAAAGATATTCATGAGTGGTAAGAGGTCACACTGAACTCATCCTATCACAGCGATATCATCCTTCGGTGAGACAAAGACTAGGTCACAGCGACCTGAACAATACATGATGATATAAACTACTTGTCGGCCAGACATGAGAGCTGTCACACCAACTTGGCTCCTAAAGAGGTTTCGGCCTGTATTGATTGAGGCACACATTTCTAACAAACATCCATGAGACAACATAATAACACAAAACCATGAAACTCATCACAATAACTAAGGCAATAACCATTAACCAAGTAACCAAAGAACAATCATAAATCATTTCCAAAAGAATCTGAAACAACAATCAAAATACAATTCTAGAGGAAATCATGAAACAAGACATAAGGGTGTCTAGTGGAGAGTGTCATCGCATAGCCTACATGGGTTATCCTGACCCTTCCTCCAACATGAGACGTCGACCCCCATCTATGGTTATCCTGGCCCTTCCTCCTACTTGAGGTGTCAGCCCCATAGGGTAGCTTATGCAGAGCCGTTAACCTCTCATGAGGACAAGGTTACGACTTTGCCGACCATGACCTTCTTAGCCTACCATTAGTTTGCAATAGCCCTAATGCATAGATGAGGTATCCAATTATTATCTTATATGTTTTTACTACCCATCCCCCTAAGTTCAATTATTAGATTTTCACTTGTTAATGTACTCTTATGTGGGTTATCCCGAGCTCTTCCTCCTTTTGAGGCGTCAGCCCCCACGAAGAGCCACTCTCCCTAAGACCCCAAAACATAACAAAATCAAGCAAGGCAAGGGTTTATACCATGGGAATGAAGCATATATCTCAACCAAAGACGTGTGAGGCATTACCCATCTCACTAAATACATAAACAAAGTCTCAACATAACTCGTACAATCCTTCCAAATAATAATACTAATAAATTTCAACTTCAAGAGCACAAGGACGAGGATAACATTTAATGATTAAAATCTTGCCTCTAGAAAACTAAGGTTTACAACATCCATAAATGGTTTCACAATGAAAATAGGGTTCCCACATTCAAAGAAAAATTCCAATACAATAAATCGCATGACCTTATAACTCGAGAAACAACTGGTTCAATTGCATTTATAATTTCTATTTTACTTGATGCAATTTGAAATAAAAGTTTGATAACAGCTTTGACATAATATTTAATTTGCTTCATTATAAGTAGCCAACAAAGCTAAATTTCATAATTTTCCAATTAAACTAGAATTGATAAATCATAATACTTATTTTTGTATTCTTATATATATATATATACACAAATAATTGTATATATATAAATATATATATACACATAAAATCTATGTATATATATTTTTCTATTTTATTCAACATAAAATAATAATAATAATTAACACTGATTAAACTTTTTGCATAAACAATAGATATACATTATATATATAGATATATATAGATATATATCCTAAACCAAAATGCATAAATAAAAAAATAAAATGAAATAAACATTTTTAAAAAAAAGTGTTGGCCGGCATTAAAAGGCTGCATGGCCAAATGGCCATGTATAGCCCGCAGCCTTATGATTACACAGTAGTCTTGTCGACTGCTGTGTGCAGCAGTCTTTAAGACTGTTGCACACAACAGTCTTCAATACTGTTGTGGCAGTCATGGGGATTGCACACGGGTACAGGGGTGTGGCTATGGCCACCCCTCCCCAAAATTTCCAACTATATATATATATATATATAAACAAATTTCCATCACTAAAAAAAATGTCGACCAATTACAGGTTTAGCTCTAAGACTTCAAATTTTGATTTTTGATCCATTTTAATATGTTAAGAAAATAGATATAAATATATATATAGGGATGTGTATATATATGTACCTATATATATACATATATATATAAAGATATATATATTTATTTAACAAACTCTTCTGTAAGAAAACTGGCAATAACTTAAATGCATATATATCATATATATATAGATATATATATCCTTCAAAGTTAGATATATATATATATATATGAGTATATATCAAAGAACACTCATTTGTTTTAGAAGGAATGCAATTTTATTCTTTCATAACAATTCATAGACAAATTGGGCATTTTTCAGAAGATGAACTTTTCCACAGCAGAAATATAAACAAATTGGACATTTTCAACAAATTTGATAGCATATCCTTCTATTTGTTTGCAACTCAGAAAATTTCTAAAATTCCAAAAAGGATTTTCTTTCACAAAAAGTGTATTTATTCATTTATTTAAATTTTACTTTTAAAAGTGAAAGCTAGAGAAATGAGAACATGGAACCTGGAGTCCTGCATTGTTGGAAATCCGATGAAGCTTTGCTTGATCTAGATAGCCTTTCAAATCACTCGCATTCCTTCCTTCAGAACTTCTCTCGATTTCCTTGCTCATATTTCTAATCTAATATTCAATTCAGAAGAACCTCCCCAGTACAATGAAAGAAAAAGAAGTAATTTCCCAGAAAAAAATTCAGAAGGTCTAATATTTCAGAACTATTATTTCTGTGCAACTTCTGTCAAAATTTTCTTGTGAATGAAAACTCACCATTTTTCCATTAAAGAAAATATATCTCTTCTGATTTTGAAAGCTTCTAAAAATCCAATTTAAAAGAAATTTTCTAATTTAATTCCAACTTTTCAGCCAAACTCAACACTCATTGGTTTTTTTTTTTTTCTTTTCTTTTCTTTTATTGATTTTTTTCCATTTAACAATACTTTTTGTTTTAATTTTGATTTTGCAAGCTTTACTTGCAATTCACACAATTTAATTTATTTATTTCATAATTATCCTCAACATGCTAATTTAATTAAATTAACAAAATAGTAAATTTTAAATAATTTAATTTACACATTTAAATAAATCACAACATACAAAGCACCAACATAAAATAAATACGAACAATACACTCACACAAGCCACTATAATAAATTGCAAAAATAACAAAACAAGGGCGCACCATACAACTCAAACAGAACGGTTTGACAATCATGGAATGGGGTGACTTCCTTATCATCTTTGTTTCAACATCATGCTCGTTGGGTAATTTGATGCTCGCCCTGTCCTACTAAAGTAGGTGGAATCGAGACTCTGTACCTATAATCCCTACATACAGACAAGATCGTGTACATGTACATATATATATTCAAAGCATTACATTGTGAGAAGGAATTGCAACGTAGCAGGGAACTTGTAAATGAGTGGTGCTACACTGTCCTCTCACCAAAACTATACTAACATTATAATATCAATGATGAAATAACATTTCTGACTAACTGATCACATCATAAAATAAATTACTAAATCACTACATCACAATGTATAACTAAAATCAAATTAACATCACCAACCATAATGTCATATTAAATAGCCATGTCCTCAAGTGAAGTAGCATAATCACCAAACAATCTCAACTAACCAAACCACCAAACCAACCAATAAGTAGTACAATCACACTCTCAAAGTATCAAACAAAAGCATAGGAAAATTATAAGTCCCAGTAGCAAACATGAGGGGTATTACAAGTTAAATCAACCCATGGTCAACTAGCTAGGTTGCACATGAAAATGATTTCTTTTAATTATCTAATTCCTCTATTTATCCTCACAATGGCATATTCCAAGGAATATTCCTCCCAACCACCTCCTCATTCAATTTCCCTCCAAAGGTTTAGAAAATTCTTTTACACATTCATTAACTCCTATTACATCCTCTCAAATTTTCAACCACATTTATTTTATTCTTCTTAAAACCTTTCATATCCTCAACCATTTTCATTTATTCCTCTCACATCCTCCTTTACTCAACACATTCCCCAAAATGTGCTCCACCCTCACCCAATAGAATTATGAAAAGTGTCACATTCTCATTAGCTTCTCTTTTATCCCCCATTCACCAATTTCCCTCATTCTTCAACCCTTGAGTTCTATAAATAGAGGCCTCCTCTACACAATATGGATCCACAACTTGAAGCATTCTTACTATAGGAATTTCAACTCATAGCCTTTCACTATTTTCATCATTTTAGCTAGTTTATGTTACCAATTTGCATCAAATCTCACACTTTAGATCATCAAAATCATCAAATTTTATCAAAGGGATTGAGAAAGGGGCTCTTTCCACATCAAAGGAGCACCAATCCCCCTATGGGATGAAGGTATAGCTATTTCAATTTGATTTCATGTTTTATTTGGATAATTATGCTCTCATTTTTATGTTTTCTTCTTGATTTATCTAAGAATTTCATAGAGAATTCTTGATTTGTGTTTTTAACATGATTTTAAACCATGTTTTGTAAGTCTTATGTTAGCTTATTGCAGGTTTGGTGTTCACAAATGGTTTGATGGAAAATTTCACACATGTAGAAACACATATCTAGTTGGAACCATATTGTAAGTGGTTAATTTTCTAGAAAACTATACTCTAGCTCTACAATAGGAAATCCAATCACAATATTACAATCAGTACAAGTGGCTATGTTTCTTCATATTGTTTATAGACATGTAGATGATAGCACAGAGGATGATAGAAAAGTTTTGAGGGAGTATCATTTCTATTTGAGTGACAACCAATTACAATTGTCAAAAAAAATTTCAATACTATTTCAATATATTTTATACAAATTTAAGAGAAAGAGGAATCTAGATGATAGAACACTACTCATATGGTCAGATAATTGTTTGAGACAGTTCAAGAATGCTCGAATGTTCTATTGTTAATTAGGGTTGACAAGGAACATAATGTCCAACATATGTGGAGTTTCTTTGAAGTTGGACATGGTAATGGAGAACATGATGGAACTGGTGTGTGTGTTAAAAAAATTCTTGCTAGAGAACAATTGAAATTTGAGGATGCAGTAAAATTTAAAGATGCACATGGGATTGTGGATTGGTGCAATACAATATTATCGACACCTGAATCAAGTGAGTACTCTATAGTTCACTGATTCTTTTGGTTGGTTGAAGAAGAGAACATTCTACCTAGACTTGATTGCAAGACAATAAGTTGATCTACTAAATGGCATTCATTTAAGAGTTTGAATGCAAGCACATGGACTATTTGGATAAGGGTAATTGCATGTTTTTTTGGTTTTTTATTTCAAGAGATTGGGGAGCATATGAGAATACAAAATCGTTTGAAGAGTGGAAGAAAATATCATTAACACCTACACAAGCACATGATCAATATGAAATAACAATTGAAGACAATGATCAAGTGTTCACATCATATGACTATGACCGTGTTTCAAACTTTGTACAAGAAGGTAATTTAATTTAATTTATTTCATTTTATTTCACTTTATTACTATTTTTTAATGCTTTTATTTATTTATATACATATGAATGCAGGTATATAGATTGGTCAAATTATATGGAAACGTGCAAGTTATTGAATCAAATTTTGTTTACAGGATGTGTATGTTGTTGTTGCACCTAAGGAGAATGAAGAGGAAATAGAATATCAGTTGGCTCATTGTGTGGAGACTAAACATAAGTTAATATCACCTTGAGAATATTATGATGGCTATTATTATCTAATAGGTTCGATGACCCCCTTATGACATCCCCTTAAACAAATTTTGATTATAACAAGTCTTTGATCCCCTTAAGAAAATTTTGGGAACTTCTTTGATCCCCTTAAGAAAATTTTAAGAAATTTTTTGATGATGGCTATCATTATCCACTAGGTTTGGTGGTGGTTGTTGGCACTTGGCTACAAAAATACCTAGTAAGGAAGAATGGTTTTCCTACATTTGAAGATTATGAAACACATATGAAGATTATACACTACTCACATTTGGTGGTGGAAACAAATATAAAACTAGTGAGGTATCATGGAAGACTTACAAATTAAGAGCTACAAAGAATTTCTATGGAAGAGCATGATACAATCATAGATGCATTACCAAAAAAAGAGGACACAAATGGTACAATGGAATAAGTAAATATAGGTAAATATAGTCTTAGTTTTATATTGTCATTTTAAATACATTAAATACATGTTTTGATATTTCTTGTGTGTTATTAGTTGAAATTGATTTAAATTTTCCTTTTATATCTTTAATTCATCATCACAAATTCATCAGATACTTTGAGACAAAAAGGAGATCCCATGCAGATTCAACCTAGACAACATGGAATACTTGGTAAAAATAGGTAATTATTAGTTAAAATATATTTAAATACATGTTTTGATTATATATTGATATTGCTTGTACATTAATAGTTAAAATTGATTTATTATCCTTTTTTGTATCCTTAAGCCATCATCACAATGATCTCATACTTTAAAACAAAAAGGAGAGGATGTATATTCAACCCACACACATGTGTGGAATACTCAAGTAAATACATGTACAAGTTGCGTATATAGATAGTTTTATATAAATTAAAATACATGTTTTGATTATTTCATTTATATTGCTTGTATCATTTTGATATCAGGTGGCATGAAGACCTACTAAATTCCCCACAAGTTTCGTGTTTTCTTGAAATGGCATAGCCATATTTTGTAAACATTGTTTTGAGTTGGCATATATGTACATACACAATTACACATTTTAGACAAATTTGTATGTACATGGGCATACACAATTATACTCTACACTTTTATATATCAAAATCAATATTCTATATATTTTGTTTGTTAAATGTTCTTGTTTTCCTACTTTGAAACTTTAAATTTGATTGTATAATCACTTAATATCATGTATATTATTGTTAAATTTGGTTGCCTTGGGAAAATTCACCAAATTTTGAGAACTTTGTTGATCCCCTTAAGACATCCTATTACGACCCCTTAAGACATCCTATTACGACATAAATTAAATTAACATTGACACTATTTAAATTGTATAGAATGTGGTTGTTATGATGAGTCATCCTTATTGGTTGGGAATTTTGTATTCTCGTGAAAGCGTAAAAAATTGAGATTTCAACCACAGCACGTGAGTTTGAACTCTCCTAATTAAGGGAAGGCTCCCCCTTTAACTAAATAAAACTAAATGGATAGGACAGCAATCGTTCCTCTTATTTCAGGAAAGATTATATTCTCTTTTCTTCAAAGAAAAGAAACAGTATACGTTGATAAAACTTTAGTACGGTAACTATGCAATGGAATAAAGAAAGAGGAGATAAAGTTTCCTGAAAGCGCAAAGACTTCCGTTATTTCCTCCGGGACGGGAAAATAATTCAATAAGCACAAAGTCTTGAAGAATGAAATCCTATCAACCTTTTTTTTTAGAACGATTACTTTATGGAAATATACAACATAAAACAGCGTAAAATCTGTAACTATGAAGTATCTATTAACTATTCTAGATGAGAGTTAATACTAGCACAAAGACTTGCAATTATTCTCAATTTCTAACACTAATTATGAATTCAATTCTCACATTTACAGCACAAAGTCTGCAGATATTTAAATCGAATCTCTCTTCAGCAATCTTCAACAATTCTCAAGTAATCACAAAATAATAAAACAAGGATTCAGCTCAAAGTCTGAAATTCCAGCTTCTTGATATTACTTGAAAATTCACAATATTCCACTATAAAGCTCAAAGACTTTATGAGTACAAAATTCTGCAGAGTTTTCTTGCTTGCTAAAAAGATAAAAGATTACAATAGACCCCTCAAGTATTTATAGGAGGAAGGTCTGGAGAAAAAGGTGGGAGGATCTCAACAAACTTGAGAAAATCTCTCAACCGATAACTAATTGCGATTGACTTATTCAAAATTACAATCCAAATTGTGATTTGTCTTGTAAGATTTTACATGTAATTACATTTTCGAAAACTGCAAGGAAAGAACACTTGCAATTGCAAAATTTGTTTTTACATGTATTTTGTCGAAAGTAAAATTACATAAAACAATCTAAAATTTTAATCTGTTTCATTCCTATCTTTGAAGGATAAGAATTTGCTGATGATGGTTTGCAACTCATTCGGATCTGGACCCAACGTGTTCTTGGCCACTGCAACTGTCTTCAAAATTACATCAAAGTATCTGATAGTCGCCAATCTATGCTCTTCATAAGTAGTTTGCATTTTCTCAAGGATTGTTTGATGATTGATAAGCTTTTGAATTGAATCCATAGAAAATTGCTGTGATTCCATTTGTTGACGAAGATTGGCTGCCATTTCTGAAGTAACTGAATCAGCTTCAAGTAATTCATCTTCTTGATTCAAAACCGTACAAGAGATCTTCTCAAAACTTGAAAGAATATCCTGCTGAACTTCATCATTCATTTCTAAAGTGGCCTGGATATCTTTGATAAGATCTTGAATGACTAATGATCTATTTGTCATAAGTTCTTCAAATTCTATGTACTTCTCTCTATTTGGCAAGATCGAGTTGCTGCATAGAATTTGTAACTTGACTTGATCTATCTCATGCCAGATTTTTAAATCTTTCTCAAGTGTTTCCAAACTTTGCTTGAAGGCTTGTAAAGTCTGATTCAGCTTTATCTTTTCTATTCTGACATTCTTGAGAACTTGCAACGTCTTCTCAATCATTGGAATGCTTTGATCAATCAGCTGAGTTATCCATGAATCAATTGCCTTGGCCTTTTGTGCAATTCTTTCTAATTGTCTAACTGATTCATTTGGAGGAGCTGTAGATAGAGAATTAACTGCCTCTGATGATCCTGTAATCCTTTGAATGACTGAAATCAGCTGAGCATTGTCTTCTTTGAATTTTTCCTTTTTAGCTAAGAGTTCATTATAGCTTTGTGTTAAAATTGTCACTGAACTCTGAGCATCCTGCATCATATTGGCATGAGTCTGCTTGCCCAATTCGACTCTTGTGAACCTGTAATCAGATACCTACATCTCTTCATGTGGTTTATCAACTAGAGGCTCTGCAATTTCAGCATATTTCATTCTGTTGCTGTCAACAAAAACCTGTGAGACTGTTTTAGCTTTCTTTGCAATCACTGGTTTTGATTTCTTTAATTTTCGGAAATCAAAAATATCAGGAGACACTGCTTGTTTCTTTCTTTTGGGAGTGATTGAATTCAACCATGGAGGAAGATCCAAGGTTGTCACATCTGAAATAGCAACTGTAGTCTTTGTAGAAATGGGCTCAGTTTGTGATACAACAGAAATTCTCGAAGGTGTCGCGGTTTGTACAGCAACTATGTTTTGTGCAGAAGACAAATTACAACTAGGATTGGCCATGAAACAATCAAAGCTTGTTACAGAGGTATCAATTTCTGGAAGAGTTGTTTCTGACATGGCTGAAAAGATTGGATTTATGTCAAAAATACTCTTGAAGTTACTAGGCAAGTTCATCATGGGAGTATTCATTATAGATGAAGACTGATGACAAGTCTCTTGTGGTGGAATAGAAGGAACAAAAACGGTGGAAAAGGAATCAACATCACTATCGATAGGGGACATAGGAGATATGGCTGATTCTGGTATTGGAGCTTCAACGTGAGGAGTTATCTCACTTAGAATGGTAGAGGTCTCAAGAACCTCGTCTTCTTCTTGCTGATCTAATACCTGAATCTGCATTTAATTGACTTCCTTACCCTTTAGTGTTTCCCTATCCAATGGTTGTTCTGGAGCTCTGCTTACTTTCAGCTTGATTCTGGTACTTGAAGAGGAAGCTCCTTCTTTTGATTGTTCTCTAATTTCTGATTTCAATCCTCTGGGACCAGCTGGGTCATCTTCAGCTCTAACTTTGATTTTGATAGTCTTGACACCTATACTTTTGAGCCAAGAGTTGGTGTTCGCCAAAATTGATTGAAATCTATCGAAGATAGAGACAGATTCCTTTTGAGACCACTGAATTGCAGGAATGGGAGCATTAGCAACTCCTTGTTCTTCGTACTCAGGATCCAAAATCTGCCTATCATCAATTACTCCCTCTAGAATTAAAGTCAGATTCAGGTCAATAATTTGTTCCAAAGTTAGCCTGCAATAATCCATTTTATATATATCTTTTTCTGTCTGAAGGTCTGCCCAAATGTCTTCAATGCGGTGAACATGAGTGAAGGCTCTTTTTATTTTATCCTTCATCCTTCCGTAATCAAAATCCACTCTAGCTTGGAATCTCTTCAATGTTATCTCCTGAAGTTCAGTCTCCATTGCTTTGGCTCTTGAAGAATTTGTCAGAGAGTACCTGCTGATTACCAATGGATTATGTGAAGAAATACCAATTCCGGACTTGTGTTGTGTAGCTTGACGTGAATGAACTGCCATTAACTGCCTTCCCAGTTCCATCAGAATGATCTTATCGGTTGGATATCTTGGAAGCATATAAGGTTGGTCTTCAAAGCATCCAACTCTCATATAAGTGAACATAGGAAATTGAAGAAACAAGTAGCCATATTGATTTACCTTATTCCAAGCTGCATCAGATACTCTGAAAACTCTATTGATCGTTTTAGCATCAAGTCTGATAATTACGTTGCCATCATCATCCTTGATTGTTCTGGATTGTCTATCAAAGTGCGATGCACATGCAAGGATGAATTCTGGTTCAAGGGAAGCAACAGGAAAAGAAGACACCAGATGAATATGACTCCTCAACAATTTTTGCATATCAGAAGAAGTAGATTTCTCAGCTCTGTCAAGAAATTCAGACATATCAACATGCCCGATTTCTGTGTCTTTGATCTCGTCGATATTTGAAACGATGTGAGATGGAGAAATCTCATTCTGATATTTATCAAACTTATATTTCATCTTTTTGCCTGCTGGAGAAGTTGGTTCATCCGTCATTGAACAAGAATCTGCAAGACTGCGGTGAAAACCCCATAAGGTCAGAACATCATCAGCATCAACATGAGTGGACATGGCGAAACTCAAACCCTAGAACAATGAAATGGACTTTGGAAGAAAGATGGAAGGCGAAAAAAGATGAATTCGAAATGAATGGAATGGTGGAATGAAAAAACATGTCTCTTTGAAACAACAAGACAAAGAGATCTTTGGCTTAGATTTGGAATTTCGTCCAAAAAGGTCAACTTTTGTGCTTTTTAAGGCAATTCGGGTTTTTGAATAACTTCAACAATTTCGGGACTTTTTGACACTTTAGCAATTTCTGCTTTTTGCAATTTCGGGATTTTAAAGAGCTTTGACAATTTTCACAAAGGCAATCGGGATTTTTCAGAAGTTTAACAATTTTGCAATTTTGCAATTTTTAAAAAATTGTTATTTCAATTGCAAATCCTGAAATTGTATTTTTGAGCTAAAAATCCGAATGGTAACACAAAGTGGATTATTTATTCTGGAAAATGATATTGGATATTTGAAGTGGATGAATAAAAATGGTAGAAACGAATATGGTATATGAAAGTTTATTGCTGGAAATGGATGGTAAAATGAAAAATGTGTTCTTATTGAAAGGTATTTAATAGTGAAAAATGCATTATGTATAATGGAATATATGAGTGGAGATGAAAGGCAAAATTTCAGTCAGATGAAGGAGAGGGCGAATGGGATGAAGGACATATGGCAATGGAATGAATTTGAAACATTATTGCTGAAACAACAAAGTAATGAAAAACACGTTTTGATAATATAAGGCGAATTTAGATGGAATATATGTTATGCATGAGATTTAAGACGGAAATATGGAGTATATGTGAGGCAAATGAAATAGTAAATGAGATGAAGGGAAATGGAGGTCATATAATACGAATGTGTATTAGAAAAATGCATTTTTAAATGAAGGCGGACTTAGACAAAGAAAAACGCATTTAAGATAAAGATAACCAGTAAGAAAAATGCATTTTTATAAAACTAACAGAAATACCAATAAATATACATAAACAAGCATTAGTAAAGGCGGTAAACAGAAGAAAAATGCGTAGAAATAAAAAACGCGTTTTATAAAAGACATAAAAATCTAAAACGATGTATGTAGAAGACAATGACGTTGAAAATAAAACAATAAATAATAGTAAAACATCAAAAGAAAGAAGAAGAAATGCGAATCATACCTGATGTAAGTTGGAACTGAAAACAATGATGAAGCAAACCCTAAACGCGATGAGAAGAAGACAGAAACCCGGCTATTTACAAAGGAAAATTCAATTTTCAAGCATTAGAGTTGACAAAATCTCCATGAAATGGGGAAGCAAAAGCAAAGAAGAATTTTACTAACTCGAATCTGAAGGATGTCGGACTTTTCAAAAGCTTTTGCAATGCAAAATGTCATCAAAAACATGAAATCGGGTTTCCAAGGAGTCATAACATGCTTTTTTACAAATTCGGGTTTTTCAAGCCAAAATGCAATTTCATTTAAAGGAAATCGGACTTTTTAGATGACTTGACAATTTTGCTTTTTGACAAAAATATAAAGACTTAAAAAAAATCGGACTTTTAAAGTCACTTAAGCAATTTCGGGTTTTTGAACCACTTTAGCAATTTTGCTTCCAAGTTAAAATTTCCCTTTTTGCTGAGTTGCTCCAAAAACCCGAAATTAGCCAAAAAGACACTAAAAACAACTCAGAAATTGACGAAAACGGAAACGTAAGAGGGAAAAAGAGTAGCCCAGAGGTTAATCAATCTAAAACAGAGATTTGCCACTCTTTGCACCTCATAATGCATGCCTTGGAGAAGAAAAATCTCAAGTTTTATGAAAATTTTGATTGGTTACCCAAATTTTTAAAACAAGTTAAATATTTAGGATAACAATCCTAAATTCTAATACTTAATTATATCAATTGTGATTAAATATGAAACATGTATTTTGAAGTATTTGATCCCCTTAAGAGTCCTATTAGGACATATCCTAAATATTTATACTTAATTATATTATTTGTTATGATGAATCACTCTAAAGTCTAATACTTAATTATATCAATTATGATCCAACATGAGATTTGTACTTTGAATTCTTTTATCCCCTTAAGAAATCCTATTAGGACCCCTTAAGGCATCCTATTGTGATATAAATTATATTAACATTAACATTCTTTTTGTATAACTTTTGTGATTGTTATGATGAGTCATCCTAAATTCTACTACTTAATTATATCAATTCTGATTAAATATGAGACATGTACTTTGAAGTATTTGATCCCCTTAAGACGTCTTATTAGGACATATCCTAAATATTTATACTTAATTATATCATTTGTTATGACGAGTCATCCTAAATTCTAAATTAATTATATCAGTCATGATTAAATATGAGACATGTACTTTGAAGTATTTGATCCCCTTAAGCAATTTTTTAAGAACTTCTTTGATCCCCTTAAACAATTGTAGTGATTAAATATGAGATGTGTACTTTGAAGTATTTGATCCCCTTAAGTAATTTTTTTAGAACTTCTTTGATAAGTTAATGCCTTGACTATGAATCACTAAATTTGTAAAGTAAAAATATTTAAATGTCCTATTAATTTCATATTTGTATTTAATTTCACATTAATTTCCTATTAATGTCTTGACTATGAATCTTTTGTAAAGTATTGTAGACACCTAAATTTGGACACTTAATTTATCCAAATTTATTGCTTTTCATCTAAACATCCTCTTATCTAAGTTAATTAAGTAATATTACTATTATTTAATTAATATCCTTAATTCTGCCAAACCCCTAAGGTATTTAATTACATACCTTACCCTCTTTAATCCCATTTTCATCAAATGAATTAAATAAATATTATATTTATTTAATTCTTCACATGTCATTTTCATCTAATCCTAATCCCTCTCCTAATCTCTTCATTAAGGATGTGCACATGCCTAATCTTTGATTAGGATGTGTCACATCCTCCAACTTTTGCAAGTTGGCTTTTAATCCTCATTGACCCCTAATTATCTTCTAATTACCAATTAGTTAAAACTAATTAGTACCTTGGTCAACTCTCCCCATCCCCCAAGAAATTTTCAATTTATTTTTATTCACCCTAGGTTCCCCTCTTCCCCATGTGAATTTTTAATTCACTTTTATTCTTTCTAGAATCCCCTTTTCCCATGCATCTTCTAGAATCTTTGACTTTTCACATCAAGTCACATGTGACAAACTCCCACCTTTTTGGAGACCCTCTCTTATCCATTAGATTCTCCCAACCATATGAATTTTTAATTCACATTTATTCCTCCAAGAGATCTTCTCATCTCCCAATGTACTTCTAAGGTGCATGTCCTTCCTCCACATCATGTACCTCCCTTCCACATCACCTACACATCATCCTACCTTTATCCACTTCACAATCCACATGTCAAGATGTGAGGGCTTGTGAGTCCTCAACTCACCTTAGCCCTTCATCTTGGCCTTGTTGGATAAATCTCAACCATTGAATTCTCTAGAGAATTCAAGTTTCTCTATAAATACCCCATCCTCTAAGGCATTTGGAGGGATTTAGCCATTTTGCAACTAAATGCTATCATTTTATAGACTCATCTAGCCATCAATTTCATCCATTTTTATTTGCATCCAAGCATATAATTAAATCTTGCATTTAGTCATATCAAGAGCCATCAAAGAGCATACAAAGCACATCCAAATCAAGGGCCAACCAAGGAGTTTTCAGCTGCAAAAGGGAGGTATATCTATTTAGCATCATTTTACACTTTCTCTTTGCACTTACAAATTGCTTAGACTAATCTTGAGGTGTTTCCTTATGTTTTCCTATTGCATTTTAATTGCATAGAACAAGTTAGACATTTTGGTATCACAAGTACAAATATCTCCTATAAATTTCATATTAATTTCACATAAAATGCATAAATGCACATGTGTAAATTACTATTTAACAATAATAGACCATAAAATACTGAATTCAATAAAGTCCATGAAACAATATAGTAGGTCCATGAGAAATAATATATGTAGTTTATGAAATAATCAAATATAGCCCATGAAATAATCTAACTCATATCGTCTCTATAATCAAGAGACCTCTTCACACCACATAGACTACCCAAATGACCTGAATCACTCTGTACAAGAGAAAGAAATATGAAATTAGATGTAAGACGATTAAAAATGATTTAATGACAATTTAATTATAATTTATCATAAAATTAAATTGTGTGAGGCAGCTCTACATGCTCTAGTGCACCCGGACCTGCCTCTACATGTTGTAAATCAATCTACATACAAGAGAAAGAAAGTTGAAATTAGATGTAACCTACATCTATAGACATAATGCTTATAATATTTACTTGTACGTGCATGTTTGATATATAGTGAATTCAAAATAGAAAATTGTAAGTATAGTAACTTTAAATAATTTACAATATACATGTACCTGCACCTCATGCGAGACGCCCAACAATGAATGAGCACCTGACAACCCCTCAGGTGGAACCAACGTGGAAGTTGATTAACACCCTTGAACCAACATAAATATTTAAAACATATGCTCATGATTGAATTACAAATTAAAAAGTCAAGTTAAAAATTATTTCATATTATTTAAAAAATTGAAATCAAAATACCCCATAAGGGTTGCTAACTTGCATGGATGTCGACATATAAACCTAAGGAGTAGATGATTCCCCTATGGCTAGTGTCATCTACATGAAACAATTTGATTGTTAAAAAATTGCAAATTTTTTTTTATATATATATTCATTAAAAACATGTGTACTTAAAAAATTCTTATAAGTTCAACATGTACATTCATATTTATACCTATATCGAACTGTCTGTAGGGTGATGCTATGTAGTAAGAAAATCAATGAATGAATTGATACGACCAAATTCTCCACCAGAATCTCCATGTCCACTCAAACTGGGTGTAGCCTGATCAGGTCCATAGCACACCTAATGGAAACTAGTACATAAATAGGATGTCAACACTCATGGAGTGGTACTAGGAGTAGCTCCATAGAACTCTCCTCTGTGGTCGTAGTCTCTAAGCTTCCTAGCCATCATCATAGAAGTATGCTCATCAAGGTTCCCTGCGAGAATACTCAAAGATCCTAATGTGGATACCACCGCATGATGATGCACAAGTGCAATAATGGCAGAAGCATGGAGGCATATGTATATGTATATGTATATTTATATGTATATGTATATGTATATGTATATGTATATGTATATGTATTTGTATATTTATATGTATATGTATATGTATATATATATATACTTGTACATATAGCATGGTTATAGTAAAAGAATATTTTCGCCTATGTGAATTAATTGAGTACGTAGATAAGTGGAATTGATGCAGGAGCATCCATGGTCAAAGTGCTATCCTCATCAACCAAAAAGAAAGTATTAAATTTTTAAGGTCTGCTTTAATTATGCAATAGGTAAATAAATTGCAATGTTGGGGCCAAGATACTTTATTAAATAATTGGTCTTTATTTAAATATTGCATTTCTGGAGAGAGAAAAAGTGTGGGAGGTAATTTGGAGTTTGAAATTCAAAATTATAAATTTTGGCATGGGATTTTGGAGACTTTCTATTGCATTTAAATTATTATTTTTGAGATTCCAAAAATCCCTAAAAAATAGGGATGGAGAGAGTGGGCACCTAAGATAAGAAAAGTAATTTTTAAAACAATTAAATTTAATTGTTTAAATTTCAAGAAGAGGCATGAAGAGTGGGGACATAAAATCATTACCCCTAAAAATTAGGGATTGGAGAAGTGGATGACAAAACTAATTTTTGTCTTCTTTCTTTTTCTTGAGAGTCAAAGAGAGGGGGAAAGAAAGTTGAAAATCCCTATTTTTGAGGGGGTTGTTGTAAGTGAATTTTAAATGAGTTTTAATTATTATTTTGAGGTCTAATTTTGCAGGAGATGGCGTACATGTGGTGGAGAGAAAAAAAAAATTAATATTATTTAATTTTTTGAGCTGTAGTTGAGATTCTAGAGAATTCTAAAAAAGCAATAAAAAAGGAATTTGAAGGCAGTTTTTGGGAGATAGGTTGGAGGGAGTTTTTCTGTAGCTTTACAGGGAAGACTCAAGTAGGGCATGGAATACCTCCAAGGAGGGTTTTGGAAATGATTTTATTGCAGGTTTTATGGTTGTGGTGTAGCCATTGAGACTCCAGAAGTTGTTGGTGCAAATGGGCATAATTATTTGTGTTGAATCAGTGTTGTTGCAGGAGTTGGAAGGAGTGGTTTTACAAACCATTGGATTTGCTGTTGCAAATGATTTTGTATTTGATTTTTTTAAAATATTTGTAAGGGGTTTTCAGATTGAGAAATTGTAGGTTGAAGGCATGAAATGAAGCTACAACAAAGGTTGATCATTAGAGATTGTTGATTGCAGGTTGTCTATGCTTTGTTTATGCATTATTTGTAGGAGAGGGTTTTGAAGAATGTATGGGTAGATTTAATTTGCTGCTGTAGTTTTTAATTTTCTGATTATTAGTGAGTCCATTTGGGGCTTGCTGCAGCCCTTGAATCCCTCAAGGATTGATGTAAAGTTTGAGCAATAATTTGTAATAGAATTGGGCTTTTGGTTGTAAGAAGAAATCTGGTTTTTTTTTTATAATATTATTGCAGCAATGTGTGAATGAATATTTCATGTTTATTTTGTATTCAAGGAAGAGTTTTATGTTTATGGGGTATGTGTGTGTCTCGTACTTCATCAGTGGTATCAGAGTAGGAGTTCCTGAGTCTGTAGCAGAGCGCCGAATGTGAGGTAGTTGCAGCAGGACCTGTGAGTGTGGGTCAAAGCAGGAAGATCTTGAGAGAAGATCTTGAGAGTGCAGAGTATGCACCGGGATCTAAGAGTGAAGATTTTTGTAAACAAATCACCGAATGTGAGGTAGTTTACATGTGAAGAACTTGAGGGTTTTAAAAAAGTTGTGTTGTTGAGGCTTGAGAAGCCTGGAAAATGGAAAGGAGAAAGGGCATTATCATTAGATGGATTCTAAGGATTCTCAAACTAGAGGTAATCAAAAGGAGACTCAGAGAAAGAGAAATGATGAGGTTGCAGCAGAAAATAAATGAATTCAGGGATGAGATTGAAAGGAGGAAACAAGAGGAGAGAAGAGTTGAAGATAATTTTTATCTTTCTAATGATGTTTTGACTGCAGGAAAGAAAGAAGCGGCAGAGTGTCATGCATGCGACACTGAGGAAGAAGGAGAGTATGAGAATGAAGAGATTGATGAACCTAAAGAGGGATGCCTATTGGAAGACATGGAGGATGAGACTACAGTGATTGCAACAGTGGAAGAGAGTTCTTTAAAGAACAGCTGTGAAGTTGAGAAGGTTGATTTACTCATTCAGATTGAAAGAGAATGGGATCAAATTATGGAAAGGGAAGAAAAAGTTGCAGCAATGGAAGATACAGAGGTAAAATTTATTTTTGATAAAAAATTTTGTGAAGATGAATGTGATTATGATGAAGCTGCAGCTAAAGAGTGTCCTTTGAAGGACATAGAAGAAAGTAAAGGAGGTGATTTATTGATGCAAATGGTAGCAATTGAAAGAGAGTGGGATGAGCTAATCTCAGGTGAGGCGAAGGCTTCAGGTAAAAGTGAAGTAAAATCATATTTTGGTGTTTACTTTGATGACAATAAGAATGTAGAAATAGAGGATTTTATTGTAGAAATAGATCAATTTGATGAAATTAAATTGGGAGAGTGTAAAGTGAAGGTAAATGCAAATTTTTCTGGTAAATCTTTGTTAGAGGACAATGTACATGAAGATGTTTTTATTTGTGAGGATGATTCCTTGTTAGGAAGAAAGCGGAATGAGTCTCTTGAAAATGTTACTAATGCTATTTTGAGTAAAAGAAATCAGATTTCAGCAATGTTTTGTTTTACAGAAGGCATTGAAATGAAGAAATTTCATGAAAAAGACATGGTGGAAAGAGTGGGAGAAATTAAACCAGCAATAGAGGGTAGAGGAGTAAAGATGAAAGAGGATAATGTTGTGAAGTTGCAAAAATTGGTGAACAAAGAAATAATAGTGGACAAAGAAGAGAGGTGGATCCACGACAAGCACAGGTTCTATAAATATTTCTGAGTGCAGCTCATGAAATATTTATTTTCTACCACGGGTGTCCGATGCAGGAGCATCCATGGTCAAAGTGCTATCCTCATCAACCAAAAAGAAAGTATTAAATTTTTAAGGTCTACTTTAATTATGTAATAGGTAAATAAATTGCAATGTTGGAGCCAAAATACTTTATTAAATAATTGGTCTTTATTTAAATATTGCATTTCTGGAGAGAGAAAAGTGTGGGAGGTAATTTGGAGTTTGAAATTCAAAATTATAAATTTTGGCATGGGATTTTGGAGACTTTCTATTGCATTTAAAATATTATTTTTGAGATTCCAAAATTCCCTAAAAAATAGGGATGGAGAGAGTGGGCACCTAAGATAAGAAAAGTAGTTTTTAAAACAATTAAATTTAATTGTTTAAATTTCAAGAAGAGGCATGAAGAGTGGGGACATAGAATCATTACCCCTAAAAATTAGGGATTGGAGAAGTGGATGACAAAACTAATTTTTGTCTTCTTTCTTTTTCTTGAGAGTCAAAGAGAGGGGGAAAGAAAGTTGAAAAATCCTATTTTTGAGGGGGTTGTTGTAAGTGAATTTTAAATGAGTTTTAATTATTATTTTGAGGTCTAATTTTGCAACTAAGGAGATGGCGTACATGTGGTGGAGAGAAAAAAAATTAATATTATTTAATTTTCTAAGCTATAGTTGAGATTCTAGAGAATTCTAAAAAAGCAATAAAAAAGGAATTTGAAGGCAGTTTTTGGGAGACAGGTTGGAGGGATTTTTTCTGTAGCTTTGCATGGAAGACTCAAGGAGGGCATGGAATACCTCCAAGGAGGGTTTTGGAAATGATTTTATTACAGGTTTTATGGTTGTGGTGCAGCCATTGAGACTCCAGAAGTTGGTGCAAATGGGCATAATTATTTGTGTTGAATTTGTGTTGTTGCGGGAGTTGGAAGGAGTGGTTTTACAAACCATTGGATTTGCTGTTGCAAATGATTTTGTATTTGATTTTTTTAAAATATTTGTAAGGGGTTTTTAGATTGATAAATTGTAGGTTGAAGGCATGAAATGAAGCTACAGCAAAGGTTGATCATTAGATATTGTTGATTGCAGGTTGTCTATGCTTTGTTTATGCATTATTTGTAGGAGAGGGTTTTGAAGAATGTATGGGTAGATTTAATTTGCTGCTATAGTTTTTAATTTTCTGATTATTAGTGAGTCCATTTGGGGCTTGTTGCAGCCCTTGAATCCCTCAAGGATTGATGTAAAGTTCGAGCAATAATTTGTAATAGAATTGGGCTTTTGGTTGTAAGAAGAAATCTGGTTTTTTTTTATAATATTATTGCAGCAATGTGTGAATGAATATTTCATGTTTATTTTGTATTCAAGGAAGAGTACTATGTTTATGGGGTATGTGTGTGTCTCGTACTTCAGCAGGAATGGGTAACTGAGTAGGAAAAATTGGTTTGCTTGTATTTAGATAATTGAAGAATTTGTTAAATAAATGGATTTGATTATCTTTTGTTAATTAATGAATGTTGATTTCTTTCATAATTATTCAATAGTTGACTTGTAAATTCACTATATAATTAGTTATTTAGTGTAATTGTAATTGTGGAAAATGACCCAATTAGGTGAATTAAGTGGTTAAGTAATGAGTTATATGAAATGTGAGAATAATGTCTATTTCATGGTTGTATTGTTTGATTGATTGCTTGTATTGAATATTGTGTTTCATTTTTGGAATTAGGGTGATTTTGGTAATTATTTAAAAGTGGGAGTCATTTGTGCAAAGTTGTTAAGATTGACTTCCAGAGGCTTGGGAGGGAGTATTTTTGTATGTAGGGTTCTTGTGATAGTTTCACTTTGGATGTGGTTTGGCAATGTTTTGTGTTGTGTGCAAGATTATAGATTCTTGTAATTGTGATAAGTGTGCAAGATGGTTAATGCCTTGCACTGTGTATGGATCCATATGATTATGATAAGTATACAAGATATTAAATGCCTTGCTTGATGTGTAGAGTTTACTAGTTGCAAGTAGGGGGAGTGGCTCCCAATGGGGGTCAGAACCCAAAGTGGTGTCCAGGATAACTCATTGGAGGGTTTCTTAATCCAATGATAACCTTAATAATGAATTAGGGGGATGAGTAGATTTCACATTACTCAAGATTATGATATGCCTCACTCATGGCTTAAGTGTTTGTTTAGGCTTGAGATGAGATTGGAAGGCATGGAATGGCAAGACCAACTGTCTTGTCCTCATGAAAGGTATGTTCGTTTCGCATGAGTTTGTATGGGGGTTGGGGATCAAGAGAGGTTACCAAGACAACCCAAGATGGGGGTCAGGGCCTAAGAAGATTTTTCAGGACAACCCATATCAAGCTATGTGATGACACTCATCCCTATTGTAGTCTAGCATTCCCTAGTTGTGTCTTCTCCTTATGTTGTTTGAATGCCTCTAGAAGTGAAGTGTTGTAAGTGATGTTGGTATTGTTAGCAGTGTTGTGTTGGAGTCATGTATAGCACTTGTTTATGTTAGCATGTTGTCTGTATGATGTGGGTCCTTGTGTTATCTCCTAGCAAGGGGGGTGGACCTTAGGGTTCCACATGGTCGAGAGGTTAGTGCTTTTTCCACCATTGGGTATTCTTGATGCATGTTAGTGTGCATGGAGATTTGTTCTTGAACATTTAATGTGGTTTTTTTAATTAAACCTTGCATGTTAGATCACTCATATCATCTGATAAGTTAATGAAATGATTCTCATCATCTTGATTGTTAGATTTGTGAGTAGTGTAGTTGATGAACCTTAGAGGACCTAGGTTTAGATTATTATATCATGCAATCTATTGTTATTTCATTTCAAAAAAAAAAAATCCATTAATGTGGCATAGTTAGTGTTATCCTTTGGGGTTCCTTGGCGGGGTGTTGCACAATACATACCAAATGTAATCATAATTATGAAATCTTCCCTCATTTGAAAATAAATAAAATTATTTTATTTGAAGGATAATATTTCTTAAATTTTAATATTATATATTAATGTGTACACCATTTAATTATTTGAATTAAGATCTACATCATCATATTTAAATACAAACCCTTGACCCTAGTGTTATAGGTGAAAAAAAATGAATAAATTGTACATCATTTGATCAAGAGAGAAAGAAAGAAAAATATGGTAGATCCAATTTCTATATGATCACTCAAAAAAGATACTACATCGATCTTCAAGTAAGCGCGTTACATCATACTTGTCTTCAAATATTGTGAGAAAAAATCAACAAGAGTATGACCAAGGTGTAAGAAGTGAGTACACTTCCACACCCTAGAATAACAAGATTATAAAGCCATTTCTTGATGTCAAGTGTCTCAAATCAATTATCTTGCAACACTAAATTATGAATTGTAGATTTTGATAATGCAAACATAATCAAATATTTTTAAACATGATTGAAAATCATAAAATTGTACTTTCTATTGTATTTTCATCTAGAAGTTAAGAACAAACTCAATTAAGCATTATCATTTTATACACTTCAAGATTTGATATTTACAATCATTCCATACTTTAATACACCAATCATATTTTTAAAAAAAGATACATCCATTTCAAACTTCTATGTTGATAACACTTTATATGTGTATATCTTTATTTAATTCTTATCAATTTAATATTAATGATGATTTACTTATTTATTCATTAAAATTAGTAAAAAAAACAAAAATCATATGAAAATTCTTTTATTTCCTTTCAATAAATTATCACAAAAATTATTTTTAATTTAGTATCTAAAGAACATATTTATAATTTCTAAAATAAAAGATTTAGAATAATTCAAACTCAAACCATATATTTTTTTAATTTTTAAGTATATTTTCAAAATCTCTATTGTCTTAAATAACATAAATTTGTACTCATAGTTCTTCACCAAATAATCTTCACAACTTCAATACAGATGTAATGCTTGGATGATGAAGAAACACAAGCACTTAATTCAAATAAAAGATAATTTTTTAAAATTTGGTGGACCCATTTATGAATACTATATATATTGTAGTTTAATGAAGTTGTGGGTTATAACGCCCATGATGCTCAGTTTTGTTGAGAATAACACAACTTTTCCACACACTACAAACAATTTAATTTTCTAAGGAAGTAGAGATTCTTGGATAATATATATTTTGATGCATTTGGGATACATACTCAAGGAATCTAACAATTTATTTAAAGAATAGAGAATAACGTTTTTGGAATTAACTATGTTTTGTTTGCTTACTGATTTTGTTTTAAAACCTAATATTTTATGGAGTGGTTGTATGTGATTGTTGGTTTTGACTGTTTAGTTTTTTATATTTTATATTTTGTTGTAATAGATAATTTTGAGAGTATAAAGATGAAAATTTTAGAGGTGTAATAGATAAGTGATAGAAGTTGGCATTATGTTTTGGATAGTTTGGTAAAATATATATTTTTAATAATTGATTTTCAATGAAAGCATCTCAATTTAGACTCGTGTTCTTGTATTGGATTTTTTTTTTTAATATTGGATTGTAAAATGATATGAATTTGATATAAATTCTTCCAAAAAAAATATTAAGATTAAAAAATTTTAAAAAAGAATTTATTGTTTTTTTTATTATTTAAATTGTGAAATTTAAATAGTTAGAATATTTAAAATATTAGTATATATTTTATGTTTAGTAGTGATATATGTTTTGATTAAGGTAAATGCAGTGATTTTGAAAGGGCTCAAATTCTTGATATATGCTTAGTAGTTATATATGTTTATGTTTAGGTGTTGTTTTCATTTGTGAGGGATGAATTCTTGTGAAAACTTCTAATGAAATATGGATCAATAAATATTGGTTCAAAAAGTATATAAAGTAATGTATATGTCTAATATTCAATAGTTCATTTAAGTAGAAGCTAATAATAATAAATATTATCTTTTTCTTATTGTTATATATAACTATAAGTAAATAAATAGTAAATAATTGTTCTTGAGTAAACAGTTTGGAAGAAATGTGTATCTAGTTGGATTTGAAATAGAAATAAAATAATAGTAAATGCATGCTTTGGTGTTGAGGAAAAAGAGATTGAAATGACTATGATGTAAGCAATTATTATCCAGTTTCTAATATTAAATTTGAGACAAATAAACCAAAACAATGGTGGTACCTTGTGAATTCTAGACTATATGTGATCCTCAAATTCTCAAGCACATATGTTGATCTAATCCTTCTAGCTACAAATTCAAGAACCTTTTAGTGGAATTGGCCTTCTATGACAAGTTTAAACCTATGTACTTTAGATCTTTATTGCCTACAAACAAGTTTCACTTATGTATGTAACTTGCAACAAAAAACTTGGTGGTGTTGAGGAACAATATTGAAACTTAGTATGATAGGAAGGCAACTAGCTTCCCACCTTTTTCTTTAGTCAAGCATTTTTTTTTATAAGGAAAAACATGTTTTGAAGGGGCCCTCAAACCCTTTACAAAAACAAAAGCTGCAAGAGAAACTAAGCAATAAAAACCAACAGCCCAAAAAAACAAAATTCTAATAAAAGATAAAACTTAAGGAACCTGTTAGTAGAACAACAACAAAAACATCAGTAACCCTACTAATCCAACAAAAAGGAAAGCGTCAGCTACAACATTTTATCTAAGCATTCACCAAGGCCATATTATCCTTAATGACCTCCTCCTGCATATCCACAACATCTTTAAGCTCATCCACAGACACAACTCTCTTTTAGTCTTTCTCCTTGTCCTAAGACATGACCCAGCCTGCACATCTTTCTTCAACACTAGAGCAGACTCCTCAACTTTCTCCACCTGGTTTGAGCAATTGATCTCATCAATCACTTTCTCTAACTCACCCAAGTCATGAGGTTTACCCATCCAATTAAGGGCTTTCTCATTCAAAAAAGAGATCCCCCTAGTTGTAGTCTTCATAGAGTTGTTTCTTATATTAACCATTGTTCTTAAATCATCTGACATCTTACCAGTTCTCTCCTCAAGTCTAGCAACATGGTCCTCTAAAATTTTATTGACCAACATTTCCAAAGAGGAAATCATCTCCTCATGAGAAACCCCTAGATGATCTGCATCATTAATCAGCTTATCTAGCTTGATGTTTATAGTTTTAACTTTTCCTTTAATAGCCCATTCCTTTTGATTACCATGGGTCATAGCAACACAAACCTCCTACTAATTTTTCATCTGAATATTGAGCTCATTAACCTTAGAAAACAGCCACTTCACCAAAGACAAAAAAAATTGTGTCTCATCCTTAGCCATCTTGCAAAAAATATTCATATTCACATCATCCCAATTAATAGGAGGCTTATCATTCAGCTCAATGTTACCAGGAGAATCAGACTGATCCAATTTCTGCTCCTCGTCCTCTTCGACAAGGGAGTCCTCGACCTCAACCACTTCCACTTTAATCTGCTCCTTATCAGGAAAGTTGGCTAAATCAGCTAACACTTCCAACCGTTTCATTTTAACAACC
>VDFB02058242.1:335415676-335585662 GCA_007258455.2 Sequoia sempervirens
GACAACGATAACGAGATTCTTGTGGATCAAGAAGAATATGACCTAGATACCCTTGATGCTATCATTTCTAGTAAGCTTTCCCCAACCACTTTCCAAAATCTAATCACCCCTCTGAGTTATCCCATCACCTATTCACCCACACCTACTAGCAATCCTTATGCTACCTTTGACAAGGGATATCCAGTATCTTCCCCATTCGCATATTCATCATAACCTTCATCCACATCATTTTATTATCCAAAATCCACATCCTCTTATCCCAATCTATCATCCCAATTTAATCTACCATCCCAATACTCCTATTACAATCCCCCATCCATGTCCCCCTATCCTAATCCTCCTTACCAGTCTACCTATCCTAATCCTACATCCACACCTTCTTATTCTAATCCAACATCCACATCTTCCTATCCTTATCCTACATCCACAACATCTTATCCTAATCCAACATCCACATCTTCCTATCCTTATCCTACATCCACACCTTATTCTAATCCAACATCCACATCTTCCTATCCTAATCCACCATCCACGTCCTCCTATCTTAATCCACCATCTCAATCTTCCCATCCTAATCTATTATCCCAATACATTTATTATAATCCACCACCCATATCCTCTTGTCCTAATACACCACCCATATCCTCTTGTCCTAATCCACCATCCATGTCCTCCTATCAAAATTCACCATCCCAATATCCCTACCTTAACCCTCCATCCAATCCTAATCCTCCATCTACCCTTAGTCTTCCATCCAATCCCGTTCTTCCATATAATCCTTGTCCACCAATCCATAATAATAATCCTCCATCAATCCATAATCCTTCATCCACTCCTACTGCACCATCTAAGCCTAGAGTATGCAAAATTCTCACTCCAGAGGTTCTCTAAGGACTTATGACAAAGAAGACATCCCCAACTCCACATCTTGACGTCATGGAACCGTGCCATCCCAATCCATCATCCAATATCACTAGTGAGGGGACCCTTCTCCATCCCACACCTATCATTGATGTTACCACCCCTTGTGCCACTCAAACTATTAAAATCATCACACCCACCGAATCCACTAAACCCCCATCTCCTACTTCGAGAACCATCAAACCCATCAAAGACAATCAAACCCAATCACCATATTCTACTCCTAGATCCACCCAATCCATCACAAACATCCAAATCCATTCCCATGAACTTCATGAATCCCCATCCTTTCATCTCCCCCACTTGAGGAGTCTCTTCAACACTCTGTCATTATACCATCCACACAAGATGAGTCATGCCAAGAGCTTGATCTAGAGCATACCAACATATCACATCAAGATTTTGTCATCCCATCTAGTCCATCTCAAGATCACAATCCCCCATCCACTCCATCTCATGATTCCCTTGACACTCAAGATCCAATCACTCCATCTCATGAGCTCCTATTGCCTGCTCCCATAAACCCAGATCCTATCATGTCACCTAATCCCTTTCTTAATCCCTTACTACTCCCTTGTCCTGATCAAGATGCTGCTATCCCATCATGTCCATCTCATGATCCTCCATCATCGCTTAAACCTACTATCCCCACATCACTTTTATATCCTCTTGGTACTCTCACATTCCTCCATGGTGGTCTCCTTGTAGAAGAAAAAAAAGCATATATACCACCCATCATCCTCCACTTAATAATGGACTCGCACCATTCTTCTAGAATAACACAAATCCTATCATGGATTGAATGCTCAAGAACATGAACTATCAAGGAAAAGGTTTAGGCCTTCATGAGCAAGGTATTTTAGAGCCCATCCAAGTCAAAGAACACTCCTATACACGAGGTATCAAATGTACTACTCACAAATGAAAATCCAAAAATGTTGGTACAACCTCCACATACCCTCAACAATCCTCTTCTAAACGAATAAGAGGCTCCTCCCATCACTCCACTTGATCATTTGTTGCCATCCCCCCTCATTCACTGTATCGCCTCCAAAAAACCATCCATATTCATCCTTCATTTTATCTATCCATTTTGGGTCTTTACATCCCTCCATCTCCCATCACACATCGTCTAACTACTAAGTCCATTTTGGGCCCTTATATCCCAAAATCACCTCCTCCATCTTGTCCTATTTATCTTTCTATCCATCCATCACCTATCCATACCACCCAACATAAACATCCCACTCTCATATTCCCTAATTAGGATCAACAAAGGCATACACCTACACATCCTGCATCCACATATCATCCCCAAAATCCTACCTCTATCGCTCTGTTCATATTTCCTCCACATCATCCATCTCCTTGCACCCATCCCATTGCTACTAAAAGAACTTTGGATGCTAAAGTAAAAATGCATAAATCTAAATATCCACATGAACCTAAATCCCCTCATGTATCCTTAAAAGGACATGTTGAAAAAAAGAAAAATCCAAATCAAACCCACATGCCACAAAGGCCCACCAAAGAAAAGATCAAAACCATGTGGATCCCGAAGAAAAAAGATGCAATGCCTTCAAATGAAAAATCTGTAACAACATCCAAAGTTGCTAATCCTAATGCTACACATTCTCATCCACCATCTCCTAAATCTATTTTGGGTCTTTATGTCCCAAAATTCACTATCCCATCTCCTCCATTATCCCCACATTCTCCATCCATTAATCCTCCTATCCTTTTGCATACACCACCATATGTGCCAATGTTGGTCCTAAAAACATCTCCCCATCACATGCCTACCTCATCATTCTATCCATACACTTTCCAACATCCCATCCATTATCCCACATATCTCCCACATCAAATCCCTTTAATCCATCCTCATGCATGACCAATTTATCCTCATAAGGTTGTACCAACATCAAATAGTCACTTCACACATGGGCTCTTAATACCTCATATGGAACTTGATGCTTGAGTCCTTCATCCCTATCCTTATCACATGGCTTCTAAATCCACTTATCCACATCTCTATCCTTATGCATCTCCATCCACATTCTATCCAAAAATTAGAAAAAATAAAAAAATTCAAAAAAAAAAAAACAACAAAAAAAAGTAAAGAGAAATAATTCGTCCAATGGTGAAAACTTGGCAAGCAAGCACCTTGGATAAGTACCATGATGAAAACCCAGTAAATAGGCATCATGTGTAAATCCCCCATCCATTTTTCTTCCATACTTGGGGGCAACTGTATCCCCTTCACCCATCTCCTCCATCCAACCTATCTTACACATCTTGCTTGTCATATCCCACTTCTCCCAACCACTCCACCCTCCTTGTGATCTTGATATCGATAGGGTAAAACATATAAACATTCTTTGGACACCTCTTGGCATACATTCCCCTCATCCATACACTATCCTAATCCTTATTCGCATCCATCTACCTTCCTTGTCCACCTTTCATGCTACCATCAATCTTCCTTCCTTATCCATGCATCCTATCCACATCCATATCGCTCCCTCATCCACCCATCATATCCTCCCCCATTTATCTCCTCCATCTTCCCATCCTTATCTTCCTATCCATCCCTACCCATCCAAAAATGCTTTTCATCTTCCCATCCTTATCTTCCTATCCATCCCTACCCATCCAAAAATTCTTTTCATCTCCCATCCTTATCTGCCTATCCATCCATCATACAATCCCTTTCATCTCCCCATCCTTATCTCCTTACCAATCCAAACAATTATTTTCATCCCCCCATCCTTCTCTCCCTATCCATTCATCTCTATCGTTATCCCATCTCATAATCCCTTGTCATTGGTATTTGGCTATAGGCTTCCCCTCATGCAATCCAATTCCATTTATCTCACTGTCATCAGTCCCACCTCTTTCAAACATCTTTCCCATCTCTTATCACTTCTCATCACTCATCTCTCCATCATATCATTCTCCCAAATGATTTGGATAACTATCCCATCCCTGAGCTTCATGTGATCACCATCATCCTATATTATCCACTAGGTCTATTTTGTCTCATCGTATCGGTTCCATCTTTTTATCCACTTATCTTGGTCATCTCATCATCCTTTATCCATGGTTGGTCATTGGCCTTTTTGTCGAACTATGTTGCCCCTGCGCTTTCATGTAGGAAAGGTCGATCATTTGATCCACCCTCAAGGCTTCTTTTTTCTATCCATTCTTTGTCCTCCATCGAGGTCTCTATTGTCCTCTTTCCCCTTTTAATCCATGGTATTTTATCGAACTACGAGGGCTTTGTGCTTTCATGTAGGAAAGGCTAATATTTGATCAGCCCCTGAGCCCCTAGGTCTTTAGGTTGTGTCAGTCTCATGTCTTGTCTCTCTTGTGTTGTGTTATTAGGGTATGCCCTTATCTAGCTGGTTCTTCATAAATAAGATCCACTCATATCATGAGGTCCAATTGATTCTGAATATCCTGTGTCATACTGATCTTTTAGTTTAGTATCCATATTTGGTCTCAACAAGATGCATCCTTCCTAACATACCTCATCAATCCCATCCATCCCCTTGATCCTATGGCAAAGGATGTTTGAAATTGATTGTGATTTTTTTATTCTTTTGGATTTTGTTTATCATTTGAGCTCCCTATCATCACTTTTCATGGTCACCTTGATCCATCATGTCATGGTGTGGTTTGACTGGTAAACATAGGGGCATATCTTGATCTTCTATTTGTTGTTGTCTTCCTGGTTGTCCCATGTTGTACCCACCAAGATCCCTGCAGTCTTGTGTTATGCTGAGGAACCCTCTTGTGCTTGTGGTTATTCCAATGCCTAGTGCGACCAAGGTCTTCTTGACTTTGGGGTGTTGGAATAGCCTTCTTGTCTGTTGTTTTTGTTTCATGCATTAGACACTAATCCGCCTTGGTTACATATACCCTGGCACCTAGTGTCTTATGCTATAGCAAAAATTAGTGCTCCAAAAATGGCAAATCACATTAGGATTGCATTTCAGGATCAATTCCTCCATCATTTTCATTCTTTTCATTCATCTCACATCTCAATCCAATCCTTATCCATCATATCTAACACAAGTCATCTACTCACATCCTTGGTCTTGTTCCCAGCCTTGCTACAAAGCCTTGATCCAATCATCATCATTGTTGTCATAATCAGGATGCATCCTTCCCTATCCTTTGGTTCTATTTTGGGATGTATCCTTGCCTCATCAACACTTTCATCATCATAATCAGGATGTATCCTTCCCTCATCAACAAAACTTTTATCATCATCATCAAGATGTATCCTTCCTTATCTTTTTGCATTGTCTTGGGATATATCATTCCCTCATTGACAACACTCCATCCATCATCAACCCATTTTGGCTTGTTGCTTGAATAGGGAAACATCACCTTTGTCCTTACATCCATTTGTGCTTCCCAATCTCCAATTGCTTATCATCCTATGTTATCCATCACTTTGCATCATCTTCCTTATATACCCTCTCCATCACCTCATCCATTTCGAAAGTACACCCGTGTTCTCTTGAACCTGCATGTCCTCTCAAGGGGGCATTCTCAATCCCTAATCTTCATCTTCACCCCCATCAATTTTCTTCCTAGTCACTCCTTTGAATGACTGGGGCATCTTTTTCAATCTAACCATCTTCTTCCAGGTGCTATCTTTTAATCTTCTTTGAAATGATGCTATTTTGTAGCACCATCTCAAAGAGGGGAAAAATGTACACTTAAATTTGGACACCTATATTTGTCCAAATTTATCCCTTTTCTTCTAAATATCCTCTTACTTGCATTAATTAAGTATTATTACTATTATTTAATTAATACCCCTAAAGTCCTCTAAATCCCTAACGTATCTAGTTAAATAATTAAATACCTTACCCTTTATTCCCCTTTTCCTGAAAAATAATTAAATAAATAATACATTTATTTAATTCCTCATGTCACATCCTCCATAACTTTTTCTTAATCCTAATACACCTCCTAATTCCATTATTAGGGATATGCACATGTCTAATCCTTGATTAGAATGTGTCACATCCTCCAAATTTTGCAAGTTGGCTTCTAATCTTTATTAGCCACTAGTTGTCTTCTAATCATTGATTAGTTAGTCTAATCAACATCTTAGTCAACTCTCTCATCTCCCAAGGAATACTAAATTCCTTTTATTATCCCCACGTGAATTTAAAATTCACTTTTATTCCTCCAAATCTCTCCTCTTCCCCACGTGGATCATTGAAAAGTCACATCAGTCACATGGGACAAATACTTACCTTTTGAAGGACCTTGTATTATCCACAAGGTACTTCTCAGCTTCCTTTATAAGCACCTTGTCTTATCCACAAGGTACTCCCAATCATGTGAATTTAAAATTCACATCTATTTCTCCAACAACTTCTCTCATTCCCATGGTCCTCTCACTTGTCACCATCACCCTTATCCCAAGGTACTTGCAAGTACCTCCACCTCACTTGTACTCTCTCCACCTCATTTGTCCTTGTGACACTTCATCCTCCACATGGCAAGATGTGAGGGCTTGTGAGTCCTCAACTCACTACAACCCTTTATCTTTCCCATGTTGGAAAAATCTCAACCATTCAATTCTCTAGAGAATTCTCCCATAAATATAGAGGATTTATCTTTTATTAAGACATTAGGCATTCAAATTACAATAATATTTTCAAGTTCTCCAACTTCATCTCTAAAAAAACTTCAATCACTTGCATCCATCCTCCATTTTTGAAGCTTCAAACTTTCATTGTACCCATTTTGTTCACTTTCTCACATACCCACATCTCTCATTTGAATCTTCATTTCATCAAGATCATTTTGAATCCACTTTTAGCACTCTTACTATCAAGGAGCACACATTATCGACAATCAAAGGGCCAACCAAAATATCAACTTGAACAAAGGTAAATCTATTCTTGTTTATCTTTTCTTTTGTTTGAGTTCAACTAGGTTAATCTTGAGGTTGTGTAGTGTTGTTTCCTTCTTTGCATCATTATATTTTGCATCATTTAGGATAGGTAAACTTCACTGCACCACATTTCCTCATTGCATCCTCATCATTTTGTATCCATTTTCATCATATTTTCCATCAAGGAGCACACATTCAAGCTACATCAAAGGGCCAACCAAAAGGATCACTTGGACAAGGTATAATCTGTTGTTTATCTTTATTTTGTTGAAGTCAACTTAGGCTAATCATTGAGGTGGTGTTGTGTTAAATCTCCTTTCCATTTCTTTGTATTTTGCATCTTTTAGGTCTAGTAAATAACACTACATTACACTATCAAACATGGGATTTAGCTTAAAACTTCATCAAACTACTACCCACAATGAAATGGGTTAGCGGAGTCGACCAACAAAAACCTAATTAGGTTAATCAAGCGGATCAGGTCAGAATGACAAAGGGATTGGCACAAGTACCTGTGAGCTGCTCTATGGGTAGACGAGATTACTCCCAAATAGGTCCTAAAGACTCTCCTTATGAACTGGTATACATAAAAGAGGTAGTTTTACCTATTTCCATAGAAATCCTTTCGTTGCAACTACTAAAAGTCCCGGAGATTGAAGAAAGTGGCGAAATGGAAGTCCAGAGGGAAAAAATCCTCAACCTTGAAGAAGATAGATAAAAGGCCTATCGAGCCATGATTAGCCACCAACAGACAGTAAAGTAGTGGTTCGATAAAAATACCTCCAACCCAGATTTCAAGGAGGGGAGCCTAGTACTAAAGTACGATGAGCGCACTACAAAACCAAGACAATATACCAAATTTGAAGCACTATGGAAGGGACCCTTTCAAATTAGCATGTGGAAAGCAAAGAATGCATACAAACTTGAAGATATGGGAGGTAATACTTTGGATATATCAGTGAATGGTATTTATCTTAAATTGTTAAATTAAACTATGCAGTTCTTTAAAAAAATTTAGCAGTTATGTACCATATGTAATTTTTTTTGTAAATACGTTTTAATTTTGAGAATAAGCCATGGGAAAAACACATAGGAAGTTGAAAATTTGTATTATATTATATTCATAAAAAATTTACAATGTAATACAAGCCCAAGGCTCAGATTTAAATATGAAGCCCTCTCAAGTGAACCCAAATAGAGTCATAAAGAAAAAATAAGCAGAAAGGAGACAACATGCAAAAAATAGTGAAACTACGCCTCCAACCATTGTCTAGAAAGTCAAAGCAGCTCGTCATCGGGTTTTATTATTCTTCTTCTTAGTTAGGATGCAAAAGGGGGGTGAACACACAACACACATGGGCTCGACACAATGCGGACCATAGGCCTAGTCACTGCGGTTATACACTAGAAACTCAAAGTGCTTCCTCTATTCGAGCCCCAGAATATGCTCCACGCTGTACTCTCGCAACAAGTAGGTTGCTGCTGGTAGAGATGTTAAACGATGCCCTTCAAGGTCCATGGTGTGGAAGTCATAAAGGAAAGGAAAATAGGGTACGCCTATCCCGAAGTCCACATGCCTGTGGATATCCATGGCACTTGGAATATTGATGCTAGGGATAGCTACCTACACAATTTTGTCAAGCCCTTCCATCAACGCAGAGTCAAACATCTAGTGACATAATTCAATTATGATGGGATTGGCCACATTTAGGTCAAGCAGGGAAGCAACGAATTGGGAAAGTACGTTGCAGTTGCTCCTTTATTGGTTCTCATCATCAATGTAGTCTAGGCCGACTACCCACTTGAATGCAACTAGGCCAAGGCGGTCACACCTTTTCACTAGGCACTTAATTCTGTCGCTAGTGATCTCTCCCACAAAGTAGTATTGCAACCTTCATGGTAGAAGTTGAATAGGAGTGCCTAGGCTAGCAAACATTTTGATAAAGCAGCGGATTGTGGAAAAATGGGAGATAGTGAGAAAATTTTGCTAAACTTAAAGGCTATTTTTTTTTGAATGAATATTGCAATAAGGTGGCATAGCTATATATAGAAAGGATGAGCCGACAAACCAAACCAATGGGAAGTCCATTTTTGGTTGGATAGCAATGGAAAAATACCAAAGAAAATGAAGGCCAACAGATAAATCATACGAAAGATCTGATAGGAGGTCTTCAGAAATAAATTTGGGCATTGGGAGTAAATGCTCTTGTATGCTGATTGTCGATGTGTGTCCTTTGACAAAATCAACACCAGCCAACTTACTTATATGAAAAGACATGGATTAAAGTGATAAATTCTAACAAATTAAATAGGCATGCCTTTTCAGGAGTACCTTGCATTACTTCAGCATGTTTCTCATAGATAAAGGCATGATTTCCAATGTAATGAGCTTATTTGTGAAAGAGGCGATGTGGAGAATGTACTAATTCCATTCTTGCGGTGTTTTCAGAATTACTAAGGGATACAAATCTCAAATCCACACATATCACCTTGGTGGTAGCATTAATGGACAAATGATAATGACTTATCCTTAACTACATGTATGTGAGAGGGAATTAAGTGCACACAAAAGCAATTTTTTCTAAGAAGCAAAAGGACAGTGGCCATTTTCGTTGAGGAAAATCTTTGCAACTTCTTTACACAGAAATGGCGGAGCCATCAAAATCTGGTAGGAAAGCTAGAGCCTCATCTAAAAGGCCTGGTTACACCGATATCTTTGGGCATAACTCATTCGCCAATGCCCCAATGCCTGAGGAGTGGCCGTTTGAATTTTGTAAAAATGTGCAACTAGATATTCATATCAGGAGAGAGGCAGTGTAGGATTTCACTGACAATATTTTCAACCCCAAGTTAGCATCTAAGCCTAAAAACCTTAGGGAGGGGCGTTACAGAGAATGATAAATCATGGTTCGTTTTAAGGTTTTGCATCTTGACTTTGGAATTGTGGCCTGCCACAGTTCATGTTGCTTTCCGTACACCCATGCTTGGAGCTGGTGGACACATGTGCCAAAAGATTCAAAAAAAAGACATGAGCCATTGAGGGTAATAGGATCAAAGTTACAATTTTTGTTGAAGCCATACAAGATATGTTGTGTATCCCTACCATTTGGGGTGCCAAACATTTCAATGAGGAGACGATGGAAATATCTTGGGAGGAAAGAACTCAGAAGCAAAGTTTTTTTGAGGGTGAGACAAAGGAAAGACCAGTGAGAGGCCACTTTTCTTTTCCCCTTGCACATAGAAAATTGAAGAAAGACACACATACTATGTTCTCGATGCTGTCCTAGATTTATGACCTCGATAATGATGAGGAGGTCCGTCCCTTCTAGATGGGCCTAGATTTTATGCTCAATGATGAGCCTAGTTTTTGGTAGAATCTATAGTCTATTTGCTCATATATGTCATGGAGTTTAATGCTTAAGTGTTGGTATTGGCTTAATGTTTCCCTCAAACCATTGACATTTGACATTACCCTATCTCTGCAAGCTTTAATGATATTTGGCATAATATGTGGGTCATCTATATTGATTTTGCATGCAATTAATGAATGTTTCTTTGAGTGGTTATTGATGTGCAGTTATTATGCATACTAACCTTGGCCTACAGACTTAATAGGCCAAGTTATGCAAGACACTGCCAGTTGGGCATGCACCATAGCGTCTGGCTGAGAAGTTGCTCCAAGTGAAAGGTAGTCGGTAGCAAATATTCTTCATGCAACTAAACATAAATGCCTTGTAGTGGACTTTAATGATCGAGCATGCATGGGCATTACTGCTATGCTAGATCCACACTTGACTTGCATGTCTGACCAGATTCCATACATGCGTAACCATCATCACTCCACTTTTCCCTATTTTCCCTAAATGGCATCCTCCCAGTCGTGGAGTTGACTGCCTTGTTTAGCTATAGTATAAATAATTATTTTATGCTCTTTCTTTAGGAGGTTGCTTGATTTGACATTGTACTCTCATTCTCTAGTTTCAATAATATAGACAGACAATACTCTTTGTATGCATGATTTACAGTGAATAAAATAAAGTTATGAGTTCTTGTTAGTTTAGAGGATACTTATCCAAGGGGGCCTACTTGGTGAGTAATTTGTTCTCTTAGTTTAGAATTATCTTAGTATTACTTGCTGTTTGATACTTAGTTTGAAATCTGGAATTGAACGTTCCTACAGCCACTAGAATTCCATTATGTGACTGTTCCTGCAGCCAAAGCGGACATAGTAGTCCCTGTTTGTCACATAGATTTTTATTCTTGCTCTGGATTTCAGCTTAAGCATAGTTGTTGGTTGATGTTCAAAATTTTCTTTATTTCCTTTCAGCAATTTACTTTCAACATTGTGTTTCTTAGCCGTAGAATTCAATGAATACTTGAGCCCCTAGTGCACATATAGTGCTGAACCATTTCAAGTTCACGTCCCTGGGTTGACATGTTAAATGCACCTTCATGATGATTGAATGATTATTTAGGTTAGATGTCCAGTCTTTGAATCAAGGCTGTAAAGGCTTAGTTATGAGATCATTGTACGAGGCCAACATTTTTGGCATCGTTGCCGGGGATGGTGTCAAGCTAGGAAGTTTTTGGAGTCATTGGTAGTTTTTGCTTTAGTGTTTTTGAAAGTTGTTCTTAGCATATCCTCATTTAGGAAGTAATGACCCCCTGATTCTTTACCAATTCTTTGTGTGAGTTGACTGATAGTGAGTGATATCACATGGATAGAGGAAGGAGAAGGGATGCTTATGGGAGATTCCTTCCTAACAATCCTCGTCCATTCCAACTAGTTGAGTACCAAAACCTGCCAGGATCCACACCCCTTTGCAGACGCATATCCTGACCTGACCAACTCTGAAGTCTCCTCGAAAGATCAAAATTAGCTTGAGAACCCCTTTGTCTTAGGACCACATCAAGCAGGCATGGGTGATGAAAATAGGAACAGACAAAATCAACGAGATTTTCCTTTCCCCATTGCTCATCAAAATGAAGTTGATAACATCAAGAACATTCCTGCCTCAGCACTCCCCAAGTTTCATGGGCTTGTGACAGAAGATCCTGATACCTTCTTATTTGAGTTCGACATACTCTATAGAAGTTATGATTATAATACTGATGCCCATAGGCTTAAGTTATTCCCCACCACTCCACCACTTTGAAAGAGGCTGCACTAAGATGGTTCATGAGCCTAGGCAGAGATACTGTAGAAAATTGGGAAGATATGAAGACAAAATTCCTTGAGAAGTACAAAGAATATTGTAGGGGTAGTGACATGAGAGGAGGTAACATTTTTAGGATGTAGCAGAAGGAAGATGAGAGCTTGGAAGATTACATTGCAAGGTTTCTATTTTGCTTGCAAAAATCTCCACACCATGCAGTTAATGAGGACTCACAAAAATTGATTTTCCTAAGAGGAATTAATGACAACTACATTGATGCTTTGGATCTCATGGAAGGAGGAGATATGTTCCTTGCGAGGATATCAAGAAAACCTACAAAAATTACTCTAGGGAAGCTTCAAAGAAAGGGAGAGCTTATCAATCTTCCATGGGTAAGTCAACTACCGGTGGAGTTTCAAGAATGAAGATCACTCATTTGGTGGTAGACTTCAAGCAAGAAATTATCAATAACCTAGCTACTCAGCTAGACACACTTTAGGCCAAAAGAAAGCTAGAGGAGGTAGAGATGATGTTGATAGAGTATTGTCCCCACTATAGACAAAAGAAGGACTGCAGATGTAAAATGGTAGCTAACTTGGAAAGCAAGTAGATTCCACTTGAGTTCAATCCAATTCAGATTGAAGAAGACCAAGTCTACTATATTGCACAAAGGAAGCCTTGGGATCCAAGACAAGGTATGCCACCAGATCCACTATCCTATGTTGGACCATATTTTAACTCTTATTCATCTAGTAACCAATGGAAACCCCCATATCCACCCAGTTATGGAGGATATCCACCAAAGCCTTAGAGTAACCCTCTAAATGCTTGGCCCAACCATCAGAGTCCTCCACCTTAGTAGAAACAACCTAAGGGGAATTGGTAACAATTTCAAGGGCACTGACAACCACCTCTAGGAAATTGGTAGCAAACAAATCAATGGAGAGGAGGATATCTATGGTGTACTCAAAACACCAACTACATGCAACCACCTTCTCAACCCCAAAAAACTACTATAATTTTTCCACCTACTAATCCATGTTCTAATGCACCTAAACCAACTCAACTACCAACTCAACCCACACCCAATCCTAATAACAAACCACAACAATAGCCCACATATTCCACTGATTCAAATCAATTTCCTGCATATGCTGTGAGTGTAAGTGATATCCATTTGCATTTGGGAACCAAGCTAGCAGTCCCTTCCAAGCCTATCATTATTGAGCTTCCTATGGTAGAGGAGGAGGAGCCTCTGAATGATCCTATTTAGCCAAATGCACCTAAAAATCCTGAACCAGTCCAAGCCAAGTGGACTGAGCAAGAATCACCATTTCCTCAGAGACTGGAAGTTGCCAAGAAGAAAGAAGAAAAGGAGGATATCACCTTTGACATCTTGGATCAACTAAAGCATATATGTGTTTAGATCCTCTATTTCAGGCCATAAAAGATGTTTCAATCTACGACAAAGCTATCAAAGAAGCTTGTATTAAGAAGTTAGGAAGGAAGAAGAGAGACCCAACTATAGTTCATGTGGTGGACAATTAGATGATATCATGTTGGGAAAAGTGACTATTCCCAAGTATAATGACCTAGGAAGTCCTATGGTAGCAGTTGCCATAAATAGAATTCAAGTGAAGAATGCTCTGATTGATTTAGGGGCAAAAATAATTGTAATGACAAATACATCCTACAACAACTAAATATTGCATGTATGAGATCTACTCTTACTATCCTATAGCTTGCAGATAGCTCTATTGTTAAGCCTGATGGTGTAGTGGAGGATCCCTTGGTAGTTTTAGACTTCTGGGAATATCCAATAGATTTTATGATTCTTTCTCCTAAGTCTACACTAGGAAGGTATCCCATCATTCTTGGAAGCTATTGGTTGGCAACTATAGATGCCTACATTGGATGTCAGTTAGGTGACATGACCATTTCAGATGGAAGGAGTACTAAAAGGCTTGTTCTTTATCCACCTGCTAAACCATATCATGATGAAGAAGATTCTGTATGGCCACAAGTTGGTGAAGATGCCGAGGAAGTCAATTATGTGGTGCAACTTATGATGCTAGGAAAAAGATCTTTCATGCAGCTCCAAGATGAGGATGAAGTGTTGACTAACATCATTCAAAACCATTATGAAGTGGGGGAAGCATCATCTTCTACTTCAGTCAGGACACTTCTGCCTGTTCTTCCTGCAACCACTATTCTTGCAGATATTTTTCCTATAGATTTTCTTCCTGCAACCACTCTTCCTGTAGATGTTATTCCTATAGATAGACTTCCTACATCAATAGGCACATTCCATACATTGATTCCATATGAATTAAAGGTACCATGTGTTAATGAAGCAGCCATGGTAGAGTTAACTACACAAATACAAGTGTTAGAAGGAAACTATCTGAATGTTGAATGTTGATAGTAAATTGAATGAAGAGCATCAACTATTGTTGGAAAATATTTTAAGGGCCCATCAACATGCATTTGTGTGGGATTATGATGATATGAAGGGACTGGATCCTAAAATTTGTACCAATAGAATTTATATCAGAGATGATTGCACTCTAGTAAGACAACCACAAAGAAGGATTAACCCTGCACTAAGAGAAATTGTGAAAGGAGAACTACAAAAATTGCTAGATGCAGGATTTATCTACCCCATTTCATATAATCAGTGGTTTTCTCCATTAGTGATTATGCCTAAGAAAGGAGGGAAGTGGCGAGTTTGTGTCGATTATAGGGAACTTAATGCTGCCACCAAGAAGGATCACTTTCCTTTACCCTTCATTGATCAAGTTTTGGACACACTTGTAGGAAAGCAATACTTTTCTTTTCTAGATGGATTTAGCGGCTATATTCAGATTCAAATTGCACCAGAAGACTAGGAAAATACCACATTTACCTGTCCATGGGGGACCTATTCCTATTCGGTACTCCCATTTGGCTTGTGCAATGCACCTGCAACTTTCCAGAGGGCAGTCATTAGTATATTTTCAGACATTTCTCATGAGTGCATGGATATTTATATGGATGACTTCACCACTTATGGTGTTGATTTTGATCAAGCATTGGAGAATGTCAAGAGAGTCCTACAAAGATGTGAGGATCAAAACTTGTCTTTAAATAGTGAAAATGCTTCATGATGATGCAAGAGGGTGTAGTACTTGGCCACTACATCTCCCACAAGGGAATTCAAGTAGATCCTGCAAACATTGAGGTAATCACAAATCTGCCTACACCTAAAAAACAAAAGGATGTTAGGAGTTTCTTGGGTCATACAAGATATTATAGGAAATTTATCAAAGATTTTAGCAAGGTAGCAGCACCATTATATACCATTCTCACTAAGGATGCTGAATTTTAGTGGATGAAGCTTGTGACAAGGAATTTTCTACCTTGAAGGCTGCTTTGAAAAATGCTCATGTACTTAAGGGACCCAATTGGGAGCTTCCTTTCCACATTCACACTGATGCATCAGATTATGCCATAGGAGCAATCTTAGGAAAAAAAGAGGGAGCTGTTGAAAATGCTATTTACTTTGTCAGCAAAATTTGCAAGGAGTTGAATTCAATTATACAGAGACAAAGAAAGAGATGCTGTAGTAGTCTATGCACTTGAACAAATTCAGACATTACATAACATGCTACCAAATCTTTGTGCACATTGATCATGAAACCATTAGATATCTCATGAATAAACCCTTAATCACAGGTAGATTGACAAGATGGTTATTGTTGATGCAGGAGTTTGATATAACTATTGTAGATAAGCCACGAAAGGCTAATGTTGTTGCAGATTTTCTTTCAAGGCTAACTACATCAGAAGACAATCAACCCATAGATGACTCTTTTCTTGATGAGCATCTATTCTCTCTTAGTGTACAAATACCTTGGTATGCTGACATAGACAATTACTTGGTGATAGGTAGAGTTCCTTCTCACTTCTCCCCAAAAGAGAAAAGGGAACTCATTGAAAAATCTTTTCCCTTCTCTTGGATTGCTGGATGTTTGTTTTATACTGGACTTGACCATGTCATGAGAAGATGTGTAAGAGAAGATGAGATATATGACATTTATCATGCATGTCATAATGAACCAAGTGGAGGAAACTTTGTGGCCAAAAGGACAACAATGAAGATCTTGAACACAAGGTACTACTGGCCAACACTCCACAAGGATGCAGGAAGGTATACCAAAAAATGTGATAGATGTCAAAGAATGGGCATACCAACCAGATTTGATGAGATTCCACTGTGCCCTTAGTTAGTAATCAATCCCTTTGACAAGTGGGGATTAGATTTTGTGGGACCAATTGACCCTCCATCAGATGGTAAGTCCTATATATTGGTATGCACTGATTATGTAACAAAATGAGTAGAAGTTAAGGCCATGAAGCATGAAGGGATAACAAGGTTGCAAAATTTCTTTGAGGATATTTTCATAAGATATGGAGTTCCAAGAGAAATAGTGACTGATCAAGGGCCACAATTCACATAAAATCTTGTTGCAACACTAGTGTTTGAGTACAATATAAGGCACCAAAAGTCTACACCTTATCACCCCCAGGCTAATGGCCAAGTTGAAGTGACAAACAGAGAAATTGAAGCCATTTTGACTAAAATAGTAGCTATCCATAAAAAATATTGGGAAAATAGATTACCCGAAGCTTTTTGGGCCTATAGGACAACATGAAAAACAACTACAGGCTTCAACCCATTTGAGTTGCTGTATGTAAAGACAACTATGATGCCAATTGAATTTGAACATAAAAGTCTATGAACTATAGTGGATTTAGGGATGGACATTTCTGAAGCATAGAGAGAAAGAATCATGCAGCTAAATGCTTTGGATGAAATAAGGAGAGCAACCCTGCAACATACAAAAGTAGTGCAGAATCAAAGAATCAAGTGGCATGGCAGATTTATCAAGGATAAAAAATTCAAACCAAGAGATTGGGCCTTGCTCTATGATTCAAGATACTAGGACAATGCAAGAAAATTGTAGACAAGGTGGCTAGGACCATATGAAGTTGTTGAGGTCTTTTCCAATGGAGCCGTTCAACTTACCACCATTGACCCTGTCAGGTTCAAATTACTTGTCAATAGTCATCGCCTTAGATTATATCATAAGCCAGCTTCTAAAGAAGAGTTCCTACAACAATTCACCCAACACTCAAAGCTTCCTACAGTCGAAGGTGGTGGACCTAGTGTCCCTCCTTCAGTCTAATTAAGGTACGTACTTTCCATAATAAAGAATTTCACTTATGTGGAAGTCCATTTCTTCATCATCTGCCCATCCACCCATCCATTACCACCTTTCTCTCTCTTCCATCACTTCATTCCACCTCATGTTCATTTATTCCTCAATTCATTTTCCAACGAGGCGACTGTTACTTTATTTGTGATATTTGCAGTAAATCTTTCACACATTCAAGTATGTGTGCATTAATTTCTATCTTTAATCATCTTTTAAGTACATTCATTTAATCGTTGTACGTTAGTATAGGTATTCACATAAATTCCATCATTATCTGTCAATCGCCACTCCCATCTCACATGTGTGGACACATGTCCAAATTTAGGTTGGGGGGAGGGGAACAAAAAAGATGCAAATATTTTACTGTTGATGTGTCAAATCATATTAGGTTGCGTCAGAAATTTTAAAATGAGCTGATTTGAAATCCAAGCAAGAAAACAACTTGCATGCATGAAGTGAAAATAATTGCAGCCGCCATTTCTTCCTATCATAATTTCCCTTTATTACTCTTTTTCCTTCCATTATTTCCCTGTCATAATCTTGAAGTTGCAAGCAAAAAAAAAGGGGGCAAAACAAAAGATAGTAAATTCAGTCAATGTTGGCACTAGAATCTAGTAGATACTGCAGGAAAGTGCATTTGATTTTCAGAAGGGGAATTGTAGGAAAAGAAGTTGTAGAGAATTTGTTTGATTATGGACATTGGGAGGTGGGTTAATTCAAAATGAACCCATGATGCATGATATTTTACTACAGGATGCACAATGCCTGGCCGAATTTAAAAAATGTGGATGGATAGATTACTTTTTGAAGTTGGATGGTTTTGATGAAGGAATTGCCCTTGAATTTTCCCAGACATTTTCAAAAGGAAAAACCATAGTAAAAAGGGTTAGAATTTGTGGCAACAAAGGAAAGAATTGCAGAGGTTACAACGTTACTTGTTGATGGTGAAAATTACCCTATTTCTGGAGACACCAGGTTAGCCAAGGCTAAATTCGCAGAACTAAATGACCCCCCATTGAACATAGACAAATAGGGTGAAAAAAAGAATGTCTCTTCCTGAGCCATGGAAGTAGATATATATGTATATCATCAAATACATTACTTGTGAGGGTCACCAGTCAAACTTGCATTCTATCCACTTCAAGATTTTGAATCACATGAGGCGCGGGAGAAGGATGAATTTACCCAATGTGCTATACAATATTCTCTCAATCATGGCAGAGAAGACCTAGAAAGGTAGGGATAATTCTTTTTTCCAAAATTGATTGATTAAATTGCTAGTTGAAAAATATCTACTTGATATTTCTAGAATATCTTGGAAAGAGTTTATTAAAGTTGATCAAGATTAATGCTAGGAAGAGTTTGTCAATGTTGAGCATTTTCCACCTAGGGCTATACCTCGATCCCATAGATTTAGTAGGAGAGTAAGCACAACTGAAGCCATTCTTAGCGCTTCAACCTCTAGTGTTGGCTCTAACATGAATCCTCCTACAGCAGAGAAAACCATAGAAATTAGTTCTTCTGAAATAGAGCACTTAGAAAAAGAAAGCTCTTCCTCAGATTCTGATGATGAATTTCCACTTGAAATCCTCATGAAAACTAGGGTACAATAGAGAGAGGTAGAAATGAGAAAAGGGAAGGCTAAAAAATAGCCTATAAAAATAAAAGTGTTAAGTTCTAATAAGAGGAAGGCTGATACTATTCATCCTGTAGCCAAAGGAAAATGTGACAGACCTCCCAGGAAATCAAGACCAGCCAGGCCTGCGACCAGTACGCCTTTGTAGGAAATCCCTAAACCTGGTGAGACCTCACATGAGGCCCCTGAAGCCCCAATGGAGCAGGAGCATGTTGAAAAAGAAGTAGACATATTTAAGAGAGCAACAAACCTAACACTGGCTGATCTTACTAGCATTGCGGAAGAATTGGAAGAAAATTAGGACTTCTTGTAGCATGAGCAAGAGGTCCTGCAACGTGAAGTCCCGCAACAATAGCTAGAACCAGAGCAGGAGTTCATGCAAGAATAAGAGTCCCTACAATGAAATGAAGAAGAAACAATACCCTTACAACTAGAGATAACTAAACAACCTAAGTCCATGCAAATAGTACCATATGAGGAGCAACCATCAACAAAAAGACTGGTAGGCATTCATAATCCTCCTAGTTTTACAATACATGAAAGAAATTTGAATCTATGGAAAGAGATACAAAGAAGGGAGGAAGAATGGAAAAACTAAAAAATGGAAGTTGAAGGAAGAAATTCAAAAGAATGATGAAGAGATTGAGGAAAAAGATGAAGAAATTGCTACCCTGAAGCATAGGGTAGATGATATGGCAGCTTTGGCGCCAAAGATTCTAGAATGTAGAGAACCCTCTAGGGTCTATGCTCTGCTCCTGAAAGAGAAGTATCTCTCTTTTAAGATGTCAGGACTTGCCTTAGGTTTGAATCCTTCTATTGATACCCCTATGGAATCTTTCAATGCTTATAGGATTGCCTCCCCCGAATTGAAGAATTTTCTATGTGAATTTTATTTACCTAATTATGCTGTGACAAAAGACCTTGATTGGAACCTACTGTTGTATGTTGGAGATGTTTAATTGAGAGCATTCATTTCTTGGGTGAAAAATGAGATTAGTTGGGGACAACAACATGGTGCTTATAAAAAGTTGGAGTCTGATATCCCTCTGCCTGTTAGAGATGAATCAAGTAACCAAAGGGGTATTTATAGAGAATGGCATAGAATTTTGCTTAGACCAAGTTATGGCAATAGGATTATGCCTTGGATTGAGGCAGTTTACATTGAGTATGAGGTAAAGACAACAACAAAAGAGGAAACCATGAGGAGATGTTTATCCCAGAGATGAAATAGTTTGACTGATAAGCTAAAACAGATTGAGCCTCATTCCATCCAAAATTATGTTGCAATATTAAAAAGAATTGAGAGACAAATTTAGATTAGGAGAACTTAGGGACGACATTGGCTTGCCTTGAATTTTCAACCACCCATGCTCATGTGGCCTGTGCCAAATTTTAGATTCTACCAGAGTGATATTGCTGCAAAAAGGAAAAGATGGGACAAGTTTGACAGATTTGGAGGATTCTATTGGGATCTTGACTGACGTACTACAACCACTGATGTTAGACAACTCTTAGTTGCAAATTTCAGAGCTTTGACCATGCAGAAGAACAACTCTTCCCCTGCTGGAGCACCAACAAGATGTTAGGTTGGCGGAGTGATGAGTCGAGTTTTTGGTCTAGTTTGCAGTAGAATCTATAGTCTATTTGCTCATACATATCATGGACTTTAATGCTTAAGTGTTGGTATTGGCTTAAATTTTCACTCAAACCATTGACATTTGACATTACCCTATCTCTGCAAGCTTTATTGATATTTGGCATAATATGTGGGTCATTTATATTGATTTTGCATGTGATTAATGAATGTTTCTTTGAGTGGTTATTGATGTGTAGTTATTATGCATACTAACCTTGGCCTGCAAACTTAATACACCAAGTTATGGAAGACATTGCCAGATGGGCATGCACCATAATGTCTAACTGAGACGCTCCAAGTCAAAGGCAGCCAACAATGAAGATTCTTTATGCAAATAAACGTAACCACCTTGTAGTGGACCTTAATGATCGAGCATGCATGGGCATTACTACTATGCTGGATCTGCGCTTGACTTGCATGTTTGGCCGAATTCCATGCATGCATAACCACTGTCTCTCCACTTTCCCCTATTTTCCCTAAATGGCATCCTCCCAGTCATGGAGTTGATTGCCTTGTTTAGCTATAGTATAAATAATGATTTGACACTCCTTCTTCAAGAGGTTGCATGATTTGATATTGTACTCTCATTCTCCAGTTTCAGTAATTTACAGACATACATTACCCTTTGTACATGATTTACAGTGAATAAAATAAAGTTCTGAGTTCAAGCATTTGAGTTCTTGTTAGTTTAGAGGATACTTATCTAAGGGGGCCCAGTTGGCGAGTAATTCATTCTCTTAGTTTAGCATTAGCTTAGTATTAATTGCTGTTTGATACTTAGTTTGAAATATGGCAGTGACTATTCCTGCAACCAAAGCAGATAGAGTAGTCCCTATTTTTCACACAAATTTTCATTCTTGCTCTGCATTTCAGCTTAAGCATAGTTGTTGGTTGATGTTCAACATTTGATTTATTTCCTTTCAACAATTTATTTCAACATTGTGTTTCTTAGCCATAGAATGCAATGACTACTTGAGCCCCTAGTGCACATACAGTGTTGACCCATTTTAAGTTCACGTCCCTGGGTTGACAAGTTAAATGCATCTTCGTGATGATTGAATTCCTATTCAGGTTAGATGTCCAGTCTTTGAATCAAGGATATAAAGGATTAGTTATGAGATCATTGTAGGAGGCCAACACTCAAGAGGGAGAAGATTCAACAATATTATGATTTTGTCGATGCAGTAGTCGGAGGAATGCTAGAACAATTGAAGAACTATAATATTGAGTATAAATTCAGGTATTCCTCTTTCTTGGCCCACTTGATTTTGTATCAAAATTTTGAGTTGTTGGAGAGAAATATACTAGTTTCTAGGTTTGATGCTAAAGGCTACTATCAGCTAGTTTTTGTATGGACTCATGTGCTTTAAAAAATGGGGAATTCCTATTGGTTTGTAGATCATTTTATGAGGCTAGTACTTCAAGATTTTTTGCCACGCTCTATAGGTTGTTTCTCTCCTGAGGTCGTACAATGGATGAAAACTCCACCGAACCCAATGGATTATTTGCTAGGAGAGGATTTTACGTTTATCAAATTTCATGGTTTTGTCAGGGAGCCTTTCAAACTCCCCAGATTTGTAATAGATAGAGTTTTTGTGTTGGAGGCATGCCATTAGGAAACCCTTGCCGACAACACCTATGGCATCAAAAGGAATAAGACATTGCCAACAGTCACATGACACTGGGAAAGTGAAAGGCCAAGGGTGAGCTTACAAACCTTCTAGTCACACTAGGATTTGTCTTCATTTGTGACACGTGGGACTACAATCCGATAAAGTACTTCACTTTGAAACATGAGAGCCAAGAGTATTTTGAGAGGAGGAATCTAAATCAAGAAAGGTCAAAAGTATAAATTGACTTGGTCCGCATTCCACTCAAATGAACAAAATGGTTGAATTTCTATGTGTCACAGGTAGAGTATTAGAGGAACCTTTTGATGGGTAAATCCATCAACACATAGCTGAAGCACAAAGGGTGGTCAAAAACAAAGAAGGAAGATTTCTAGAGGTCCTGACAAGAGACGAAATGCCCCAATGCCTTGTTCGGAGAGTTTTAGCCACATGACGATAGGTTTGAGGAGATTTAGGATCAAGAGGTGAACACCAACAATATAAATCTAGAGACAAGTCATGAGATTGAAGAATATCATCTCCTATGTACTTCTCATCCTTAGGAATTTGACAGGAGGAGAGGCTTTAGGCAAGGGGACTCACAAGTCACATCCTCTGCCAGTGCTTGAAGCAAAGGAAAAAGGACCTGAGGGTGCACTTTGGTTATTGAAGGACAGGTTTTGGAGGGATTAGTCACTAAAGGATTGGAATATACTAGTTCCAGTCATGCAAAGAGAAGATGAGTCCAAGATCTAGGTGCACCTGATGCATCGGTCTGAGGGGAAGAAAAAGTGGAGTTTGTTCTACAAAGTGTTTTGACTGCCGTGGCCTAGGTAATTTTTACTCCCTCTCTTCTTCCTACTTCTACATATCTAGTTACTCTTCTACCTCCATCCATGGAAAGGAATCCTCTATCCTCAGAACTTGAGCTTTTGGTCTTAAATAAACCCCTACCATTTTTAATGAACCTCCTAAAGCAACCCACACATCGAACGAGCAACATCCGCCTCGACAGTTATTGATTCTTTAATTGCCATGTCAAGGGCCCCCATTGAAAGGGCTGAAACATCCATGTTTCCCCTCAGTCCCGGTCCATCCACTTCTGGGAAAAAATATCTCATTCCACTCATATCTCTTTTCACCCTGAATGGATTTTCCCTTGCCTAATCTCAATTTGGTATCTTGCCTTTTTCCATGATAACACTCCCATTTTGCTCCCCGCATGCTCATACATCTGAGGTTTCTCCTTTTGTAACCCTTTTTGGTCTCCCTCCTGGTGCTTCAATTGCAACATAAAGCATTGATACCCCTCAGAGTCTCCAAGAGCATTTTAATGCAACCAAGCAGGCTTGATAGGTCAAAAAGCAAAAACAACTGTTAAAGAATGCAACAAGCTACTAGATACCAAGAAAATTGAAGCTTGCTTCAATGAAGAGTGAAATTTTCTGCTGATCACTACCATGAAGCCACTCATATCCAGGCTTGAGGGACAAATGCATATGGAGGATTACGACATCAGAGCCATGGGCCTAGATTTGAATGAAACTCACTCACACGACAAATTGGCCCTAGCTAAGGCCACCCAGAAGGTGGTATATGCAGATTACAAGAGACTAGATAGGAAGTTTAAGAAGCGCGAGGCAAAGATGATAAATGTAAAGGAAACAATGAATAGGCTGCAAACAAGCCAAAGATGTCGAGATGGCCCGTATAAGGAAAATATAAAATCAACAAGGAGAAACATCTAAGTTGCTTGTGGAGGCCCAAGGTGAACAGATTCAACTATATGCCAAAATTGAAAAGTTGAGAGTTGAGCTTACTGTTGAGCACTAGACAAATGTAGAGTACTAACATGCTTAGGAAAACACAAAAAAGAGAGCTCGATGGTGTTTGATCTCAAGCTTCAAATGATCTACAAAAGGAACAGGCAGAAGCATAAAAGTCAAAAGAAGAAATCAGAAGGTTGAACTCAGAACTAACAAATTCTCTTAGAGAGAAGAACCAAATGGAGGAGAATGCAAGAGTGAGAGAGGCTTAGTTCAATTAGGAGCTAGTTGTTGCATAAGGGACTGGGACCCTCCTGATATTGAAGAAGCTTATATCTACACACAAGGAGTGAGTCACAATTGTATTTTTCATTCTTAGGTCCGCTTTACAATTTTTAAGGGATGTTTGAGAATTAAGTGGGAAGGTTGGCCTGATGGCTAATCAAATTCTGTAGATATGTGCTCCCTGAGTGGAGGAATCACAAAGTTTGATTTCTAGGTTGTGTGTGGCCACTGATGAGGCTGTAAAAGGTGTAGGGATTCCTGATTGAAGAGCCGCCTCCATCAAAGCAAATGAGATCATCAACTGCCACAAGATTGCAACAAGGTGCAAGGAATGTCAAATGGTGTTGAACAAGAGGGTTGATGAAATCAAGAAGGATTTCAGTGTCCTAGTTAGCTTTTGGTTACCTCCTCTTTTCTCAATGGATGGAGATGTGCTATCAGTTGAGCAAGTCACATATGCAATCAGACATAAGGTCCAAACTTCTACGAAACTCTCGGGTTCAAGCGTGATGCCCACAGTTGATGGAATCGAGCGCAAGATCCTTCCTCTTTCTCGTCTCTATTATCATCTTGGGGAGGTTTCGACAGGATGGGGAGTTGTTTCTTTCAAGGAATTCTTTGAGATAGATCAAGCATACAAGCTCATCCATGCTCTTGTTTGACCGATTGATGCAGATTGGGAGGTACAACATTCTGCTTTCATCAAACTCCAAGAATTTCTAGAGGTCTAGGTTCGTGCCTCTGCAAGTGAAGGCCCCTTGTGAGTCACCAGAATTGTGAAGCATTTTTCCCTTATTCAATTTTGATTTTTGGCTTCAGATGTGTTCGTGCTCAAAGTAAAGTTGTTTAGAAAGGTGCGCAACGTGCCATGTGGTGGTTGTGTGACTTTCATTTACCGCCTTCCTTTTGGGAGAGAGCTAGGACACATGTCAGCTAGGTGGATATTTTCTCAAGGATGAATTTCACAAGTTTGAGAATCCTTGCTCGCTTGACACGTCATCTCTTCATTGCAGGAAGTTTGCGCTTTTAGGAAGCAATCTCTTTTGGAGTGTGTCAGAGCTTGTTGGGTTTCTTTTGGTTGTTAGGATGGAAACTTTGAGTCAGTGCCATTGGGCCACATGATTGGCCAACTAGACTTTTTCCAAGCTATTTTCTAGGATATGATCCTTTTCAGATAATGATCCTTGCTAAATATCTAAGGGAATCAATGTGACAATTGGGAATTGATGAGCAAAGATTGCCATGACCTAGTTAAAGATCTACGATCAGATTGTGAGCTATCAAATTCCAAAATCTAACAACAATTACTTCTGGAATGTGGTGGCGGTCTTCTCTTTTTTCAGCTATAAATGGGAGGCGGTGACAAAAAAGGAGTTTTTTTCCTAAAAAGTTCCAAGTTTTAGTTTCCTTTTCTTAGGAAAAGTTTCTTTAGTTTTTTGAAGTTATAGCACTATTTTCAAAAGCAGAATTAGCAAAACTTCTTTTCTCTAGCATGTTATATTGTTTATGCTCAAACTATTATCATATTGGCATCCGACCTCTATTTTAAAGTTCATTTAATATTCAAGCACAAACCATTTGGAAGAAATCTTTGAAACTGTGCATGTTATGGCCCTTACCAATTTCTTTCTTTATGTTTTTTGTTTAGAATGAAACACTATGTTAAGCTGAATTCAAATATTTTGAGTAGTTGATTTCCATGTTGTAAGCTTATATGGTAGGATAATAACTTGTGAAAATTGGACTATGTCTATGAACTTCTCTATTTTTTTGAAGGGTTGTTTTGTTATATTATGCTGTAAGAAGAGAGAGGGTTTATGGAATTTCTAAATGTGTTTTTGTTAACCTTGGAAATCTTTATGTTTTATCAAACCTTAATGAATATTGCCTGTGGGGAGATTTGATAGACTACACTGTGCTTGTTGTTAGCCTTTGCTATTCGTTCTCTTCTCAACAATGAAGGGTTGTGGTGTTTTGTGTCTAATATATCATTCATAGGAAAGATTGGGTTTAAAATGTTGTGAAACCTTTGGTGCATCGCCATTTTTATATTTTATGTTTACATTTTCTTCTACCCTTTTCTCCAAAACTCAAAGAAGAGTTGACTTTCTATTAAAATTCCAAAGGTATTCAATGAGGCGCAAATCAGTCCCCCACTCAATGGATTTCCATAAGACTGTCAGAGAGGCAAAATCTTTGATGATCAACACTTATTATAACAACTAATAACTTATTTTTATACTCATACATGACATGAAATAGTGTGTATTATTTTTTGTTACAACTAATAAATTTGTGATGAACATAGATTGAGAAAAATAGCTATTTTCATGGCAAAATAAACTCCTATATTTATGATCAGTTTCATTCTAACCCACAAGCCATAAATAATGCCAAAAGATATTAAAAGAGAATAGGATAAAATGTTATACAATAGAGCTATATAAATGTAATAAGGAGAGATAAAAGTATGAATACTGTTGGAAATATAGTGCAACAACAATGTAATAGTGTAGGAAAAAGTGCAGAAAATAATGTAATATTCTTCATGAAAATATAATATATGCAACAAATATTTTTCTGAGTAATTAGCATTTCTACAGTCACCTCATGGAATGGGAGGAGGGTCCACTCCCAAGAAATGATGGTGATATTATTTTTTATTTTCTTTATTTTGAATAATTTATGTTATTATTTTATTTTGGTATTGTGTGATTAAATTATAAATTGTAGATTTTATTTTTGATGTATGAAGAGTATATTTTAGATTTATTTAGTCATTTATTTTTATGATAAATCAATTTAAATTAGTTTTGGTAGTAGGCTATTTTCATAGAATATATTTTTACCAATTTGCACAATTCCTATAACAAATTTTTTTTGAATTCTTGTAGCAATTTTAAAAGAATTATTTTACTTTCATTAGAATAGTTGCATTTCATTGACACTCACGTCACTACCTAAAACCCTTTCACATATAGCTATGATTCCTTTCACAAGGTTATGCCTCTGGATTGAAACTTACACCAAACTGAATTTAATTATCAACTATTAAATTTATCTCATTATTTACCCTAGGTTTGGCCTATCGACCATCATAATTGAGTTTCTTGAAGATCCATTTACAACCAACAAGTTTCACCCTAGGAAATTAAACCTACTCTTACATATTATTCTTCTTCTTTAGTGTTTCCATCTCCTTATCCATGACCATCATCTAGGACTCATTGTCATTCATCTCCATCACCTTGCTTTATAATTATAGGCTCATCAATGTTAGCAAACAAAGAAAATATATATTGATAATTATTTTCAACTAGATATGCACCCTTGCTAAGTTGTGAAATCATCTAGCTAGTGAAACATGGGATGATATCACAGAGTGTGGGCTCTAATAGCTTGAGATCAACCTCTAGAAAGGGCTAGTTACCTTGATACTTCACCTATTCTAACTAAAAATATCGTTGCTTTTATTGAGGAGAGGGATAAAAAATTACATGAAATGAAACCTAAGACTTAACAAGGTGATGTACCAAATTATTTTTTGGCCTACACTTGTTTAAATGTACATAATATGATTAACAAATTAAACTACAACATACACAACTAGAAATTTCATATGTCCTTGCATCAGTATTTCATGACCAAGTTCAATATCTAGGACATCATTTAGAAGGAGCTGGAATTGTTCTCATAACTTAAAATTTACCCTTAATTGGATAAAAACAAGTCATGACTTGAAAAAGTACATATTTTTTGCATAGAGACAATGAAGATAAGATAAAAATCAAGGGGGAAAGGACACCACCACAATACTAGACCAACTATCTTGAGATATTTACACAATAGAAAACAATGAGAAGGTAAAAAAAACCCCATCCTTATTGATCAAAAGGAACAAAACAATTAAGTACTAGCCTAATTTTTTAGTGTTTCTCAAAACAAATAAGTTATTGAGTTACAATGCTTATTTTTTCAACTAGAAAGAACTCATTTTCAAAGTTACAATATATAGTTCAACTAGAAAGAATTGGTACTTCAGTTACAATGCATAATATACACTATAAAGAATTTATCTTTAGAGTTACAATCTTAATCCAATTTACTAGAACTAAATGAAATCAGACCTTAGGCATCCCTTTATGCTATTCAATTGTTTCCTATTGTATAGGCACCTATTTTGAGGATAAATGACAAGTGTTTGCATTAGGTTTTTGGATCAAACCTATTTGGGAACCTAGTTGAGTTGACTCTAGTTTTGATCCTTGGATTCCTCCTTAGAATGTTGGTTGTTGAAGATGCTTCCCTAAAATATCTCACAGGTTTTCTCTGCTGCCTTAAATCGAGTCAAACTATTTCCTATATTCCCTTAACCTATTGCATAAATCACCAAATTAACCTAGATACCCTCTAATGTGCATGAATGATCATTAATCTTCTCAAACTATCATCACCTTCAATTGCATGTTTATAGAGCATATGAGAGTTTGAACTGATTAAAAGACCTAGGAGGGTGTGGGAGGGTTTCTAGGACAAGCATTGACACATATCTCACCATTAGGATTTATTTTCACTCATGCTCTCATCACATATGTATTAAAAATATATCACTCATATCAGTCAACCATGTCTTTGTTTCTTGTGATTAGGTCTATTAGCACAAAGCTTCTTGATAGGTCTACATTGTTTGTCACACCCTTGATGCTTCAAGTCTAGCCCTTATTCTTCACAAACCTCATTTATTATTGAAATGACTGTTATGGCCATAATAACTTCTTTTTCATTGCACTTTATGATTTGTATTAACCCCCTATGATCATTCTTGACATCTTGACATTCATCTCTCTACAAAAGACCTCTTCCTTTTTTCTTCATGACCTATCAATATGTTTCCTCAATTACATATATTGTCCTATTGACAAGGTTTTTTTTCTTGATTATCATTTAGGGCTTCTTGAAGAGGGTTTCAATATTTATAATCCGTCTCTAATATATAATATTCAAAGCTCTTTTGAATGTCATCTCAACTCTATTCATTGTAAACCTCACCATGACTCCAATAACAATACAAAATATTCAAAATGGATAAGAAAACTTGTTGGAGGTTAATTGATACCCTGTTTCTTTCATGATTATTCTATATGGGCCCCTAATTTAACACTATACCATGCCTTTAACATATATCATAAAAAATACATCCCACTGTCTTTTGTTTCCACCAAATCATCTCTTCATGTATCATAGTCTTCATCTTATAGGCATTATAGTGAATTCAAAATCGGTGAAGGATTCTCATAGCTCTGACATACCTTGCAACCTTGTTATTCTTACCTATTTTTCATCCATTTCTTATGATAGTCTTCTAGTCATGTGTTTGTTTAATATTTTTAACTATCACATAAGGCTTACAAGGCACACACACTATCTTTACTTGACAAAAATGTTTAGGGTTTGTGAAGCTTTGGATAGGCACACCAACAACCTTTAAATTTGAAGCACATCAAAACACTTTGACAAGGTTTTTTGACATCTTCTATGTTCTCATTTAATGTTTAAAATTTGTCATCTATATTTGACTATCATGAAGGATCCTTTACTATGGTTTAGAAAAGATACCAAATGACACCCTTGTATGGTTTTCAATGATGGTATGAGCTTCTCAAAATGGATAAAAGGGATCTATTAATGAATTGGTTACAAAATTATTTGAATCTAAGACCAAAACCTAAGTCCAAAACAATACATGTAAACACAACATCAAGCAATGTATACGATGTTCATCATAAAAACACCTTATCCTCTGATAGTTTGACAATATGCTATCTTTTCATAACATAAATTTTTTCCCTTATCTCACTCATAGTTTGCAAATGAATTCTCATTATCACACCTATTTAATCTTCATGACCTCTTATTGATTCTTCATATCATTATTGTACCTTTTGTTAGAATAATGAAGAAGAAAATCTCATTATGCAACTTTTATGTTGTCATTGATGTCACCATGTTAAATGAGTTGCAACTGCAAGTTTAAGTTCAAGTTTGATCTAGTATTTTGAATAGGTATGTAGTTATTATCCTTTGCTATTTTGGTCCGCAATCCTCCGCTGATGACTATCATTGCTTTTGGTTTTGGGAAATGTTTTTTGGATGTTAGAAGCTTTTAAGTTCAAAATCTCATGTGCATAGGTGCTCGTATGGCTAGTTGGCATTATGCTGATGTTGCATTTTGTTATTAGGTCTATCCTTGGTTGACCTAATGAATAGTTGATTTTGTAATGAATTGATTTTGTGGTGCAGACATATCTGTGACCTATCTTAGGTCTATGCTGACATGTTGTAGCGTGCTACATGCTTGAATTATATTTGGAAAGGTTTTTGTACAAGCTTGAAGCCGACAACAAATCTTTTTGGCGAATAAGGGATGCATCTAATTAGGCCGACCTAATTGATTTTTGTGGATAAATTAGATATATTTATATATTGGACAGCTTTTGAGATTGATGTGGTTGAGAAAACGATAGAGAAACATACAAGTATGTGAAGATGATGAAGTGTGTAAAGTCAGTTTACTGAGCATCAAAGGAACTGAATCAACACTTGTTAGGTGTAACTTTACCAGTTCATATTATGACTGTAAGCCATTTCTATATTGTATCTTTGTAGGCAATGAGCCTCTCATTTTGGATAGTGAGTCCTGGTAGTGAGCCACCCTTTGTAATATTTTATAATTGGTTATACTATATTGTGAGCTAATCCTCACTGTGGTTTTTCCCATTTTGGGTTTTCCACGTAAAATCCTAGTGTTCATGTGTTGTGTGCTTCTAAGTTATGCTAATGCTCTTGCTCATTCTTAGTGTTATATGCATTGAAGTAATTGGATGACCTGTTTGTTCAATAAGTTTAAGAAGATACTGACTCACCCCCCTCTTAGTATCTTGGGTATTCAACACCTTTGATTGGTAATAGTCATGTCTTGCTACTATCATGTGGACCATTAAAATATCTCTTGAATCCACTGTCATCTCAACCTTGTAAATTATGTCATTATCCTATCTTCCATGAATATACTATTGTGTAAGGTTAAATCCAATACCCTTTCCCTTTTTTCATGTATTGATATAATGTACATGTTTTCCCTTAATAACACCTTGTAAGTGTTAGGTATAAACCAATTATGCCAAAGGGATATTACTCCAACTTTGTCACATATATTTCTTTTCAGGATTTTGACCTCTTAGCTGAGGCTTCAGTGTTTAAAGAGGGTTTTTTTTCCATATATTCATGATTTATTTCACTCTTTATTGCAATAAATTTTATTGACTATTTTTCTTAGCTTGGTTTGTCCTCTTCTTTCATGCTTTGGATTTCTACTTAACAAACCTCTTCCTCATGGCTTCTATATACTCTGTCATCTACATTGTACGATCAATATTCATTCCTTTGAATAGGGTATGTCATTGTTTTGTGTCTTGAATCATTTGAGGACTGGATTATTTCTTTCATTCTCATTATCACAAAAAATATCTACCTTCTCATGACATAATTTTTTATAATCTTAAAAAATAAAAATGTTAAATATTTCTATTTAGGTCCACCACTTTTATTTCACTGCGACCCTTCATTGACATTTACATTGCCTATGTACTATTGTCTTCATTATAATAGCATTTCCTTACCCTTAGAAATTTCACATACCATTGGCACTTATCTAATACCACACATCTCTATCATACATTGTTATTCATTCCTACCATTTCTTTCCCATTGCTTACTTGTCACCTTTTCCATTAGAATTGTAATGTATTAACTATATTTTTTCATTTATACCAACATGATTGTGCTTTGGTTTATTCTTTTGAATAGGTTCTTTCATTGTCTTTTGACTACCACACTTATTTTCCTCAAAACACCATCCTTTATTGTGTCTAATTCTCAATAATCTATTGTGTTTTGAAGTTTTAGTATTACATTTTTTTAATGTTTGGAGTACTTATCCTTTACCTTGAGACTTCCATCTATGCCCTCTATCACTACATGCAATAGAAACCTTGATTGTATAAAGACAAACAAATGCAATGGACATTTGAAAAACCCAAAGATTCTAATTCTACATGAGGATTTGGTTTTGTTAATTATGGAATATGTTAAAGCCCAAAACCTTGTGAGGTATTTGAAAGGAAAGGGTAGACTTAAGAATAAGCAAAAACCTAAGATTGTTTAGTATTTTGATATGAGTTTTGATCCCCTGAAGATGATGAAGATGAAGAATGGTGGGAAACTAAAGATAGGGGCGACTCTATGGAAGTGTTATCTTATTTTCCTTTAGATGGAAAATAGAAAAGGAAAAGAAAAGCCTCTTCTAAGAAATTTTCTCCAAAAAGGAAAGCCAAGAAGGAAATTTATTGGTCAAAGGGTTCTCAAACTAGCAATGAGGAGGAGGTGGGTTTCAACAAAAAAATGAAGGGATTTAATAACATTCTATTTCCCTAGGGGCTAAAGATGGAAAAGGAAAGGAGAAATGTGGGGATGAGGTAATTTTGAGTGGAGAAAGAAAGGCAATGGCCCACTACCCAATGAAAGGATTTACTAAGGAGAACAAAAATTCTATTAATATTCAACCTCTTCTAGAGGATTTATCTTACCTATATGTTGAAAGGGAGGAAATTTATGACATCCTAGGGATTGCTAGAGAGGGAGTGACAAGTAATTTCAAATTGGATAAATGGGTTCTCTTGGAGATTAATAAAGTTAATGTCAAAGTGTGTGGATTGTAGGAAAAGGTTTCTAATGAGGGGAGTGACTAGTATGCATTTAGGTACGAGGAGCTAAAGAACATGGTAGTGGCTGTTGAGAATACCATCAATAAGTTAAAAAGGATTATGAAATACACATGAAGGACATGGAAAAAAAGATTCAAGTGATTAACTCAAACATTAAGAATATCCTGAAAATTAGTCAATGCTCAATCAAGAACAATGTTGAAGCACCAAGGATCCTCATGGAGAAATTAAAAGAGATTAGATAGGAACATATGGCTGGTGTTATCCCTAGAAACAACAAAATGAAGGAGCAGGGTGCAAAAGAAATAGGAAAAAAGATTTCGTTGGAGGGAGAGAAAGGACCTAGTGCTTGGACTTGTGGTAGTAAGAATTTTTTTTTTGAAGAGGAAAATAATGAAATGATGAGCCTAGTTAATCAACACTACAACTAAGAATTAGAGGTGGTTGACACCTTAAAGAACATGAAGTAATATGTTGTTTTTAGTTTCTTTTTGTTCACTATTGTTTGGTTGTGTTTTTCTCTATTTAAGAAGAATTTTGTTGTAAATGGTTTTAGGTCCCTTCAAAACCTATTTTTCCCACTAATTAAAAACAAATGAAATGGACATACATCAACCTTTCTTGACTCTATCAAGTGTTATTCTTCTTTTGTGATAAAACTAGACTATCTTTCTATTTACTATATCTTATACCCATAGACTATTTTAAGATCAAAACTCACATAGCATAACCATGTTCAAGCCCTCATTTCCATGTCTTTAACTCTTTCAAATTATCACTATGCTATTTTGTTAGAGAGTTTCAAGAACATCAACCAGGGTTTTGAACATAACATAGGGGTTTTGATAGGAAACAAGGTTTCAACAACACTCTAAACCCTCATAATTATGTGTATCCTTTAACAAATATCTCATGATATTTATAAAATATTTTCATGGATTAAAGGAAATTTTGCATCCTCTAGCATTCTCAAGTAAAATTTAAAGCACACAATTTGGATTGTACCTAAACACAAAACCAATAAAAGACATTTGATGATTTTTTAGGAAATACTAACCCAACACAAAGACTTTATATCTGTTATAAAGGCCTCCATTTATTAAATTATCCATTGTGTAAACCTTCTATAACTCCTCATAAGAACTTTCTCCTTGCATAGGCAATAGAAGGTCTCATCAAAAGCATCCAACAATAAATATTATATGCATTATTTTATGACAATGATGATGAAAGGATTTCAACATGATGGACCTACATTTTATAACAATATTTTCTCACATACTTATTCTTTCATGCACTTGCATGGTTAAAAGAATGTTATCTCTTAGAACCAAACAACAATTCTTACATGCCTTATGCTCATGATGAATGAATCTATATGTGAAAATTCTTTCAAACTAACCTCTATGGTGTTGAAATTTGGAAACAATAGTGAATATGTAACACATAAGACTTGATCCATCAATGCTCCTCATTTTGATCTATAATAGTATTAGTTTCCTTTAAAATCCTATAAACTCATGTAAATAAACCTAAAGTGATAGAAACCCTAGAGATTGACCTATTCTTACTATAACTCAAACTCCTTTCCAAACACAACTCCTTCCAAAAATACATGCACGTGGAGTTAACAAAGTCAAGGCATTAAAAAGCTAAGACTCATTTTAACAAAGGAAATTACTTGAAGGTTTAGAATATGAATAAAACATATTATCTAAGCTTTTTTTATTTGTAACATTTTCAACCATTTTTGAAGGTCCTAGGACAAGATCAAATGACATGAACATATCTTTGATCCTTCCATTATTGAATCTAATCTTGAATCTGCAATGACCATTAATACAAAGGAAAGTATTGTCTCTCAAATAAATCTTTTCACTATCAATTCTCTTAGAGTAAAAGACACTCCACCTAATAGAGGCTCAAAATTTCATCATTGATTCATCCTCACATGAATTCAGAACAAAGGTCAACAAATGCATTAAATACATCATTTTGAGAAGTTCTTATGTTTGTTCAATCATCATCTAGTTCATTTTTTTTATTATTCTCTATGTAATCCTTCATGTTGCAATTCTTCCATAGCTTTAACACTTATATTAGATTTATTGTGAGACTAGATCTTCCTTTCGATATAGACCCTTTATCTTTCTTTTATTCTCTCCATTTTTATTTCTTTTTCAGTATTCCTCTAACAACCAACACAAATCCTTGACACTTGATACAATTTTTTCTATCTCAAATCCTTCAAGAGAAGAGTATTGAACACTTCTTCAAGTGTAAAATTAGTTTTAATACTATTGATTGCAACCACTAGGTTGTCCATTGATTTTTATAAAGAAATTAATAAATAAATGCATCAATCCTTACCATCAATTCACACTCCTATAGATTGTAACTAGCTCACAATTGTATTGGACACATTGAGGTGATCTATGATTGAACCTCATTTATCATCCTCACAATATACAACTTAGTCCATAGAAAAATATTATTTATCAAGGATTTAATTTAGTTTAGGTTATCTAAATTCTTCTATAAATTATCTATGGCATTTTCTCCCAATACATTCAACAGTGTTGAATTTATCAAATATAGCTTAATTAGGCTTCTATTCATAGTAAAAAGTTTTTTTCTAGATACCACTAACAATAGATCTTGATTGTATTAGTTTTGTTGATAACAAGGATCCTTCCAATACTAGTTATAATGATCACATTAGTTTTGTTGATAATAAGGATCCTTCCAATACTAGTTAGAATTATCACATTGGATTTATTAAAAAATAAAAAGGATACATGCAACACATCCAACATCCATGGAATAAATAAAATATCAAACATGATGAAAATAAAGGAAAATTTTATATGCAAGAAAATATCAATGGCACACCATGGGGTGGAATTGATCGACCTTGGAGTTCCAATGAATATTGTTACTATAAGTCGTGGTATTTATAGAGGATAAAAGTGAGAAAAAACTTAAAAAATAAAAATAATTAGATATACATTCTCGTGATAATAATAAATATTCTAACAAAGAAACATATACCAAATAATCTTAAAAATAAGTGTATGTAACATGAGTGACAACACCTTGTCTTGCTTCTCAAAAGATAAAATCAAAATTACTACATTAGTACTATTAATCTATTTTTTCATTTGGTCTAAATAGTCAAACAAGGCTGCTCATGTTGTTTGGTCTTGTCCTAGAACCTTAAAAAATGGTTGAAAATGTTACAAAGGGAAAAAAAGAAAAAAAGAAAAAATCTTAAATAATCTGTCTTATTCATATTCTAAATCTTCAAGTGAAGTCATTTGTTAAAAGGAATCTTATCTTGTTAATGTCTTGAACTTTTCAACTCCACATGTATGTAGTGTGGTGGGAGTTTTGTGTGAAAATAATATGAGTCCAACTTGACTTGAGTGATATTTTTAGGGTTTTTGTTATGTTTTGGGTCACTTTCATGGAGTTCACAGTTTTCATGGTGTAGCCAAGACTATCAAAGAAAGAACACATATCTAGAGGGAAAACCATACTAATATTTAATAATATCATGTTCAGTTTCAATGATGAAGAATAAATATATTTTTTTTTCACCATTATGTTTAGTTTCAATGCCATGAATACCTTGTTGTAGAGTAGATTGAATGTGAAAGTGTATCTATTTTGAAGGAAATGGAGCTTAAAATAGTTTTATGGTCCCTTGAGATTGTCATTTACCACCCATGCAAGAGCACACACTTATTCATATGTGAGTTTCATTCTTGAAGGGGACAAGTACCTTTGAGGGTTTCATAAATCATGAATAGTGCAAAAGATAGTATGGAGGTTCTTAGTCAAGATTGTGTACAGAGAATGATGATTTTTTGCTTTTTTTTGTTTTAAATAGTAGCTTTAAGCATTTAATTATGAGAAATATTATGAATACATAATGGAAATAATTGTTTTAGGTTTGTAGAGTGAATAGTGTGTAATGTCCTTTTGTTTACCTTGTCTCCTTGTCAATAGTATCATGGTTCACATAGTTATTGATAGTGGAAGATATGATAAGAGAAAAGAGTCTAGGGTAAAGTGAAAAGACAAAGGACATAAAAAAAGGAATGAAGAATAGTCTAGGTTTGCAAGTACAGTGACAATCCAAAAGTTCCAAGAACTCCTCATAGTAGGTCTAAGAAGTCCTCATGGAAAGGTACATAACAATTACGTATGACAACACATCAAAACATGTACTTGTTATAAAGAAAAGGGTGAAAAATCTATAATGAGTTATGTCAAAGATAGCACTACAATATGGTCATAGGAAATGATGAACATGATATGAGGTATGGTAATCATCATGTTCATTAGAAGAATCAAAAAGCAATAGAAACAACATAAGAAATAATTGTGTAATAAAAATTCATAAGGAAATTTCAAGGGTCACTCATACATTTTTGATGACTATGCAACAGTTAGTGAACAAAGGAAAAGAAAAGATTACATTCATAAAGACAAGAGATGATAAAAGCCATTCATTACAATGTATGACCTTTTCCTTAAGGTGCCAAAATAGATGATAAAAGACCATTCCAAAGTCCTTTTGAAGTTGAGATTCTAGTGAGAAAATAATAGTCAGACAACAAGATAAAAGTGTGTAGCCATAACATGAGGATATAAGGGGAGTCTAGTGGTGAATTGGAAAGGTCTCCTAAAGGTAGAACTTCATAATTGTAATTGTCATGTGAAGAGTGTAAGTCCAAGGGATATGGCAAACACCTAGAAAGATAGTCAAGGTAGAAAACCAAGTTTTTTTAGGGGAAATACATAAGAAACAATCCCTATGACATCGTACAAGTTCTATGATGATAGTAAGAACCATAAAACATCCATTGCATAGTGAATAAGTGTCAAAGAATAATAAATAAATCATGATTATGATAGGATAATAATGAAAAGAGGTTCTTGAGAGCTAAGAAGAATCATGTTATTGATATGACATATGTCAAATATAATCCTTAAAGACTTCCTATGACCCTCTTACAAGTTATAAATTATATTAAAAACCTAAAACACACATGTTATTATACAATTGCAATGGATGATGAGATTTATGGGCTAGTTGTGTTGGTTCCAAGCATCTAGGGTAGTTTGGTGATCTATGTAATAAATTGAGGAGATATAGGAAGTAGTTTGACCTAGTTTAAGGTAGTTGAGAGAATTTAGGAGAAATTTAAGGGGCTAAAAAATAGGGACGAGTAAACTAGGTTCCTAGGAGGGTTGACCTAGAAAACTAATGAGAACGCATAATATTTTACATTTTTTTTGCAAAATATTAGGGAGTTGTTGGACAACATAAAGGGATGCCTAGGGTAGTATTATCTCAATTCTTGATCTTTTTGACTAAGTATTGTAACTGAGAATAGTTATATTTCTAGCCATAGATTGAAATTGTAACTCAAAGAAACCCAATTATCAGTCATGCATAGTATTTTGTAAGCACCTTTTTATCAATAAAATAAGTAATTTTCCTTCTCTAATTTGTATTTTTTTGTGTGCAAACATGAATGATTGATATATACTTTTTGTGATTTATATTGATCATCTAGCGTAGTTTGGTGACTTGTACAATAGATTGAGGAGATATAGGAAGTAGTTTGAACTATTTTAAGGCAATTGAGAGAATCTAGGACCACTTTAAGGAGCTAAAAAATAGGGATAGGTTAGCTAGGTGCCTAGGAGGTTTGACCTAGCAAAAGAGAACATATGTCATCTATTTGCAAAAACATGTTGCAAAAGATTAGGGAGCTATTGGAAAATGTAAAGGGATGCCTAGGTTAGTATTCTCTTAGTTTTGGCTCTTTTTGACTAAGTATTGTAATTGAGAATAGTTATTTCTAGTCATAGATTAAAATTGTAACTCAAAGAAACCCAATTCTTTGACATGTATAACAGTTTGCAAGTACCTTTTTATCAATAAAATAAGTAATTTGACTTCTATAATCTATATTTTTGTGTACAAACATGAATGATCAATATATATTTTATCTGATAAATTATACAAAAATCCTCAAGGTATGTCTCATTTCCTTTAGAACCTTCACATAGATATATACATACTTTATGTAGGTTATAGGTTATTTCTCTGGTTTGAACAACTTCTAATTGTGAAAATACCTCATTTTTCCTTCTAGAATTGAGAAAAATTCAAGTTTCTTATGAAACACTAATGTATAAGTATGTAAAAACTTGAGTTGTGCATGAAATATCTTGTCCATCGAACAAATTATGTGTGTTAAATTGTAGTATAGATTACAAACATTTGGTGCATCACCTTGAATTGGAATTTAAATTTTATTTCATGCCACTTCCTAACTCTTTTCTCAACAAGCAACAATAACATAGGTTAAATTAGGTGAAGTACCAAGGGAAATGAATTTATTTGGAGGTTGAAATCTAACTATCAAAGTCCGCACTTTGAGAGGTCTTCCCATGTTTCACTGGATAGTTGAGTTGATAGCTCAACAAGGGTGCATATCTAGTTGACAAGTACATTACTTTTATTTAAAGAGAAAATTCATGATTATACACCCTCACCATAAACACTTGTGCATCATGGCATCATAAATCATAGTTCAATTAGAGGTATTGATTTCTAATACATGTTTTGACCTATTTATGTAGACCCATTAGCACTTGAGTATATTGACATTATTGGTTGACCCTTCTATATATTTAACACTTATTTTAGTATATTTTACAATATTCTATTTACATATGCTATATTTATATTCTTTCAATAATTTCACTTAATCTTACCACATGAGGGGTATGGTATTGTTCCTTTCTACAAGTTCTATTCACCCTTACTACTCTTATTGGGGGGATTGGTGGCATCTTTTATACACAATAATTACACACATAGGTAAGTATACATCAAATATGCAATCAATAGTTAGTTTCATTTCCTTGTTAGATTGAGTTTATTATCACACCTTACATATTATATTTTTGTTCTTTCATCCTTGTTCAAAGTTTTGGTATTCCTTCATGGTTCGCATAACTCTAGGGGCCTATTATTATGAGTTATATTTTCAAATTATGCTTATTTTTTCACATGTTGATGCTTGTCATTTAAGAATATGATATGACCAATGGCCTATGATGCATATACTGGAAAAAGGTAGCACACAAGTTTATTTTAGTTGGTTTGAATTTTAAATTCTAAAAAATCTACATCTTGTTGTGGATTTTGATTTATTTCATTTCTACTTTGCATACTTGTGCATATTGATTTGCATGCATAGTGTAGAGAGGGGAAGATGTAAGGTATGAAAGCACATACCTTGCACTCCTACATCTTAATTTTATGCCACTTTATGTGGATATCATTATTGTGTGGTATTATCACTCAATCAAGTATTCTAGTTGACTATAATCATAAACCCATCTCTCTAGTCGTATGATCTAAAATTAAAAATTTCTCCCTTGTCAAGATATATTTTTTGGAATATGACCATTGGTCCATTACCCATTGACTTGCACAACACAGGTCTCGTGTTGTGTATCTAGGAATTATATTTAAGTACTTCTTCCTAGTATATTTTAATCATGGACATAACATAGAAACCCTCTATGTTAGGTCGCATTATCAATCTTAGATCAATTTGAATTGTATTTAGCATTCAATTTATTTGTTTTTCATTATTTGGTCTTGTTACATTAGCTAGGGATTTGAATGCTATTAAAGAAGTTGACAATATTCCCTTTTCTTATAGTAGGACTTAGAAGGTGATTCTCAACACCACAAGTTTATCATATGTTAGTACAAACATAGCAAATACGTTATGTCGATATAGGAATTAAAACTCAAAATTTTATAGAGTTATGTTAGAGAAAAGTGTCTTAGGACCAAACCACCACCATGACCTAGTCCTTGGCCTTGAAAATTCTATAGATCATGTTTATAAAACATTCTTGATTATTGATCTAATTCCAATTTTTATTTTTCCATTGTAGTATCACTATTGGTTAAAGAAGTCAAAATCAATAGTTGTAAACCATATAAGCTCCCTATTTACTTCTCCATAACATTTTTTTTGATCGATTACATCAAGAATTGTTAGCTTGGTCTCAACAAGCATGGATGCCACAATTGGGGGACCTCCTCCTCGACATGAACACAAGTAATAGTCCACTCCCGTGAGAAAATAATCCCAACAAGGGTATAGAGCCCACAAGCACACCAACCCAATGAGGGAATGGGCCTCAAACATGAATGCCCAACACATGACATGAACACCATTAGCAACCTCAGCATTGTGAGTCAATCCTATGAGAATATTAGATCAGTAAAGACATAGTACCTATGATCACAATAGCCCAATGGAGAATTGAACCTAGTGGCTACAACAACAAAACCACTGGAATTCTTTTTCTTCTTTTTATAAAAAAGGACTCAGCTCAGCTCAGCTCAGCTCTTCCTACGTTGGCTATTTTTTGAATTTTTGGTAACATTTTTTGCTATCTGTTTTTCATGGGTGTTTTAGGGGGGAAGGCTCCCCATTCCAAGGATGTTGTCCCTACTTCTGTTGTTGTGCCTGCAGTGGTAGTAGCCAGCTTGCCTGCTTCTGAAAAGATGTTTTCTCCTCTTATTGCTATCCTTTCCCTAGGGGAAAAGACTATCAGAATCTCTAGGAAGTCACCTTTCTCTTCGACACTTGGTATTAACTCCTTTTTTTTTGTAGGAAGCCCCTACTTCCTATGTGGACAAGTTGGTGGGGTTTGACTCACCAACCCAGAATAAAAAACTTGTAGATTCTACTTCTTGCTCGGTTACTAGCTAGGAAGTTGATATTCTTGAGGCCCTTATGTTGAAGGTGATGGATAGCTTCAAAATGGATTTGGTTAGAAAGTTCTTGGAATTTAGGCCAAATATTGAACTTGTGCGTCAGTGGGCTGCTTCCAACTGGAACCTCAAAGGCAATGTCACAATTAATGCCATGCCTAGAGGTATTTTTCTGTTCTCTTTTGTCGTTTATGAGGATATGTTGAAATTATTAATTGGAGGTCCATGGGCCTTTGAACCGGGCTTTAAAATTTTTCTCTCTCTTTGTAAATGGAAACCTGGCTTTGAACCGTCAGCTAACTTGGGGGTGTCTATGCCTAATTGGGTTCGACTTCCGGGGCTTCCCCTGGAGTTCTAGGAGAAAGGAATTTTTTAGGGTATTGCTAGCTCCTTTGAGAGCCTTTTGGCCATTGATAGAATCACCCAGGTGATATCAAGACTTGTATATGCTCGTATCTATGTCAATGTGGCAATTAACACAGTTCTTCCTTCTTTTGTGTTGCTTAAGTCAATGTTTGGAAATTGGACCCAACCCCTGGAGTATGAAAATGATTGCCTCTTCTGTCAGCATTGCAAGAGGTTTGGTCATATTATTAACTCTTGTGCGGCTTTGGGTGAAAGCTCAAAAGCTAAAGGTAAGAGGTCTGAAGAAAAATATTCACCTAAAGCCATGGAATCTAGAGTGCAACCTTCTCTTGTGTCCCCCCAGAAGGTGTCCATTCCCCTTATGAAGGATAATAATTCGAAGGCCATCCCCCTTCAAAAGGATAAGGACTCTGAGGTGTCAGCTAGTCCTTCTGTTGAAGATTAGGAGGTTAAGATCCAAGCCGAGGACCCCTTGAATGTCTAGAGTCTCAAGGCTAACAAGTCATTAAATGGTATAGTGGAAGTCCTGGAAGAGGGTGAGTATGTTCTTCAAGAGGTATCTCCATCCCTGAAGGAGTTGAATTTTGTCTCACAATTTGTTGCTCAAAATCTGAATGAGTCATTGGCCCTTCTTGGCTTCCCTCAAGGGTCAAGTGATAAGGAGGATGAGGAGGGATGGTCACAAACCACCTCAAAAAGCAAGAAGAAAAAGAAACCGGATGTTGGGGGGGGAATAAGGTGGGAAGACCCTCTCAAAAGGAAGCAAGATTGAAAGACATAGTAAGGGATGTGGCTGCAGGTAAACAAAAAAACTTAGATTTGATCACAGTATCGAAGTCCAAGAAAAAGTAGTCCGGGTTGAAGGCCGTGTTGGGGGTGTGGTTGCTTCTGTTTTTAATGAGGTATGTTTCCTAGAATATTAGGGGCCTTAACAGTCCCTATAAATAGTTTTTGGTTAAGACCTGCATCATGGATAACAAAGTTGATGTCCTCCTTTTGCAAGAAACGAAGATGAAGAAATAGAATTTTGAAAAAGCTATTGCTAGTATTTGGCCTGGAGCTAGTTTTTGTGTTTTTGAAGCTGAAGGAGAATCTGGAGGTATTGCTACCCTCTAGAACCCCTCTAAATTGAAAGGTTCTTTTCGTTTTGATAGTAAGAATCACCTTGAGATTACTCTAGAAGATCCAGGTTCTCACGAGTCTTGGAATCTTGTAAATATCTATGCCCCCAATTCCAGTACATTGGATGCTAGGAGGGGACTTCAATTCTCCCCTCCTTCCTTCTAAGAAGTCAGGAGGATTGGATGAGTACTCAGATAGTATGATGGAGCTTGCTGAATTCTTTAACTTAGCAAGGTTGATTGATATTCCTCTCCAAGGCACTAAATTCACCTAGTCAAATAGGAGGAATGGAAACCATTTAATTCAAGTTAAATTAGATAGATTTTTGATATCTTCTAATTGGGATATTTCCCAATTCCTTTCTCTCTTTGCTCTTCCTAGGTTTGACTTAGATCATAATGCTTTGGTTTTGAAAAAACATGTGGCTCATAATAAGGGTCCCTTCCCTTTCAGATTTGAAGCCATGTAGTGCACTCATCCAAATTTTTCTACTTTAGTTCAATCGTGGTGGGAGGAACCCATTCTTGGATCTCTAATGTTTTGTTTGGCTGAAAAACTTCGCCGTGTTAAGCAAAGGGTAAAGGGGTGGAATAACTTAACATTTAGTAACATTTGTGAGTTAAATAATGCTTTGGGAAAAAGTTTAAAATAAATACAAGACATAATGGAGTCTGGTTTGGTGGATGAAAATACTTGTGCAAAGGAAAGAGAGTTGAGATTCCAATGGTACAAATGCAATAAAAAGGAGGAAATATTTTGGAAAAAAATGTCAAGAGTTCAATGGTTGATGGAAGGGGACAAGAACACCAAAATTTTCCACCATTCTACTCTCAAACACAGAAGCAAAAATAGAATTAGATCATTGGTTAAAGAGGATGACTCTATTGTTACTAATGAAAGAGAGATTGCTAGGGAAACTGTAAAATTTTTTTCCTACCTTTTAAACCGTGTCAATGACCCCTAGGTTAATGTTGATTTTCTTAATGTTATTCCTAATGTTGTATCTAAGTTAGATCTTAAGATGATGACTAATACTGTTTCTCTGGAAGAAGTTAAAAAGGTTGTGTTTTCTTTTGGAGCCCTTAAAGCCCCTAGTCCTAATGGTTTCCCCCTATTTTTTTTCAAGCTTACTAGGAAATTGTTAAAGATGATCTCTTTAATGCTGAAAGAGACTTTTTTAGGTTGGGAAGGTTGTTAAGAAATCTGAATGCTACTTTTATAGCTCTTATCCCTAAATCTTTTGATGCCTCTGCAATGAAAGACTTTAGGCCTATTAGCCTCTGTAATGCTGTTTATAAAATTTTCTCTAAAATTTTGGTGTTTAGACTTAAACTAGTGTTGGGTAAAATGATAGCTCCTAATCAAAAGGTTTTTTTGAAGGTAGAAACATTCTTGATACTGTTATTTTGAATCATGAGATTATCCACTCCTTGGAGAATTCAAAAAATCCTGGAATGGCCTTTAAAATTAACATCTCAAAATCCTATGAGTGGGTATCCTAGTCTTTCCTTTTTTTTGTTCTTAAGAAGTTTGGGATAGATGGTAGGTTCTTAAAGATGATTTTGGATTGTGTTACTTATCCTATGTACTCTGTTTTGGTTAATGGTGTTCCCTAGGGCTTCTTCTCTTGTGGGAGTGGTCTTAGGCAGGGGGACCCTCTTTCTCCCTACTTGTTTATTATTGTTGTTGAAGCCCTAGGAAGAAATATTCAAAGGTTGGTGGATGTGAAAGCTCTTAAAGGTATTAAGGTTGCTTCTTCTCTCAGGCTTGAGTCCCATCAACAATTTTTTGATGATACCCTATTGTTTGGGGATGCTTCGGTGGGGGAAGCAGGTGCTTGGAAAAAAATTCTTAATGATTATTCTGAAGTTTTTGGTTAGTGCATTAATTATGAGAAAAGAAAAGTTTACTTCTTCAACAATGAACAATAAATAAGGGAAAAAGTGAAAAGAATTATGGGGTGTCAAGAAGCTGAGTTTCCTGATACTTACCTGGGGCTTCCATTATTTTCCAAGAGATTAGAAAATAATTATTGGAATAAGCTATTAGAAAGGATTCAACATAAATTGGCTAGATGGAAGGGGAAGTTGTTGAGTTTAGCTAGTAAGACCCAACTCCTAAAAGCCTCTCCTCAGAATATTCCAGTGTATTACCTTTCCTTGTTTAAAATTCCTACTCATATAGGGGAGAAGATAGAACAAATTCAAAGGAAATTCCTCTGGTTAGGAATAGAGGAAAAGAACAGACTTTCTCTTGTCAGATGGGATAAAGTTTGCAGGCCTAAAAGGTGTGGGGGGTTAGGGATGAGAAGAATTCATATGCTAAATAAAGCCTTAACTGCAAAAATTGGCTGGAACCTTTTGGAAGGCTCAAAAGACTAGGTCAAAATTTTCCAAGCCAAGTACCTGAGAAATAGGAACTTTGGTTGCTTTTTGTCTCAAATGGATCTCCCTTTTGGTTCTGTTGTATGGAACCACCTAATCAAATTAAGGAATATGCTAAATTTTGGGGCAAGGAAGAGAATAGGGAATGGATTTAACACAAACTTTTGGAAGGACCCTAGGATAGAGAATGCCACCCTGTCTGCTAATGAGGAATTGAATCCCCTAAAGTGTATCCTGCACAGAATTTGTGGCACAAAGGTGAGTGAATACATAAATTGGGAAGGGGAGGAACCAAAATGGAAGGATTTTGTTGCCTTGTTAAGGAGAAATAATCTGAGGATTCAAAGATAGGTGAACTGGACTCCTCTCCTCATCAATTTGCATAATTTGATTGGGGAGGTGAAATGGTTTGATAGGGGAAAGGAGGATGAATGCTCTGGAAAAGCAACCCCTTTGGATTTTTATTAGTTAGAAGGACCTATGAAGACTTGGTGAGGGCCCAAGATGATGTTCCTAGTTCCTTCTGGAAAGTGGTGTGGCTTAAGAATCTGATTCCTAAATTAACTATTTCTAGTGGTCGGTGGCCCATGGCGATATCCTTACCATTGATAACCTGGTAAAGAGAGGTTTCCATTTGGTTAATTGGTGTTCTCTATGTAAGCAGGAGGAAGAATCAATAACTCATCTGTTCTTCCATTGTAATTATGCGAGGGAAGTGTGGTCCAAGGTGTTGTAGTTCCTGTCTTTGGATTGCGTTTTTCCTAACTCAATGAAGTTGTTTATTGGAGGCTAGTCTAACTATCCTTTTTCTCACAATGTCATAATGGATCTATGAAATCAAGTTCCCCCCTTTATTACTTGGGGGATTTAGAAGGAGAGAAACAACAAAATTTTTAGAGAGGTGGAGAGAAGCAGTGAGGAGGTGTTTCGCATAGTTAGAACTCAAATTAAGGAAAATATGGAGGTAAGAAAACTTAGCTTCTCCAACTCCTAGCCGAACTATAAGGAGATGAGAATAAAACAAAATTGGGGTATAAGTATAGACCTAACCAATTGGAATTGGTCTAAGATGCTTAAAAGGTTGGGTACTGTCTGGTGTCCTCCTATGAAAGATTGGGTAAAATGCAATTTTGATAGCTACTCTAAAGGCAATCTGGGTTAGGCTGGAGCTGGTGGCCTCGTAAGAAACCATAATGGTGACTGCATAATGGATTTTGGTGTGAACCTTGGGATCTGTTCGAACAAAAAAGCTAAATCCATGGCTACTTTTGGAGCTTTCAAGTTCTTAAAGGAGTTGGGGTTCAGAAATGTTATCATTGAAGGGGACTCAAAACTTATTGTGGATATTTTAAATGATGTTGCAACTCCCCCTTGGGAAATTAAAAATATTATCGACAAATGTAAAGTTATTAAAAATTATTTTACTATTTTATGGGTTCTACGTGTGTACATGGAAGGGAATTGTGCGGCTGATTATGCGGCCAATGTGGTGCTGGAGTGTAGGGGTTGGACTAGGTGGACCAATTGGAACATGCCACAGCCTCTAAGAGATATCATACTCAATGAAAAGTTTGAAAATGAATACCAAAAAAATATCTGAGAAGTTGGTTGGTGGCGGGATGGAAGAGTACATTGTGGCACTGTCAAGCTTTCCTAACAATGATGGCTTAAGTGGTACATGTGAACATAGGAGGATCCTTCAGAGAGATTTTTTCATTAATTTCCCATTAAAGAATATGATCAAAAATCACATGCCGATTGTAGTTCTCTTAAAGGATGTCTTTTCAACATGTGTCGATTTTCCCTCTATCAGTTATTCACGAATTTCTATAGAGGGAAATGGCAAGATTTTAATTACGGGTGTTATTGATTGCAAAAATCATAATGCCTTTTGGGCTCCGAGAAATGTGAGGCTATCGTCCCTAAGAAGAAACACCCTGAATTGCAACTCTTTTATGAGCTAGTTTTTAGCTTGGGTCTTGAATGCTGGTTTTGGTCTGGGAAGAAAGCTGGTTATCAAGGAGTGTATGAAATCTAGCCAGTCTCTGCGAAGGAATTTATAGATGAGCAAGATGGGAGGCCCGAGAAAAAGAATCAAACCACCTAACTGCCAAGCACTGAAGCATAATGTTGACCTCTGGAGAATGTTCAAAAACATAGGAATGGCTTCCTTCTTCCAATCCTTCAAAGGCTATTATGAAAATTTAACAACAAAGTTTACAAACTCTTGGAGGAGAGGCTGCGTTTCTATTGGTGCTGTGAAATTTGAGGTGACTTCTCGTTTCATAGCAGAGGCCATGGGGCTGAAAATTTTTGGTCTGAAGGTTACCAAAAAGAGTGGAGCCGATTACCGACGTTTTGTGGATAATTTTCTGCACCATGGGGAAAATCTCAAACGGTTTCAAAATGGGTATGCCAGACTCAAACTTCCTCCTTTTTCCCTTGTGAGTCTATTTGTTATGTGATATTTCACTCTAGAACATCGCTATATGTCTGTTCATGATTATCATTTTCCTATTTTAAACCACATTAGACATGGGGAATGCATAAACCTATCATTTTACCTTCTGTCCTTTATGCAGTTGAATATTGAGAAAGGTGCTAACCTGCCAATTCACTAGCATTTAATGCTTACTTTGTACAAATTTTCCCTTTCCCAAAATCCCCATGGTAATCCTCTTAATGGTAGAGAGGAGAACCCTAATCCTTATGATGAGGAAAATGTTGAGTTTCGAAGGGTGGAAAACCCTGAAGTTGATGAACCTCTGGTTGTTGACCATTCTCCCCGCAACCCCCTGCTGTTGTTGCGAGATGTTTGCTTATCCCTACTAAGAGTTCCTCTCTAGTGGCTAATGTGTTAAACCCTTCTACCCCTCGGTCCCAGAAAAGTGAGGACTCAAAAAATGTGGACTTGCTGCTTACCAAAGCTACCCCTGAAAAAAGAAAACACTCTCCCTTGCTGCTCAAACTCCCTAAAGCCAATAAACCTAGAAAAGAGGTTAATCCTTGTGATGTTATTCATATTTTAGAGGATGTGAATCAAAATGAAGAGGTCAAGGAGAAATTATAGGGTTAGGGGAGTGGCGGGAGTGGTGAAAGGAAGTCAACACGGCTGGCAAAGGCAACCTCAAAAGAGAAAATAGGGAAAGAAAAAATGTTTGTTGATGTGGAGGATATCTCGGGTTATGAGGAATTTGAGGCTCAGGAAGATGATGATTCTGAGCATTTTGACTTTGAAGAAACTTCCTACAATATGGGGGAAGATGAATTGGAGGAGGAAGAAAAAGATGAGGAAGAGGAAGAGCAAGTGGAGCCATTTGGAGAAAAGAATGAAACTAGGAATGAAGAGGATGTTGGGCTCTTTGGTCGAGAGAATAATTTTGAAGAATTGAGTATTGATTTTCTTAAAAGCAGACTAACCTTTTTGTAGGTCCAATTTGAGGATATGGAAAAGGCTCTGGTGACCCTGATGAGATTCTCCAACAGGCTGATGAGACACACGATGTTGGGAGCAGCCTCGGGAGAAGCAAATATTAGCAAAAAACTAAAGAAGCAAGGAAAGGATGACTCCCTCAAATTGCTGGACGAAACATAGGGACCTGATTGGTGTGAGTATGTGGCTCTCTTAGGGGAGTATGGGGACTTGTTAAGGAAGGCCAACTAATGACTTGGGTTGCTATTTTTCCTACTTTTGATGGATTTTTTTTGTTTGTTATCAATATCTGGGACTGTTCATATTTTATCTTCAAGATCATGTGGAATACCACCTGGTATACTGTGGACTTAATCAATGGTCTATGTAGCTTAAATTTTGTTGGTAGTAACTTTTTGTTTTTGATAATTATGGGCTAGACTATAGTGATGGTTTTAAATTTGGGCCTGCAAGCCATTATCATGCTATTTTTTTGGTTTGGATGGTGGTGTTGTTTCCCACCTTGGTATCTTTTTTTGATCTGCTATTGTTCCACGAGATCAGGGCCCTTCCTTGCTTATATTATCAAAAACAAAACCACCACTTAACCATCGCACTATGGGATGAACTCCCTCAACATTTTAATATTATTTTCCTTAGTTATTGACCTTTCTATTTATATTAATCAATCTCAATTCCATCTATATCTAGGTTTAATTCAAGTAAAGTTAGAATATCAGTTATTTTATTTAAGGTATATTTTATTTCCTACAAATATTTTAAACTGCTTTAAATTACAAGCTCACAACTATTCATTCAAATAGATAATTATTTTTACATTATAACATTTATATGAGATTCATTTAATAATAATTGAATATGAAGTTTTATATTACCATTTCAATTTGTATTTGATTTTCTTAATATAAAGATTATATTATATTAAATTTTCTTTAATACTTTATTTTATTATTTTGATTTAAAGTTGGTTAGACATTGGTTTCATTCTATCCCATTCCATGCACCTACTAGTAGTTTGGGTATGAATGCCTAAGACCTTAGGCAATTATGAGTGTAGTTATAGAGATCATATCTTACATGGATGTAAACAAATATCTAATCCCATTCCAACTATAATTGATCAAAGAAGAAAATTAGGATTAAAAATTTAAAGATATATAATTTATAATTTTTATTATAAAATCAATTCAATATTTTTAACTTGAAAAAGAATGAAAAATTTGTTCTAAAATCTTTAAAATTATTAAAAAGACTTTCAAAACTAAATATAATTTATAATTATAATAAAATTCATGCTAATAAAAAAATAAATTAATAAAAGTAATATTTCATTTTTTAGTTTATACAATAATTAATTTTATTTATTGAACATATTATAAATAAAATATAAATTAACCCTTTTAAATGTGAAATAAGTGATTATTAATTCAAGTATAAATAATGGTGATTGATTGTAAGCCAAACTACTCTCCATAAAAGATGGTCAACAAACTTGATTCATAATATATACATTTATTAATTCTTTAGTTTGTAATTGCATTTTAAAAATTATTAAAATAATTTATTTTGTTAATTATAATATTATTATTTTGAATTGTTTAATATATTATATGAATATTACATTTAACATAAATATTATTAATACAAATAATTTTAATAATAAATATTAAAAAATTTAATATTATTATAAAGATGAAATATATATATTTTATATTTTAGTTTTGTTTTATATTAATTTAAGTATTTTATCTTAGCAAGTTTGATTGATTTGACATTTTTAATCATTTTAAAATTAGATAAATTATAAAAATGATTTAATTCAATTCAAATATTTTCTAAATCTTAGTTTATTAGTTTCTTTGTTAGGTTTAAAATAATTGGTGATATTCTAACCTTAACCAAATTCATAGTTGCAAGATTGATTTATTATGTTCAAATTTAAAAATTGTTCTTGTCTCAACTTGACCTAGTTTCAAATAGCCATTATTTGTTGTTTTCCATGCTAAAACCTTCAAATTATATATGTAGGATAAGTATAAAAGTGCACTGGCCCTAAGTCATTTATATCATTAATCAATCCCTAATCCAACCATTATTAAGACAACCTTGTCACATATATATGTTAAAGGTTACTCATCAAGCTCTATTTAACTTTTCACATTAGTTTTTACATCAACACATGTCAAAAACCTCTCTATACTAGATTATTCAAACTTTCTTTGCATCACACATTACTAGATGTAAAAATAACATCATAACCACATTAGTAATATTAGTTGCATTTATTGCTTTTTGTCTTCCAACTTTATAAAAATTATTAAATTGATCAACCAGACAAACCATTTTGTGGAGGCAACAACAGCCTATCATGACCTCCTTTTGGCTAAAAATCAAGGGGTTTCTAAACTTTGGTTGGAGGGGGACTCTCTTAATGTTATAAATTGCCTCTTGAAAAAATACCCTCCCTCATGGTCTATTGTTCATTTTATCAATGATTCTATCACTATCTTAAATTCTTTTGAGGAATTTAAAGTATCACATGTTTTCCGCGAAGCTAATAGGTTGGCTGATGGGGTTGTCAATGTGGGAGTAGTGGAAAGAGTTGATTGGGGTTCGTTTGAATCTCTTCCTCTTATTCTCAAATGTGTATCTAATGATGACAAAATGGCTTGTTTTTAAGATTGATGTGTTTGGAGAAGGGTTCTTCATAATGTTTCATAGTTGGGATATGCTCGATGAACCTTTGGCTTGTATGATTTATTATTATTTCCTTGGTTTCTGTATTATGAAGGCTTGGCAACATAGGCAGGGAAGTACCTTGAATGAAAAGCCCACATGTATTGTGGGTGCACTTTGTGTTGTTTTGTGGAGAGTTTGGTTTATTTCACATTTTCTTAACTCTTTGGTGCCGTTGGGTTCTGCAACTTTTCAAGTAGTCATGGGTGGAGAATGCTGTAGAATTGAGGCAAGTTCTTGTGAGGATTTTTAGAAAAATCCTGTTGTATGGGCGCATTTGGAGCTGGGCAGGGTTACACAGTTCATGCAAATAAATCAAGGTTCAGACCTTGATGCTAGATATTTCTTTGTGAAAGGTTGGAATGGGAGGATGCTGCGTTATAAGGGTGTGGAGTTTAAAATTGATGAGGAGTTTATAGCGGAGGCCACTAGTCTGGCGGTCTCTGGGAGGAAATTTTTCAGGGATAGGGGAGCTGCTAAGAAGGCCTTTGCAATTTTTTTCAAATTTGATGAGAAGAAGAAGCTCTGGGAAATTGGGAGTGATGGCTATGCTCGTAAGTCTTTGAAGTCATTATTTTGTGTTGGCCATAATGCACTATTTTACGCTTAAAGGTATATTCTCTGTTGTTTTTAACTACCATTTCATGCTTTTGAATCATTTTAGGCATAAGGTGTTGGTCTCCTTTCCTTTTTACCTGTTAATTTCCATGGAAAAGAGTATTGAAGATCATACGAAAAACCCTAAGAAGGTGGTTTTGCATGAGGGTCTTATGAACCTCTTGTTTTCTCACATTAAGCTTAAGTTAATTCTAGTATCTCCTAAAACTCCTAGTAAGAAGGTTGTTAAAAACTCTAGTTATGGTACTAGAGACTTTGCCACAAAATGGGTTGGGAGTTATGAGGATGAAGAATCAGAGTTTGAGGAAATGTCTGTGGACGACGATGGCTCTAAGGAAGGGGAATATGAGTTAGAAGATTGGAGAAAGGGCTATGAAACAGATATGGAGTTGCGAGATACCATGGCGAAGTCTATGAAAAATAATTTGAAAGGGAAATCAAAAGGCTCCAAGAAAGAAAAACCTTCAACTAAGAGGAAGATGGAGGTGGCTCTTGGTTCTAGTGAGAAAACCTCATTGTCTACTGACAAAGGTGGTGTGAAGGATAACCCTTTTGGGAAAGGTGGTGATATTCATTCTATTAATGTTGATGTTGAGAATGTCTCTATTAGGGATCCTTTTCCTGGGAAGGGGGAAATTTCCTCTGCAACTAGTCTCAAGGCTCCTGAAGATGAGGGTTTGTGTTTGAAAGTTCTTTCTGGTGTTGTCAATTCTTATATAGATGAGTTGTTGAATGGGCTTGGGCCTATGGAGGTGTAGGGGATGGATTTAGTCAAGCATTCTCAGGGGTTTTCTCTAGTTGAAAGGGTTGTTAAAATGAAACGGTTGGAAGTGTTAGCTGATTTAGCCAACTTTCCTGATAAGGAGCAGATTAAAGTGGAAGTGGTTGAGGTCGAGGACTCCCTTGTCGAAGAGGACGAGGAGCAGAAATTGGATCAGTCTGATTCTCCTGGTAACATTGAGCTGAATGATAAGCCTCCTATTAATTGGGATGATGTGAATATGAATATTTTTTGCAAGATGGCTAAGGATGAGACACAATTTTTTTTGTCTTTGGTGAAGTGGCTGTTTTCTAAGGTTAATGAGCTCAATATTCAGATGAAAAATTAGTAGGAGGTTTGTGTTGCTATGACCCATGGTAATCAAAAGGAATGGGCTATTAAAGGAAAAGTTAAAACTATAAACATCAAGCTAGATAAGCTGATTAATGATGCAGATCATCTAGGGGTTTCTCATGAGGAGATGATTTCCTCTTTGGAAATGTTGGTCAATAAAATTTTAGAGGACCATGTTGCTAGACTTGAGGAGAGAACTGGTAAGATGTCAGATGATTTAAGAACAATGGTTAATATAAGAAACAACTCTATGAAGACTACAACTAGGGGGATCTCTTTTTTGAATGAGAAAGCCCTTAATTGGATGGGTAAACCTCATGACTTGGGTGAGTTAGAGAAAGTGATTGATGAGATCAATTGCTCAAACCAGGTGGAGAAAGTTGAGGAGTCTGCTCTAGTGTTGAAGAAAGATGTGCAGGCTGGGTCATGTCTTAGGACAAGGAGAAAGACTAAAAGAGAGTTGTGTCTGTGGATGAGCTTAAAGATGTTGTGGATATGCAGGAGGAGGTCATTAAGGATAATATGGCCTTGGTGAATGCTTAGATAAAATGTTGTAGCTGACGCTTTCCTTTTTGTTGGATTAGTAGGGTTACTGATGTTTTTGTTGTTGTTCTACTAACAGGTTCCTTAAGTTTTATCTTTTATTAGAATTTTGTTTTTTTGGGCTGTTGGTTTTTATTGCTTAGTTTCTCTTGCAGCTTTTGTTTTTGTAAAGGGTTTGAGGGCCCCTTCAAAACATGTTTTTCCTTATAAAAAAAAATGCTTGACTAAAGAAAAAGGTGGGAAGCTAGTTGCCTTCCTATCATACTAAGTTTCAATATTGTTCCTCAACACCACCAAGTTTTTTGTTGCAAGTTACATACATAAGTGAAACTTGTTTGTAGGCAATAAAGATCTAAAGTACATAGGTTTAAACTTGTCATAGAAGGCCAATTCCACTAAAAGGTTCTTGAATTTGTAGCTAGAAGGATTAGATCAACATATGTGCTTGAGAATTTGAGGATCACATATAGTCTAGAATTCACAAGGTACCACCATTGTTTTGGTTTATTTGTCTCAAATTTAATATTAGAAACTGGATAATAATTGCTTACATCATAGTCATTTCAATCTCTTTTTCCTCAACACCAAAGCATGCATTTACTATTATTTTATTTCTATTTCAAATCCAACTAGATACACATTTCTTCCAAACTGTTTACTCAAGAACAATTATTTACTATTTATTTACTTATAGTTATATATAACAATAAGAAAAAGATAATATTTATTATTATTAGCTTCTACTTAAATGAACTATTGAATATTAGACATATACATTACTTTATATACTTTTTGAACCAATATTTATTGATCCATATTTCATTAGAAGTTTTCACAAGAATTCATCCCTCACAAATGAAAACAACACCTAAACATAAACATATATAACTACTAAGCATATATCAAGAATTTGAGCCCTTTCAAAATCACTGCATTTACCTTAATCAAAACATATATCACTACTAAACATAAAATATATACTAATATTTTAAATATTCTAACTATTTAAATTTCACAATTTAAATAATAAAAAAAACAATAAATTCTTTTTTAAAATTTTTTAATCTTAATATTTTTTTTGGAAGAATTTATATCAAATTCATATCATTTTACAATCCAATATTAAAAAAAAAAATCCAATACAAGAACACGAGTCTAAATTGAGATGCTTTCATTGAAAATCAATTATTAAAAATATATATTTTACCAAACTATCCAAAACATAATGCCAACTTCTATCACTTATCTATTACACCTCTAAAATTTTCATCTTTATACTCTCAAAATTATCTATTACAACAAAATATAAAATATAAAAAACTAAACAGTCAAAACCAACAATCACATACAACCACTCCATAAAATATTAGGTTTTAAAACAAAATCAGTAAGCAAACAAAACATAGTTAATTCCAAAAACGTTATTCTCTATTCTTTAAATAAATTGTTAGATTCCTTGAGTATGTATCCCAAATGCATCAAAATATATATTATCCAAGAATCTCTACTTCCTTAGAAAATTAAATTGTTTGTAGTGTGTGGAAAAGTTGTGTTATTCTCAACAAAACTGAGCATCATGGGCGTTATAACCCACAACTTCATTAAACTACAATATATATAGTATTCATAAATGGGTCCACCAAATTTTAAAAAATTATCTTTTATTTGAATTAAGTGCTTGTGTTTCTTCATCATCCAAGCATTACATCTGTATTGAAGTTGTGAAGATTATTTGGTGAAGAACTATGAGTACAAATTTATGTTATTTAAGACAATAGAGATTTTGAAAATATACTTAAAAATTAAAAAAATATATGGTTTGAGTTTGAATTATTCTAAATCTTTTATTTTAGAAATTATAAATATGTTCTTTAGATACTAAATTAAAAATAATTTTTGTGATAATTTATTGAAAGGAAATAAAAGAATTTTCATATGATTTTTGTTTTTTTTACTAATTTTAATGAATAAATAAGTAAATCATCATTAATATTAAATTGATAAGAATTAAATAAAGATATACACATATAAAGTGTTATCAACATAGAAGTTTGAAATGGATGTATCTTTTTTTAAAAATATGATTGGTGTATTAAAGTATGGAATGATTGTAAATATCAAATCTTGAAGTGTATAAAATGATAATGCTTAATTGAGTTTGTTCTTAACTTCTAGATGAAAATACAATAGAAAGTACAATTTTATGATTTTCAATCATGTTTAAAAATATTTGATTATGTTTGCATTATCAAAATCTACAATTCATAATTTAGTGTTGCAAGATAATTGATTTGAGACACTTGACATCAAGAAATGGCTTTATAATCTTGTTATTCTAGGGTGTGGAAGTGTACTCACTTCTTACACCTTGGTCATACTCTTGTTGATTTTTTCTCACAATATTTGAAGACAAGTATGATGTAACGCGCTTACTTGAAGATCGATGTAGTATCTTTTTTGAGTGATCATATAGAAATTGGATCTACCATATTTTTCTTTCTTTCTCTCTTGATCAAATGATGTACAATTTATTCATTTTTTTTCACCTATAACACTAGGGTCAAGGGTTTGTATTTAAATATGATGATGTAGATCTTAATTCAAATAATTAAATGGTGTACACATTAATATATAATATTAAAATTTAAGAAATATTATCCTTCAAATAAAATAATTTTATTTATTTTCAAATGAGGGAAGATTTCATAATTATGATTACATTTGGTATGTATTGTGCAACACCCCGCCAAGGAACCCCAAAGGATAACACTAACTATGCCACATTAATGGATTTTTTTTTTTTGAAATGAAATAACAATAGATTGCATGATATAATAATCTAAACCTAGGTCCTCTAAGGTTCATCAACTACACTACTCACAAATCTAACAATCAAGATGATGAGAATCATTTCATTAACTTATCAGATGATATGAGTGATCTAACATGCAAGGTTTAATTAAAAAAACCACATTAAATGTTCAAGAACAAATCTCCATGCACACTAACATGCATCAAGAATACCCAATGGTGGAAAAAGCACTAACCTCTCGACCATGTGGAACCCTAAGGTCCACCCCCCTTGCTAGGAGATAACACAAGGACCCACATCATACAGACAACATGCTAACATAAACAAGTGCTATACATGACTCCAACACAACACTGCTAACAATACCAACATCACTTACAACACTTCACTTCTAGAGGCATTCAAACAACATAAGGAGAAGACACAACTAGGGAATGCTAGACTACAATAGGGATGAGTGTCATCACATAGCTTGATATGGGTTGTCCTGAAAAATCTTCTTAGGCCCTGACCCCCATCTTGGGTTGTCTTGGTAACCTCTCTTGATCCCCAACCCCCATACAAACTCATGCGAAACGAACATACCTTTCATGAGGACAAGACAGTTGGTCTTGCCATTCCATGCCTTCCAATCTCATCTCAAGCCTAAACAAACACTTAAGCCATGAGTGAGGCATATCATAATCTTGAGTAATGTGAAATCTACTCATCCCCCTAATTCATTATTAAGGTTATCATTGGATTAAGAAACCCTCCAATGAGTTATCCTGGACACCACTTTGGGTTCTGACCCCCATTGGGAGCCACTCCCCCTACTTGCAACTAGTAAACTCTACACATCAAGCAAGGCATTTAATATCTTGTATACTTATCATAATCATATGGATCCATACACAGTGCAAGGCATTAACCATCTTGCACACTTATCACAATTACAAGAATCTATAATCTTGCACACAACACAAAACATTGCCAAACCACATCCAAAGTGAAACTATCACAAGAACCCTACATACAAAAATACTCCCTCCCAAGCCTCTGGAAGTCAATCTTAACAACTTTGCACAAATGACTCCCACTTTTAAATAATTACCAAAATCACCCTAATTCCAAAAATGAAACACAATATTCAATACAAGCAATCAATCAAACAATACAACCATGAAATAGACATTATTCTCACATTTCATATAACTCATTACTTAACCACTTAATTCACCTAATTGGGTCATTTTCCACAATTACAATTACACTAAATAACTAATTATATAGTGAATTTACAAGTCAACTATTGAATAATTATGAAAGAAATCAACATTCATTAATTAACAAAAGATAATCAAATCCATTTATTTAACAAATTCTTCAATTATCTAAATACAAGCAAACCAATTTTTCCTACTCAGTTACCCATTCCTGCTGAAGTACGAGACACACACATACCCCATAAACATAGTACTCTTCCTTGAATACAAAATAAACATGAAATATTCATTCACACATTGCTGCAATAATATTATAAAAAAAAACCAGATTTCTTCTTACAACCAAAAGCCCAATTCTATTACAAATTATTGCTCGAACTTTACATCAATCCTTGAGGGATTCAAGGGCTGCAACAAGCCCCAAATGGACTCACTAATAATCAGAAAATTAAAAACTATAGCAGCAAATTAAATCTACCCATACATTCTTCAAAACCCTCTCCTACAAATAATGCATAAACAAAGCATAGACAACCTGCAATCAACAATATCTAATGATCAACCTTTGCTGTAGCTTCATTTCATGCCTTCAACCTACAATTTATCAATCTAAAAACCCCTTACAAATATTTTAAAAAAATCAAATACAAAATCATTTGCAACAGCAAATCCAATGGTTTGTAAAACCACTCCTTCCAACTCCCGCAACAACACAAATTCAACACAAATAATTATGCCCATTTGCACCAACTTCTGGAGTCTCAATGGCTGCACCACAACCATAAAACCTGTAATAAAATCATTTCCAAAACCCTCCTTGGAGGTATTCCATGCCCTCCTTGAGTCTTCCATGCAAAGCTACAGAAAAAATCCCTCCAACCTGTCTCCCAAAAACTGCCTTCAAATTCCTTTTTTATTGCTTTTTTAGAATTCTCTAGAATCTCAACTATAGCTTAGAAAATTAAATAATATTAATTTTTTTTCTCTCCACCACATGTACGCCATCTCCTTAGTTGCAAAATTAGACCTCAAAATAATAATTAAAACTCATTTAAAATTCACTTACAACAACCCCCTCAAAAATAGGATTTTTCAACTTTCTTTCCCCCTCTCTTTGACTCTCAAGAAAAAGAAAGAAGACAAAAATTAGTTTTGTCATCCACTTCTCCAATCCCTAATTTTTAGGGGTAATGATTCTATGTCCCCACTCTTCATGCCTCTTCTTGAAATTTAAACAATTAAATTTAATTGTTTTAAAAACTACTTTTCTTATCTTAGGTGCCCACTCTCTCCATCCCTATTTTTTAGGGAATTTTGGAATCTCAAAAATAATATTTTAAATGCAATAGAAAGTCTCCAAAATCCCATGCCAAAATTTATAATTTTGAATTTCAAACTCCAAATTACCTCCCACACTTTTCTCTCTCCAGAAATGCAATATTTAAATAAAGACCAATTATTTAATAAAGTATTTTGGCTCCAACATTGCAATTTATTTACCTATTACATAATTAAAGTAGACCTTAAAAATTTAATACTTTCTTTTTGGTTGATGAGGATAGCACTTTGACCATGGATGCTCCTGCATCGGACACCCGTGGTAGAAAATAAATATTTCATGAGCTGCACTCAGAAATATTTATAGAACCTGTGCTTGTCGTGGATCCACCTCTCTTCTTTGTCCACTATTATTTCTTTGTTCACCAATTTTTGCAACTTCACAACATTATCCTCTTTCATCTTTACTCCTCTACCCTCTATTGCTGGTTTAATTTCTCCCACTCTTTCCACCATGTCTTTTTCATGAAATTTCTTCATTTCAATGCCTTCTGTAAAACAAAACATTGCTGAAATCTGATTTCTTTTACTCAAAATAGCATTAGTAACATTTTCAAGAGACTCATTCCGCTTTCTTCCTAACAAGGAATCATCCTCACAAATAAAAACATCTTCATGTACATTGTCCTCTAACAAAGATTTACCAGAAAAATTTGCATTTACCTTCACTTTACACTCTCCCAATTTAATTTCATCAAATTGATCTATTTCTACAATAAAATCCTCTATTTCTACATTCTTATTGTCATCAAAGTAAACACCAAAATATGATTTTACTTCACTTTTACCTGAAGCCTTCGCCTCACCTGAGATTAGCTCATCCCACTCTCTTTCAATTGCTACCATTTGCATCAATAAATCACCTCCTTTACTTTCTTCTATGTCCTTCAAAGGACACTCTTTAGCTGCAGCTTCATCATAATCACATTCATCTTCACAAAATTTTTTATCAAAAATAAATTTTACCTCTGTATCTTCCATTGCTGCAACTTTTTCTTCCCTTTCCATAATTTGATCCCATTCTCTTTCAATCTGAATGAGTAAATCAACCTTCTCAACTTCACAGCTGTTCTTTAAAGAACTCTCTTCCACTGTTGCAATCACTGTAGTCTCATCCTCCATGTCTTCCAATAGGCATCCCTCTTTAGGTTCATCAATCTCTTCATTCTCATACTCTCCTTCTTCCTCAGTGTCGCATGCATGACACTCTGCCGCTTCTTTCTTTCCTGCAGTCAAAACATCATTAGAAAGATAAAAATTATCTTCAACTCTTCTCTCCTCTTGTTTCCTCCTTTCAATCTCATCCCTGAATTCATTTATTTTCTGCTGCAACCTCATCATTTCTCTTTCTCTGAGTCTCCTTTTGATTACCTCTAGTTTGAGAATCCTTAGAATCCATCTAATGATAATGCCCTTTCTCCTTTCCATTTTCCAGGCTTCTCAAGCCTCAACAACACAACTTTTTTAAAACCCTCAAGTTCTTCACATGTAAACTACCTCACATTCGGTGATTTGTTTACAAAAATCTTCACTCTTAGATCCCGGTGCATACTCTGCACTCTCAAGATCTTCTCTCAAGATCTTCCTGCTTTGACCCACACTCACAGGTCCTGCTGCAACTACCTCACATTCGGCGCTCTGCTACAGACTCAGGAACTCCTACTCTGATACCACTGATGAAGTACGAGACACACACATACCCCATAAACATAAAACTCTTCCTTGAATACAAAATAAACATGAAATATTCATTCACACATTGCTGCAATAATATTATAAAAAAAAAACCAGATTTCTTCTTACAACCAAAAGCCCAATTCTATTACAAATTATTGCTCAAACTTTACATCAATCCTTGAGGGATTCAAGGGCTGCAGCAAGCCCCAAATGGACTCACTAATAATCAGAAAATTAAAAACTACAGCAGCAAATTAAATCTACCCATACATTCTTCAAAACCCTCTCCTACAAATAATGCATAAACAAAGCATAGACAACCTGCAATCAACAATCTCTAATGATCAACCTTTGTTGTAGCTTCATTTCATGCCTTCAACCTACAATTTCTCAATCTGAAAACCCCTTACAAATATTTTAAAAAAATCAAATACAAAATCATTTGCAACAGCAAATCCAATGGTTTGTAAAACCACTCCTTCCAACTCCTGCAACAACACTGATTCAACACAAATAATTATGCCCATTTGCACCAACAACTTCTGGAGTCTCAATGGCTACACCACAACCATAAAACCTGCAATAAAATCATTTCCAAAACCCTCCTTGGAGGTATTCCATGCCCTACTTGAGTCTTCCCTGTAAAGCTACAGAAAAACTCCCTCCAACCTATCTCCCAAAAACTGCCTTCAAATTCCTTTTTTATTGCTTTTTTAGAATTCTCTAGAATCTCAACTACAGCTCAAAAAATTAAATAATATTAATTTTTTTTTTCTCTCCACCACATGTACGCCATCTCCTGCAAAATTAGACCTCAAAATAATAATTAAAACTCATTTAAAATTCACTTACAACAACCCCCTCAAAAATAGGGATTTTCAACTTTCTTTCCCCCTCTCTTTGACTCTCAAGAAAAAGAAAGAAGACAAAAATTAGTTTTGTCATCCACTTCTCCAATCCCTAATTTTTAGGGGTAATGATTTTATGTCCCCACTCTTCATGCCTCTTCTTGAAATTTAAACAATTAAATTTAATTGTTTTAAAAATTACTTTTCTTATCTTAGGTGCCCACTCTCTCCATCCCTATTTTTTAGGGATTTTTGGAATCTCAAAAATAATATTTTAAATGCAATAGAAAGTCTCCTAAATCCCATGCCAAAATTTCTAATTTTGAATTTCAAACTCCAAATTACCTCCCACACTTTTTCTCTCTCTAGAAATGCAATATTTAAATAAAGACCAATTATTTAATAAAGTATTTTGGCCCCAACATTGCAATTTATTTACCTATTGCATAATTAAAGCAAACCTTAAAAATTTAATACTTTCTTTTTGGTTGATGAGGATAGCCCTTTGACCATGGATGCTCCTGCATCAGCCTCTATTTTTTTTGTTGCATTTTGTATTTTAAAAAAATTGATTGGTAGAAACATAATTAAGAGTGAGGACTAGAAGTATTATAATTTTTTTGTATATTTTTTTTAATATATATTTTTTATGAGTTTTTAAAGTGGATGCATCCTAAAAATCGCATCACTAAGCATGTGTGTCACATAACTTGCACTAAAATAATAATAATATATATATATATTTTCAATGCATAAAGAATGGAGTGTAAAACAATCTTATATTTTTTTCAAATTTTGATAAACAATCAAATGTTATAAAGAAAAATCAATAGATATATTTCTTTGAGGAAAACATAAAAAATAAGAAAATAAATTCAAAATAAATTAATTAATATATTTAAATTTTAAAATATATATATGGTTAGGAAGATAAAAATTTATGCTATATTTTAGTGGTGATTTTTCAAAATATTGTTATATAATGTGTAAAGCTAATAAAAAAAAAAAAATAGTTTCAATTAATGTTAATAAAATATTTTGTTCAACAGTAATTTACATTTACAAATGGTCATTTGTAAAAATAATTGTGTAGTAGACATGCTTGGAAAGGTCCACCTTTTTAGTAAGGTAGGCTAGTATTGCATTCGTTCATATGCATTTTGTATACAACATCCACCAATCACATTTTTTAATTTTAACATATTACTTTCTATTTGTATAGTTTGAATTTTAAAACTTATTTTTTATATTTGAAATTTAACATTTATCTCCTTTTCTATTCATGTGAGTAGCTCTATATAAAAAAAAAAAATTAAGAAAATTTTGAAAATAGGAAGGCATAGATTGATTAAATAAAAAATGAAAGATTAAAACTGACTTGTGGGTATATAATCCATTATTGCATAGTTAATACATTAAATGAAATTGGTTGGAGGAGAAGCTGATGGAACTGTTGGATGGCTATTATTTAATATAGATTAAAGTGCAACTAATTCACTTTGGGATAGAATTTTTATTTTTTAATTTTAATATTTTTTTAAATGATTTCACATAAATTTTAATTTTCATCTCAATTTTTAAAATAGAGAATAAAAGTTGGTTAGACTTTTATGTAAGTGATTTTTTACTAATTTATTTATTATTAAATATTTTTATAATATGTTTATTTTAAATTTATTTATAGAAATGAAATTCAAATATTTTAACAAAATATTTATAATAATGTTGGTTTAAATGTTTTTTTTATTAATTTAAATATATTATTAAATAATTTTGTAATATATATTTTGAATTTATTTATAGAAATGAAACTCAAACATTCTAACATAACATTTATAATAATGTTGGGTCTAAGAAATTGCTATTGAGAAAAGTGTTAATTCCTTGTCATAGATGTTGTATTTTAACATGACCTTTAAATTTTTTTTAATGATAACATACAAGTCTTACCCTTGCAACAATGTTTCACTCATAGCATAACTAATTGAATCTATCTTTACCTTTGAAGTTATATTTAAATTATGTAAAGTAAGGACTAATGCCGTACTTATCTTTTCTACAACTCTTCAAATACACACTACTATCTATTTCCCTATGGAAGTTCCTTCCTTTTCTCATTACGTGTAGGAAATGACAATCCAAACTATTTTTAACTCTATCTAATTTTGGGTTTCATAGCACCTAAATGAGATTCTTCTCTTTTCCCTCTTTAAGTTTTGGTTTTTATTCAAAGATCATGTGTTTTGATTTTAAGCCTAGCCATTACCAAAACATGAGTAGTGGGTGATATGTTAGTTTAATAACTTATTATTTTTTCCATAATATATCTTAGTGTCTTGTTCATATGTCAATTAAATAACTTTCTTTTTCCATCATGTATCTTACAACTGTGAACAATATTAGAGTTTTTGGATCCTCACAGACATACCATTTACATTATTTTATTAATTTGCACTCTATGTTATTGATTTTGTTGTGAATCTAGCTTGTGTTGGGATTAGTTTGAACTTGGTATAGATGGATTGATTTAGTGTGAAGCTATATAATAGCTCCAAAGTGGAATTTAACCTTGAAGCTTTGTTTTGGTGCTTTGATGGGTTTCAATATAACATTTTTTTGAGCCACTTAATTATCTTGTGATTTAAAATTTTCTATGCATTTCTAAGCCTTAAAGTTTGAGCAATGTGATAGAAGTTATGATCTTGACAAGTGGGATGAATAAAAATAAATTACTCTAACAACTATATTTAGTCTACTTCTTTGACAAAACATCTTTCTTTGTTGCTTGCCTAAAATCTTTTTCCTTGAATTTTTCTTTAATCTCCTTTGCATATAGTAGCTTCTTCATGGGTAGAATTCATCAGTAGCTAACTACATTTTTATTTGATTTCTCCTCTAAATCTAAATGCATTACGCTCTCTAGCAGGAACTCGATACTTGTGTCACTTGTTTTAATGTGTTCCATTTCTTATCTACATAATATTAATATATACACATAGGTAGTATAGATGGATCACACAACGAAATGCTTTTACCTTCCATAAAAAGGATAAAAACACAACCCTAAATCTTACACTTCCCTTATGCAATTCAACACTAAGTCAATTAATGTGGAATTGTCCAAAACAACGTGCATCATGGTAATATGCAGGAAATGATTTGGCCAATTTATTTATTCCTCCCCTCCTGTTTGATTCTTTTTCCTTTTTTGTTTCACTTTGCCCTACTTTGGTCTTCCATGGTTGCTCATTTCTTGTTCCCTCTCATGCTTTCCATTTTTTCAATCTGTGTTTTTCCATACCCTCTTAATAATCTCTCTCAACATCAACAACAACTACTCTTGCAATTCAAAGATGTCATTTCCAACAACAATAACACTTATCTCCTATAACCAACTACATGGCAGCATTCTGACAGAGCTGAATCTTCTCACAAGTTTGAAGTACCTCTACTTGAGAGCAAAAAATATTGTTGGTACCATTCCCCCCTCTTTCAAAAATCTGACTGCTTTAGTTGAATTGAATTTACGAGAAAATAATCTCGCAGGTACCATTCCTACTAAGTTGGGATGTAACGCCCGTCGTGCAAACCCTAGAGAACAAACATTGCAACCAATTTTTTTTTTAAATAACATAAAGTAAACATGCAATTAAACATTAAACACATACATTTACATTGTACATTAACAACATAACGTTACATTCTCTGGGGCACTCAAGGTCACATCGCTATGCAAATACTAACAAAGTAAAAGATAATTATTAAACAACTTAACCAATTATATTACAATAATCATTAATAAAAGTACATCCATAAACCAAGAGTGAAAGTATCACTACATCACATATTACAACCATAATGAGTCACTTACAATAATGTTACAAAAGATCCTAACAATCACATCATTGTTTAAACATAGGATTACATGTTCTCAATAATGAGTTACAATACATTTCCCATACATGTGGGATGATACAAAGTATAATAATATCCAAATTACAAGTGATCCACTAGAACTACCTCCAACTGAAGGAATGTTGCAAACAAAGGATGCTGATGGGGAACCCAACGAGTGTGGAGCATGTTCCACCCAAACATGTGAGTTATAAATAACTCACCCCCCATGCTTAGAGATGACAAGGAAGAGATCATGACCATGAATGCCAAACGACTCCAACAGAACAATATAGTACAAAACTCAAGTACACATCAAGGATTACAATGACATAACCAACAACATTCATGAGTCAACATAATAACTTAAAGTCATAAATCTCATCACATCCAAACAAAGGAAATAACCCGTTGACGAAATGCTTGAAGAACATTCATAAAACATTTACAAATGAAACTAAAACAATGAACATAATACAATTCTAGAAGAACTGATACAACATTCAAAATACAATTCCAAATAAATCTGAAGCAATAAATAGAACATTTGAAATAAAATCTGAAACAATAAATAAAACGCTGATTCAAAATAAATCTAAAACAATAATCAAGAATACAATTCTAGAGGACACAAGAAACTAAAGGCACAAGAGACATTGTCCTAGTGGAGGATTTCATCACATAGCTCTCATGGGATCTCCTGGCGCATAGCTCTCATGGGATCTCCTGGCCCTTCCTCCAACTGAGGCGCCGACACCCATCTATGGATCTCCTGGCACTTCCTCCTACTTCAGGCATCGGCACCATAGGGTAGCTCATGTAGAACCAATAACCTCTCATGAAGATGAGATTATGACTTTGTCAACCATGGCCTTCTCAGTCTATCATTAGTCTATGATAGCCCTAATGCATAGACAAGGTATCCAATATTTATTATCTTGTGTGTTTTACTACCCATAAACCTAAATTCTATTTTTAAGTTATCACTTGTTTAACTACTCTTACGAGGGTTATCTTGAGCTCTTCCTCCTGGCATTACTCATCTCACGATAATTCATAAACAAAAATCAACAAACCTGTACAACCCTTCGAAGCATAATACCAATAAATTTCAACTCCAATAGTATAACCAACACGAGGACAACATTCAAAGATTAAATCATGCCTCTGGAAAACAAGGTTCACAATAACCAACATTGACTCTTAATTACAACAGAGTTCCCACATTGAGAAAGAAGACATCAACAACATAATGGTAGAATAAATAAGTTTCTAAAGTTTTACATTTAACACAATGTACTCAACAATACATCAATTCATGTCGCAATCCCAATTAAACATTCAGTTTATTGTATTTACAAACTCCATTTTTTTTTACAATAATCCATGAAACTAATTTGCACAATTTAATTATTATACGAAGCACATCATATATACACATCATATATATATATATATAATAACACAATAAAATTTTACAAGAAATAATAATATACTTTATATAACAATAATTAAAATTTCTAAAAAAACAAAATATAACTGCACATATATAAATAAATATATATATATATATATATATAATTTTAAAACCAAAAAATAAAATAACCAAGTGGCGGTCCATATGGGGACTACACAACAGTCCCCACGGCCTACTATACACAACAGTCCATACGGACTGCTGCGCACAACAGTCCGCCAGCCCGATTGGGTAGGGGGAAGGGTCGGCACTGCCGTCCCTCCCTCCTCCCCAAAATACCATATCAAATAAAAAAAACTTTATTTTCATTTATAATGCTTTTTGAATTTAGACAAGAATTTGACCCAAAATGAATAATTTGCATATGGCCGGTACAGTTCATTTCGCCATAAATAAAATATTTAAAAGAATATATATATATATATATATATATATTCATAGTACATCACTGTGCAATAGTATATTCAAATAATAAATAATATGTTTACATAACTGTGCAACAGTATATTCATAAAATAAGTACATGGTTGTTGCAATATATTCACAAAATAAAGAAATATATATATATATATATTCACAATATAGTTTTTTAACCCAGAGGGGGATTTATTTTCCCTAAATACAATTATAAGGAAGAAGAAGAACATGCTTCTAGAATTTAAATAATAGATTATTCTTTTCATATAGATAAATTGGACATTCCAGAAGGTGTAGATTTTGTTTGACAAATTGAAACAACCAATAACTTTTTAGAAAACTAGTTTGATCTCTTTGAGTAAATTTCTATTCAAAAAAAAGTTTTCTTTCCTCACACAAGTCATATTTAATTAATTTTATTTTTCTCTGAAATAGAAAGGTGAAGGAGAAAACAAGTGGAACCTAGAGTCCTGCGCTTATTTGAGAATCTGATGATGTTTGCTTGATCCCGATGGCCTCTACGAAGAGCTTTTTTTTCCTGCTTCAAAATCTCCTCTCTAGAATACCATGCTCGAATTTGAATCCAATCTTTTATTTAGAAAAATCTCCCCAACATAAAGCAGCTTGCAAAAGACTGAAAACCCTTTCTAGAATCCCCGAAGAACTATTGAATTCCAAAAACTTAATACTTGTGCAACTTCAAATCAATTTTCCTTTGTGTGTGAAAAAACTCACAAAATTTTCAATTAAATAAAATATATTGCCATTTTTTTTCAAATGCTCTAAAAATCCAAAATAAAAGAAATTATTTCTTTAAAAACAAGCTTTTCAGTCAACCCTTAATTCTCATTCATCCTTTCAATTTTTTCTGTTCTTTTATTTATTTATTTTTCCATTTCACAATACTTTTTGTTTTAAATCAGCTTTTGCAAGCTTCACTTGCTTTGCACATAATTTAATTAATTTAATTTATTTATTTTACAATTATCTTCAACAAGATAATTTTAATTAATATTAACAAAACACAAATTAATATTTAATTAATCGTTTAACTAAAACACTAAAACTTTTAAATATTTAAATACAAATTAATCCAACATTATAATAAACAATTATTACCACAATTTAATTAAATGAATCACCACTTATAAAATACCAACGTAAATAACATACGAACAAGACACTACACAAAACATAGTAATAAACTATCGAAATGACAACACAACGACACACAATACCATTCAATCGGGACAGTTTGACAACATGGGACGGGATGACTTCCAAGTCATCTTTGTTTCAACATTTTTCTATTGGGTTATTGGTGCTCGCCCTGTCCTACTAAAGCAGGTGGAATCGAGACTCTGTACCTGTAATCCCTGCATCCAAACAAAGTCGTATACATGTACATATATATATAAAATCAAAGCATTACATTGTGAGAAGGAATTGCAACGTAGCAAGGAACTCATGAACGAGTGATGCTACCTTGTCCTTTCATCACATCTATTCTAACAATTATAATACAAATGATGAGAGTACATTTCTAAACTAACAAATCACATCATAACATAATTTACTAATTTAATGCATCACAATGTTACTGAAATCAAACTAATATTACCAACCACAATATCATATCAATAACCATGTCCTCAATTGTATAAGTATAAACAACAAAGTCTACTAACCAAACAAAACAATAATAGTCTCATCATAGTATCAAAGCAAAGCATAGAAAATAATAAGTATAAATAGTATGAGGGGTATTACATGGGAGCCCTACCTCAACTATAGGGGCTCTACCTTTATACAAATCAGTTGTCAGGCTCTATTCCTAGCTCTTTAGGAAACGTGACTGTGTTGATAGATTTAGAATTGGTAGAAAACCATCTCCAAGGCCCCATTCCTCCTGAATTGGGAATGCTCAGTGACCTGCAAGTACTTAACCTTTTGTAAATAACTTATTAGGGGCCATTCCTTCATCTTTAACAAATCTCTCAAAATTGAATTATTTGGTTCTATCTAGAAACCAACTTATTGAACATATTCCACGGGAAATTGGCACCAAGCTATCCAATTTGCATGACCTTAGTTTATGGGAAAATCATCTTAGTGGAAACATACCAAATTCCATTGGAAATTGTTACAATCTCAGAGTATGTGCAAGATCATGATGGGCCAAAAAGTGGCGATATGATGGGTATTTGTAGGGTATGTGGCTGACAACTTTTTTTTTACCCAAAATTGATAAAATGAAAAGGGTTTTTAAAGAGACTCTCAACTTTCCACCAATATAAATTATGTTTTACTTTGAATTTAATAAATAATTATTATTCATTTTCTATTTGAATTATGACTAAAGTCCTAATTGATGGCTGATTGAAAAACATCTATATTTCAAACGCTATCACATTTTTTGAATCCAAAACATGTGTCACATTCTATGCTTTGCATACTATAGGATTTAAAAAATAAAATTGAATTTCATGAAGTTTTGACCAAGTTAAGTGGTCGACATACAAGCTTTTATATTTTTTAAAAGTTGTAATAAAAAATTCATAATTAATTATTTACATGGAAAAAAATTACAAAAAAATATGCATCACATTGATACATGAGTCCTCTACTTATATCTAAAATCTTATAAAAAATATTATCATTTTATTGTGGTTAGGGTGGTCAGATAGACACCTACTTCTTATTTTTCCCTAAATTTAAGTACTACTACATTGATATTTCAAATTTTCACCAAATAGATTTTTATTTTTTAAATAAACCTAGTAGTTTAGAAACTAAATTCAATTTGGTACATATTCTATTCTTACATATTTTTGAAATAATATAGATAACTTATTCAAATTTTTACGTCAAGTTGCCTAACTCTGATTTTTTTGAATTTTTTGCCACTTAAGGGCATGTTTTTTCCATGATGATCCTGCACATACCCCTCAAACAACTTCTTTTAGATACAAAAAAAATCCATGGAACAGTGCCAATGGAGCTGGGTAAGTTGAACCTTCTTACCTGGCTTACCCTACACCACAATCAACTTGTTAGTGATGGAAATAAAAAATTGGCTTTTCTCACTGCTCTCACTAATTGCTCCCACTTGGAAACTATTTCTATATCACAAAATCATCTCACTAGTGTATTTCCTCTGTCCATAGGTCAATTGTCTTACAATGTCTTTTATTTGGATATATCAGGCAACATGATAAGCAGAAGCATGCCACACCAAATTGGACATTTGACAAACATAAACATTTTAGATTTAGTATAGATAATCTTTTCAGTGGTAATATTCCATCTGGAATTAAAAGATTGCGTAAACTAGAAAGATTGTATTTGAATGCGAACAAACTAGAAGGAAGAATTCCAAGTTAGCTTGGGAAAATGCAACATGTCAAACTCTTAGATCTTGGTCACAACCAACTATCTGGAAGAATATCAGATTCTCTTGGTAGGCTCCAACAGCTAAGACACCTTAATATTGAGCACAACTTATCAGGGGAAATCCTCTTAGTTTAGAGGGATTTCAATATCTTGAAATTCATGATGCAATCTAACGATAGCAATGTTTTGCAGCCACTAAGTTGTAACTTGGTGACTCAAACATCTAGGGGATCACAAAACACTCTTACTCCATTACCTTTTCTCCCACATAGATTCCCTACTGTTGAGGACCTTAAAAATACTCCTGCTAATATATCTGTATGGGAACTCATTCAACTATCACCTACCGTCAAAATTCTATTTAATGAAATGATAGAAATATAGTAGGAGATACAATCTTACCTAGCATCACAAAGTGTAACATCCTCCCCTTCTCCCCTACAAGTTACCCAATTAGATATTGCTTTCCTTACACATGAAATAGCCTCACTTGCGATTCAAAGCTAGAATGACCCCTTGATGATAAAGGTGATCATTAATGACACTTTAATTAGACACACTATCATAGATAATGGATCTGACACCAATGTCTATAGTATTGATCTCCTACACAAAGGTGGCATAGACAAAAAGCTCATTCAACCTCCTGATGTTCATATTCTTGGCTTTGACAATGTTACTAGGCAACCACTCAGGATGATCACATTAATTATTGAGGTCGTACCTATCGTGTTACCTACCCCTATCCATATCATGCAAGAACCCCTTACATACAACCTTATCCTTGGAAGACCATGGATTCATGCTATGAAAGGAGTCCCATCTACCCTTCACTGTCAATTGAAATTTGAGTAAAATAACAAGATATACATGGTTGTTGCAGATGAATGAAGTTATCAATCAACTAAACACACCATTTGCACTTGACCACAACTTGAACCTCTACAGGTTTATTCTACAACAAAAATATTTAGTGATACTTTTGGGTCGTTAGATTCTATACCTCCTTTAAAAATCTCTTCCTCATGGTCCTAAGAGTCATATACAAACAATTCATTTTCAGCCACAAGTTTTGGTAGCACTTGTGGTTTCCCACCTTCCTTTAGGGGAGAGTGTCATATCACAACCTTAAAAACCTTGTTTTTTATACGTTCAACATCTACAAAATTGACCTACGATAGTGATGGGGGAAATCTAATTCCCATCCCTCATAAGGAGATGACACATAACATTAAAAAGGATTTACAATATTCTTTCCAAGAAACCACTCCTTCTCGTAAACATAAACTCCCTTTATCTGACATGGAAGATTGTTATGGTATTGTTTACAATATCCCTCCTACACATGGAAACAATGCTCACATTAATGAAAATGAAATACCATACTCTATTAAGAAAAATCTAGGGACATCTCCACAATCTTCACTTTCATCTAACACTTTACACAACAATATTCAACCCCTCAAGTGGTGTGGTACTCTTTCTTGTGAGAAAGCACCTCATTCCTCTACTTGATACTTCCTTTAATCCTATTCGGCTCACCATTGTCTTGCACTAAGTGGGGGCAAGAAATTAAGTAGCTTTGTTCTCATATGTCACTTGTTGTTGCCCCTTTTTGGCTAATCGTTAACCTTTCATGAACATATAAGACCAAGCTTCGAATGTGGACGATGTTCCTTAAGTCATTTTGCGTATGACATACTACCCTCTTCATGATGTAGCTTATCGAAAACATATGACTTGGCATAGGGATTTCTGAGTAAGCTCTCATGTTCTCCTTCTTCTAATTTAGTACAATTTCTCATAGTATTGGTTTTCACAATCACTTTAAAGTGGGGGCGTACATCACCACTCACATTTTATTGTGTGATTTTATTTTTCTTCCAATTTCCTCTCTTGGAAGCATTAGGTACAATGTTTCCTAGGACGAGACCTTGCACCTGTCCTCTCTTGGAAACAAGATGAGATCATTTGCACTTATCCTCTCTTAGAGACGTTAAGCACAATGTTCCCTAAGATGAGACCTTGCATGAACATAGCAAAATCCCTTTGAACACTCCTTACACTATTTTGCATTTGCAATGTCTATGAGTGTCAAGCATACGAAGTTTTGCTTACCTCATAGAGCTTGAAAGTAATTTTCCTTTGTGGCACCTTATTAAAGTTATCAAGAGGTATAACTTTAGTATGGTTGACCAGGAAGCCCATTTCGAGGCACGACTTTCCCCATAGCCACCTATGTGTTTGAGTGCATACCAACTAGCGTATTTTTCTCACCTTCTAGGCTATCTCACCCCGCAGAATAACTAGAAGTTTCATGGCCCCAAAGTGAGTATGTTGTGGATTTCTCACCTGATGGATAGCCAAGAGTTTTGTTGCCCCAGAGTGAGTATGCATTTTGGAAAAACAACCTAGATTTGATCCACAACTAGTCAGAAAAATGATCAAAGCTTGTTCCACCTCACTTTCCTTTCTCCTTCTCCTCATTTTCTCCATTGCATGATTTTATATGTTGATGGTTTCACTTAGGATCTTCGATCTTGGGGGCTTGGACACCTCCTTTAATCTTTTTCATTATTTTTCATCAGCATTTGTACACTCGAATGTCTCTTGAATGTCTACTTTAGTGTGAGTTTGAAGCAAGTTCATCCTCCCACTAAAGTGGGTACTAAACGCACCATAGAAAAAAGTACCCTTTTCTTGGCATGGGAGTAATTCATGATAAATTGACTTAATGAGGCCTTGATTCAGGTATCATGAGGAATTTTATGCATCCACACTAGGTCTTGGGCATTTTATACATTTTCTTTGTCATATAGTTAGGTTTTCACATTGCATCCATCTCTTTCTTTCCAAGCCTTTTCTTAGTAGTGAACCCCCTTATTTTCTTTAATCACACCCTAAGACACCCTTCTATCAAATCTCTTTCCCTCTTTCCATCCTTGGATTATGATCTCTACGGTTTCCTTGAATGAAACTTGAAGGAAATTGGTGGTTCTATCTCCCAAAACATACATAAATTTTTTTCTTCATTTCATCTTGGTGAACCTAGCCTTTCGAATACCTTATTTTCTAATTTGGAGTGTAGGCATGTGCAGGATAATCATGGAAAAAATAGGCCCTTAAGTGGCAAAAAATTTTAAAAAATGAGAATTAGGAAACTTGACACAAAAATTTGTATAAGTTATCTATATTATTTCAAAAATATGTAAGAATAGAATCTTTAGAAAATTGAATATAGTTTCTAAACTACTAGGCTTATTTAAAAAGAAAAAATCCTATTTGGTGAAAATTTGAAATTTCAATGTTGTAATACTTAAATTTCAGGGAAAAATAAGAAGTAGGTGCCTCTCTGACCACCCTAACCACAATAAAATGATAATATTTTTTTATAACATTTTAGATATAAGTTGAGGACACATGTCCCGATGTGATGCATATTTTTTTGTAATTTTTTTCCATGTACATAATTAATTATGATTTTTTTATTACAAATTTTAAAAAATATAAAAACTTGTATGTCTTACCACCTTAACTTGGTAAGAACTTCATGAAATTCATTTTTTTTAATCCTATATTATATGAAGTATAGAATGTGACATATATTTTAGATTAAAAAAATGTGATACTATTTGAAAGGTATAGATGTTTTTCAATCAACCTATCGATCAGGACTTTAGTCGTAATTCAAATAGAAAATTAATAATAATTATTTATTAAATTCAATGTAAAGAATAATTTATATTGGTGGAAAGCTGAGAATCTCCTTTAAAAACTCTTTTTTTTTCATCAATTTTGGGTAAAATAAAAGTCATCAACCACATACCCTACACATACCCATCATATTGCCACTTGTTGGCCCATCATGATCTTGCACATACTCATGCATAATAGTCCTAGATCTATCTTATAGTAACATTGCATTAGGTATCACATTAGTTAATTTGCATCTAGGGTTTCAAATCTTTGCAATAGTGAAATTGTATATAGGTTACATTTTTGCATCTTAGATCATTTAATTTCACTAAAATTATGCAGTTGTAAATAGTCAACATAACATACACGTTAGAAACCTTAGAAACAACTCAAAATTTGTTGAAATTGGTGCAAAAACCCTAATATCAGACTAATATGCCCCTTTGGGTGATTTAGTCCTATTACAGGTTATTTTTTGTACATTTTGGGAATGTCGTATTATGTATTTTTTAGCATTTGAACCCTTCAAAAACCTTGATTGGGACTCATATGCAGGTCTCTAGGAAAATTAGTCCCAGATCAAACTTAAAATTTCCTTTTACATCATTAAAAACATCATTTTTATACTTTTGTATGTTGCTATTAGATAGTTGTTTCATTTTTTTGAGTTTCTATTACATGAATTTCATTAGATCTAGCTTAATTTGGTTCATTTCATGCATTACTTAATTTAAAATTTACATTTACAACATTTAAATTTTAGATTGTTCCGTAGTCTAATTAGTAAATTACCTTGTCTAGAATATAAAAATTGCATTTACACATTTCATTCTAGGTTATTGCATTGCATTTTAAGTCTCTTTCCATTTTGAGTTCATATAGATTACATTTCACAAATGTTAGTATCTATATTTTCAAATGCTGCAAAGAAAATGTTAGTCAATAAGGATGTTATTCATTCATTCAATACATTTCCTAGTTATTAGAGTCTCTTAGCACAAGAGAGTGAAAATATTGACACCTGTTGGTATGTGGCGACTGATCATGCTATACTGTATAGCCCATGGTATACTGTACACCCCGGCCCCCTGTCCTTACCAGGGTCCAAATTTTCTTCCTACTTTTTTGCGTAATCACCGAAAAAGGGAAAAATCAATGAAAAAAGAAAAATTCGATTTTGTAGAACCCTAAATTTGGAAGCTTCTAAGCTTGTTAAAAAAAGGGGTTCAGATGGGTATTTTAGTATGATGAAAAAAGCGATTATTCGCAAGATTGTAATAGGGTTTTTACTGGATAATAAAAGTATTGGATGGCTGCGGTTTGGTGGATGTAGCCCAGATTGGGTGAACCACGTTAAATTCTCTGTGTTATGATTTATTCTGTGTGTGTTTTAGTTTCTCTGTTTATTAATTAAATCTGCATTTAATTGTTAGATATCTGCCATCTCTAACCCTAACATGTGGTATCAGAGTGAGTTGTGTTTCAATTATCATTTGTAGGAAGGTCTCGCGACTGAGTGGGAGTCTCACGGTTGAGTGGGAACAATGGCAGACGAGGGTAAGAAGGTTGAGAAGTTTAATGGGCAGAACTATTAGTTATGGAGGATGCAGATGGAGGACTATCTCTATCAGAAGGATTTATGGCGGCCATTGGAAGGGAAAGCCAAGAAACCTGCAGCAATGTTAGATGAGGACTGGGAGATCTTCGATAGAAAGGCTCTTGGTAGTATTCGTTTATGCCCGCACAATCAACAGCATTCAATATTACAATAGCAAAGACAACTCAAGAGTTGATGGAAACCCTGGCGAAGTTATATGAAAAGCCTTCCGCTTCAAATAAGGTATTTCTTATGAAGCGTTTATTTAATATAAAAATGGTAGAAGGTGGGTCATTACTGATCATTTGAATGAGTTTAATACAATCACTAGTCAATTAACTTCTGTAAAAGTAAACTTTGATGAAGTTAGGGCTCTTTTGATTCTGTGTTCTTTGCCTGAAAGCTGGAATAGCTTGGTAATGGCTATTAGCAATTCTGTTTCTGGTTCGAATACATTGAAGTTTGATGATGTTGTTGGTGTTATTTTGAGCGAGGAAATTCATAGGAAAAGCTTAGGTAGAACATCCACATCAGGCAGTGTTTTGAATGCAGAAAGCAAGGGCAGAACAAAGGAGAGAGGAAACAATTCTAGAAATCGTGGGAAGTCACGAGGAAAATCAAAGGACAAAAGGTCCCAATCTAGACACAAGAGGGATTGCTGGTACTGTGGTAAGCCAGGTCATTTGAAGAAAGATTACTGGTCTCGGAAAAATAATGATGGAGACAACAAGGAAGGAAGCAAAGAAGCAAATGTGGTAAGTAATAAATCTGATGAGGATGCTTTGATTCTTTCCCTTGATAATGCTGATGATTCTTGGGTGTTAGATTCAGGGGCTTCATTTCATGCTACCCCCCATAGAAGTTATTTTCTTGATTATGTCCAAGGGGATTTTGGGCTGGTTTATTTAGGAGATAACGAACCCTGTCAGATTGTTGGAAAGGGAAGAATCAAGATTAAGTTGCAGAATGGGAATCATTGGCTACTACGTGAGGTAAGGCATGTTCCAAAGTTAAGTAGAAATTTAATTTCAGCAGGGCAACTAGATGATGAAGGTTGTGTTGTTACATTTAGTGATAAAAATTGGAAGGTCACAAAGGGTGCCTTAGTAGTAGTAAAAGGTGTGAAAATAGGCACCTTATATCTTTGTATAGGACATATTGTTCCTTCTACTTTAATTGTTACAGAAAAGAGTCAATCTTTAGGAACAGTTGCTGCAGTTCAGTAGGTAAAAGTTCATACAGTTGCTGTGGACTCTGAATCAACACTGTGGCATAATAGACTTGGGCATATGAGTGCAAAAGGTATGAAAGTACTTCATTCAAATAATGTTTTACCAGGTCTAAAATGTGTTAATGTGGATTTATGTGAAAGTTGTGTGTATGGAAAACAAAAGAGAGTTAGTTTTCTCAAGGATAGGAAGCAAAAGAAAGATGAGAAATTGGAGCTTGTGCATAAGGATGTATGGGGACCAGCTCAGGTATCTTCTCTCGGTGGCTCTCTGTATTATGTTACATTCATTGATGATGAAACTAGAAAGGTGTGGATCTATTTCCTTAGGAAAAAATCTAATGTATTTGAAACTTTCAAAAATTGGAGAAGCTTGGTTGAGAATGAGACGGGTAAAAGGTTAAAATGTCTTAGATCTGATAATGGTGGTGAGTATTGCAGTAAAGAATTTGAAGATTATTGTTCCTCTAATGGTATTCATAGGAAGAAAATGGTTCCAAGGACTCCACAGGAAAATGGAGTGGCTGAGCGCATGAATAAAACAATAATGGAGCGTGCACGGACTATGAGATTGCATGCTGGGCTGCCTTTAAAATTGTGGGCAAAGACTGTAAACACTGCTATTTATTTAATCAATAGAGGTCCTTCTAATCCTTTGGGTTGTGGTATTCCAGAGGAAGCATGGAAAGGTAAGAAGGTGAGTTATTCTTTTCTCACAACCTTTGGTTGTGAAGCATTTGCACATGAAGATTCTGAAAATAGAACCAAGCTTGATGCAAAATCAAAAAAATGTGTATTTGTTGGATATGGCATTGATGAATTTGGTTATAGGCTTTGGGATTTTGAAAATCAAAAAATTGTGAGAAGCAGGGATGTCATATTCAATGAGAAAATATTGTACAAAGATTTGTTGCTGCAGCATGAGAAGAAAGAAAATGATTATGTAGTGTTGGATGATATTCCCAACAATGATGTTTCAGTGGTTCCTCATGTTGGGCAACAACAACAGCAACAAATACCACAAACTCCTGTTAGACGATCTTCAAGGTTAAGTAGACCTCCAAAAAGATTCTCTCCCTCTTTGTATACTATTCTATTAACTGATGCTAGTGAACCAGAATATTATGATGAAGCTATGCAGGTGGATACCAAGGTTCAGTGGGAGCATGGAATGAAAGTAGAAATGGACTCCTTGCTGGAAAATCAGACTTGGGATTATGCAAGTTGTCTGCAGTAAAAAGGATTTACCAAACAAATGGATTTATAGGTTGAAAAAGGAGGATGGAGGTAAGAAAAGATTTAAAGCCAGATTAGTTGTAAAGGGCCTTTGCACAGAAAAAGGGTATTGATTTTGATGAGATTTTTTCTCCTATTGTTAAAATGACTTCTATTTGTATTATTTTTAAGTATTGTGGTCTGCCAAGATTTGCATTTAGAATAGCTTGATGTTAAAATAGCCTTTCTCCATGGTGATTTGAAGAGGAAATATATATGGAATAAGCCACAAGGATTTGAGGTCAAAGGTAAGGAGAAACTAGTGTGCAGATTGAATAAAAGTTTATATGGCTTGAAGCAAGCACCTCGGCAATGGTATTTGAAATTTGACAGTTTTATGGCTGAGCAAGGCTATAGCAGGTGTAATTTGACCATTGTGTTTATTTTAAGAGGTTGGATAATGACAGCCTACATTATTTTGTATGTTTATATGTTGATGACATGCTTGTAGCTGGTCTAACATGGATCACATAAGTGAGTTAAAACAACAATTAGCAAATTCTTTTGCTATGAAGGATTTGGGGGCAGCAAAACAAATCTTTGGTATGAAAATTCGTAGAGATAGGAAAAATAGAAAATTGTTTTTATCTCAGGCTAATTATGTTGAAAAGGTGTTGCGGAGATTTCATATGGAGAATGCAAAGCTATCAAAGACACCTTGCCTAGTCATCATGTCAAATTGATTAAGGATATGTGTCCAAAGACACAAGAGGAGGAAGAAAAATGTCCAAGGTACCATATGCTTCAGCTGTAGGCAATTTGATGTATGCCATGGTATGCACGAGACTGGATATTGAACATGTTGTAGGAGTTGTTAGCAGGTATTTGAGTCATCTCGGAGTTGAGCATTGGAATGCGGTAAAATGGATTCTCAGGTATTTGAGAGGTACATCCAATAATTGTTTATGTTTTGGGGGCTCTAATACTGATTTAAAAGGCTATGTTGACTCAGATTTAGTAGGGGATATAGATACCAGGTGGAGTACCACATGTTATGTATTTATAGTTGGTGGGACAACAGTGAATTAGATTTCTCGATTGCAAAAGGTGGTTGCTTTATCGACCACAGAGGTAGAGTATGTTGCTGCAAAAAAGGCAGAAAAGGAGATGATATGGTTGCAACTTTTAAAGTGGAGGAGTTGGGAAAACAACAGCTAAAATTACTTGTTTACGTGATGTACTAAAGTGCAAGAGATACATCTTGCAAAGAATTTTTCTTTGTATCTAAAACAAAACACATACAGCTTGAGATATCATTTCATTCTACTGTTGAGGATGGACAGTCAAGCTGTGACAAAGATACACACGAGATGTCAATCCAAGATATGTTTTACGGAAGGTGGTGATTGCGGAGAAGTTGAGCTCCCTCTTCACGGCTGGTCTTCAAGGTTGAATTCAAGTATAACAGAGCAAAGCGTGGTCCAAGGTACTTATTTCCCGCCTGAGTCGTAATTGCAGCAAAGGTCCTCCGTGATCAGTCTCCAAGTGGGAGATTGTTGGTATGTGGGGACTAATCATATACCAGAGCAGCCCATGGTATATCAGACACCCCGCCCCCGGGTCTCGTGAGGTCCAAATTTTCTTCCTACTTTTTGCATAATCACCGAAAAAGGGAAAAATCAATGAAAAAGGAAAAATCCAATTTTGTAGAACCCTAAATTTGGAAGCTTCTAAGCTTGTTAAAAAAAGGAGTTCAGATGGGTATTTCAGTATGATGAAAAACACAATTATTCGCAAGATTGTAATAGGGTTTTTATTGGATAATAAAAGTATTGGATGGCTGCGGTTTGGTGGATACAGCCCAGATTGGGTGAACCACGTTAAATTATATGTGTTATGATTTATTCTGTGTGTGTTTTAGTTTCTTTGTTTATTAATTAAATCTGCATTTAATTGTTAGATATCTACCATCTCTAACCCTAACAACACCCTCCTTAACTCGACACCCCTTTCTATCTCTCCTATTCATGGGAATGATGTGATAGAAGAGGATACAAGCATAGAAAACCATGATGATCATAGTTCTTCTCTCGATACCTCTCCTACTAGTGATGAAGGTATCTTGGTGAAAGAAGATACAATCGTTGAGAATCATGAATTTCTTGCTTGTCCTTCTCCTTGTCCCACTTGGGAAAATATTATGGAACAAGATAATGAGGTCATAGACACATTTCTAAAAATCACCTTACCCAGTCTCCATTCATCACTTGCTTGTGAGAATGTTTTAGTGAGAGATGATGAAATCATAGATAAACATGAATATCACATTTTTTCTATTCCCATGTGTCTCTCTTCTCCTAGGGAAAAAATTATTGAACAAGAGCGCCATCATTGATAAGCAAAAAAATCCAACAATTGATAACTCCCTTACTTGCGATGAAGTCATTTTGGAAGAACCCACCTTTGAATGTCATGAACATCTAGTTTGTAGTTTTCCGAAAACCTCTCCTACTAGGGAGTATATCATGGTGGAAGAAAATGTGAAAATTGACACATGTCTTTCAAACACTAGTAATGAGGCTTCCTTCGATGAAGATGATGAAGTGACATTAGACTCCTCTTCACTAAGAGATCATAAAAATAAAGATAATTTTGTTGAGGTTATGAGGACACAATTGGGATCTCCTTTAATTAGTGAGCCTCCTAAGTCAGCTCCCATTAGTGAACCACATAAAACTAAAATAAGAGATCTCTTGAATTCTATAATGCAACTTGATAGTATCAATGTTTCATAGTGATCGCGTTATAATACCATTTCTTAAACATGTAGGAAACCACTAACCACTCCAACTTCATTATCATTGCCTCAACATATTCCACCTAGTTCTCCTCATTGGGTGCTGCCACAATAGTGGTTTACAATTTCTAGGAGATCCTGATTTTTACTAAAATAACATATTTTTAGAAAATATAATGATTTAAGCCTTGAAATGTTCAATTTAAAGGATTAAAATTGAAGAGGGTTTGATCAAACCACCTTAGACCAAGCCCCCTTAGATAGAACCCCACTAGTTTTAAACCATACTATTAATGGAGTCTCCTTTACACCTATCAAAATGCTGATAAAAAACCACTTTTGATTTACCTTTTGGGGGATCAAGTGAATTCATTTAAAATTTTTTTTGTAAGTATGTAGTCCTTATTACAAGCTTCCAGAAAAGTATAATTTTAATAAAATTTAATTTGATTATTATATTTATTTTTTATTTCTTGCGAATGTAGGTATTTCACCAAAAATCAATCTCTATGTTCTGTACATGTGGAAAAATAGTAGATTATAAAAAAAAATTGAAAAATATGAGTGCACTAGATATTGAAGTCATTGATCCAACAAAAAAATAAAAAATGAATTTCAATACATACAAAAAAAGTTATGCGTTATACGGTTGCATTGTGTTTGAATTGTAATTGGTTTGACTTCAAATCTTAATTAAAGAAAAAATATTGAATAAAAAATGATTTAACCAAGTGGAAGCACTAGATATCAGAGTTACAAATCTAAATTCAAAAGAATTAGAATTTTATCCTTCATGGAAAAAAAGTTATGCGTTATACGGTGAGTGTCACTTTTTAAAAATGTTGTTTTCTAAAAAAACTAGTTTTCGAGGGAGATGGAAAAATAAGTGCAATATGATTTCAAAAAATTTGAAAAAAATATATTTAAAATCTACAAACAAAATTTCACGAAACTCTAGTTTGCATCATCTTCAAATTCTTCACAGTTTAGCTGCTATAGGTGCTCGAAAGTGAAGATTTAGTTAAAAAAATTATTCTAGTGTCTAGTTTGGCCCAAAACTGTAAACCACTATTGTGGGATCACCCATGTTCACCTTTACATAATTTTTTTGAATTCCTTAAAATGAATCCCACTAATATCCATATGGCATCTTGTTCAAACATCACCTACATACAATTGGTTATTTCAAGAAATGTTGCAAATAAAATAGGAGATCCAATCTTCTATGAAATTAAATGATGTAACATCCTCCTTTGACTGTATGCAATTCACATAGTGAGAAATCACATTCCCTAAACATGAATTACCATCACTTGAGATTAAAAAAAAATTAAGCCTTAATGATAAAGGTGATCATTAATGAAACCATAGTTAGGTGCACTCTCATAGACAATGAAGCAGGTCTTAATGTTTGTAGAATTGACATCCTAGATAAAATTGGAATGGAAAAGAGGCTTATTCAACTTAATGATGTTAATATTTATGGTTTTGACAATCTTAATATTTAAGAATCCTAAATAAGATTTGTGTTCTCATGAAAACGTCAATCCTTCTTAGAAGCGTAAACCACCCTCATTCAAATTAGAAGATTGTTATGTTATTGGATACAAAATCCCTCCTAAAGATGGATAGAATGAAAACACAAATTAAAATGATAGAGAATAAGTGAATTATATACATGTGTATGCTGAATACTAAAATAGTTGATTTAATCTATAAACCAAAATCAAAATTTTAACATAACATCAATGATGCCTTTCTTAAATGAAAGAACATGCAAAAATGTAAACTAAACTATGAAAATCCAAAGCACATGCATTCAAAATAAAACTAACTCCATTGTTCTCATGTTCACCAAGATCTTGATTTATGCATTTCGTGCTCTCAGATTTTCATAAGTGCAAGTGCAACAAGAAGCTTTAATGAACGAAAGAGATGATTGTATGATTGGAATTGAATCTCCATATATTTTTTGGTGAGAAGGTAGAGGATTTATATAGATTTTTTCCTGGGGTAAATTCAAGTTGTGGGAGATATGTGGGATAAAAGAGTGAAATGGATATTATCATAATTATCCCATATTGCTTAGTCAAATGAAATTGATTGAAATGAGAAAGATAAATGAGTGGATTTATGATATAAAGAGGGTTTGAAATTATTTTTAAAGTGGATTTGTTAATTTAAATGAATGATACTCTCTTGATCGATGTCATAAGGTGTTCCTTTATTTTTTGACAAATATATCACTTGCTTAGTACAAGATGTCATACGTACACAAGACTCTTTAGATTATGAGAATTTGTACTCGCCTTTACAGGAGTGTGTAAAATATATCAAATTCAAATCATAAGTGTTTTGCATGATGAAATTAATATTAATTGAGGACTTCTATGTTTGTTCCAAAGGATAACAATCAAGAACACTAGTGTCTATCAACTCAGGATGCACTACTATTAAAGTCAACTTAGAAGAATCTTTTGTAAGAGTGTTGATATTGATCAAAGGCTTGTTTGCTTCTTTTGAGGGACAATAACCAAGACCACTAGTCTTTTCTTGCATGTGAGGCTCTATAGGGACACAAATACCTTGTTCTCTAGCACCACATCCTTTTCCACTATATCCAAGTTGCTTCATAAGTTCATACACTTTTCCATAAATCTTTTTCATTTCTTTTGAATTCAGTGGTTGTTCATAGTCAAGTTCATCAAAGTTTGTTGTGTAATTTGTTTCATTTTGTAAAGTGATTGAGGTGGATTATTTTGAAGGGTCTTCCAAATTTTGTGTTGACATTACTACTTTTTCTTTTCCATTTTCAGAGTCTTTGTTTATGATCTTGTATTCTCCCATGATTGTTGGTTCAAAATATAAGGAACCCCAATCATCTTCTAATAGCTTTGTGATTTCCTCAATATGTTTTTCTTTGTCTTTATGTTGCATGGGTTCTACTTGTGTAGTTTTTGTTAATTTTTTCAAAGGATTTTCCTTTTCGTTCTCAATGTTCAAACAACTGTTTGGTTTAGGGTCATCTTCGAGTGTGTACACTTTGTTTTCGTAGAATACTTCATTACGTGATGAAGAGTAGAAGGTACCTCATTCATTGCATGAATCCATGGTCCGCCTAAAAGGAGATTATATGAAATATCATGAGCCATAACATGGATCATTGTTTCTAATGTGACCTTTTCATCTATAATAGGAAAAGTGATCACACCAAGTGATTGTTTTCCTACATTTTCAAATTCCTTAATAGATAAAGAGTCAGGTTGAATTTTTGATTTATCCATGCCAAGATTATCCAAAAGGGATACATTACACACATTAAGGTCAAATCCATTTTCAATGAGGGTTCTTTTTATTCCCAACCTATTATGTATAGATATTATCACGAGAGGATCATTTTTTATTTGCACTTCCAAAGGAGGGAGGTCACTTTGGTGGAAAATAATGTCAGCATTCATTCCTTGAATCAAGGTTGTTATGCCAATTGGTTGCACACTAGAAGGGATAGGAACTTGTTGTAAAGCATTTTGAATCATGTTATGATAATGAGGGGATGCTTAAATAAGGTCCCATAATGATATCTTAGTACAGGAGTGTTCTTAAGTTGTTCAACAAGATCGTACTCCTTTCCACTTTATGAAAGAAAGTGAGGAGGACTTGGTAAGATAGAATTAGACAATCAGAGGGATCTTGAAGGTGTTTTTCTTGGTCATGGATTGTTTCTAGTGTTATATGTATGAGAAATGGTATTATAATTCAATTTCTACAAAAAAATATTCTTATTTGGGTAAAGGATAAGTTTGATTTTTTTTCAGTTTGAGGTTTGTGTGAAAGTGGGTAAAGAATTAGAGGGTTCAAATGATGTCCCACAAGGTACGTAACGCCCCGCCGTGCGAACCCCAAAGGAACTAATAACAACGTAACAATTTTTATTTTTTTTAAAGAATATAATAAACATACTTAAGTATATTAACATAACAATGTATTAAGTTACACGACTAATTCCAATGGGGTACACGAAGTGACATTACAATTCTAACCTATAACCAAGACAACAAATTAAACAATAGTTAAACAGTTACATAAATTTATTCATTCCCATTTCACCATTTAAAATACCTATTAACCAATGACCATATTCATAACATATGTACATATGACAATGAAAGATACTAAAAATATATGAGGCATTTACATTACCACAGATATAACACAACTTAACACAACTATAACCAATGATCGTTCCTGAATAAATACATGGCCTGAATATACATTACATCCAAATGATAGAAGAATACAATTGACTATTAATACATCTCAACAACCACATATACAATTTACAACAAGGTCATCCCAACACGTGTGGGAGACAATACATTAATGAATACATTACATCTGAAGTATAACATACATCTATCTGGTACAAGAATTACTAGATCATCAACATCCTCCAAAAATTCTGCAATAAAAGATACATCTGCAACAAAAAGGGAACCCAATGGGGTGCGAAGCACATTCCACCCAACCACCCCCGTGCTGGGAGTAGGCAAGGAAGGGTCCCCGACCAAGCATGCCTAACAATAACAAAGACTAACTCCAAATAGACAACTTAACATCAAAGACCACTTAGAAACTCAACAACGACAAATCCAATGGCACAACAACAAACCACTTCAGAACATAACAACAAGTCATAATCACAACATCAATGAAACTCAAGACATAATATCAAAGACTGTTTCCAACAATAACCAAAGCAAAATCAATCAATCACTTAACCACTACAGACACAATATCACTAAACAACTACAATCACAAAGTCACTTAACAACTACAAACACAATATCACTTAACACAAGGTTACAATGCTTCCAGAGAACAAAGATCATGAACATCGCACAATAACTAATTAGCTGTTGACATGGGAAGAGTGTCATGCATAAATTGCCATGAGTTACCCTGGCTCAACCTTCCTAGGCTACCGGACCCCCATCTTGGGTTACCCTGGCTTGCCTCTACCGGCCCCGGACCCTCACGCAAAACTATGTGTCCCATCTCATCTCGAGCCTTATCATTCACTTGCTTCATGAGAGAGACATTCTTTATCTTTATTAGTGTGAAAGATCCCCATTAATTATTTTAGATTATCACTTAGTTAAACTCTAGGTGAGTTACCCTGGCGCCCCTTTGTGTGTCGGACCCCCACAAAGAGCCACTCTCCTATCGACAACACACAAGGTACAATATCACAATAAGTAACTAGACAACATATCCTCTCCAATCCAAGGAGGAAACAAAACAAGGAAACTCACTCCGAACACTGGAGGAAACCAAATATGAAAACACACTCCTTCCAAAGGAGGTACAAATCACATTACCCTCTCCTATATCTCTGGAGGCACAAATCCCCATTTGTGGAAACCAGGTACAACATAATAGTACAACTCTACACCATTCCCAAGGCGATTCACAAATTGAACCTCTACACAAAACAACCCACTCTAGAGAACTTCTCTGGAAGACTTACATAGACCCTTAACCCCATTTTCCCAACACGGAGAATAAAAGAAACATGACAGAAAAGCATTCCAAGCAACTAATTATCCAATGTTAGGGTTTCCTAAACCCAGTCAAATACAGTTTTCAATCTTGCATTTACTCAATCAAATACACCAAATTTATTTCCCAATCATTTACTCTAAACTTCACAATTAACTTCCCTAATCAAAGCATTCCAATAAATAAAGTCATCAACTCGAAAGAAATCCAATTTAATTCAACTCACCTAATATATTCCTAATTTGCACAACTATATTAAACATTGCAATTTCTCCTATTCTTATCATATTAAAAATCATATTTACAACAAAACAACACTATTAACCAAATGTTCATATATACACAAATAATCATTTAATAAAATTAATATAATCCAATTACAAAATTATTTTATAAAACCAATTTAAATTAAATCACAGTCGAATATTATAAACAAAAAAAAATTGAATTAAAACTCAATAAATATATATATATATATATATATATATATATATATATAATAAATATATATATAAATAATATATAATATATATATATATATAATAAAAATATAAAATATAAAATTTATTTTATAAATCAAATTTGAATTAAATTAAATTAAATTTACAAACTCTAAATAAAATTATGAATTTTTTTTAAAAAAATAGAATGAACTTAATACACAACATTACACACGGGCCCCACGCAGTAGTAGGTACTGCGTACCTCCCAAAGGGTAGCGTACCTCCCAAGGGAGGCCGCAGTCCCATGACTGCACAGTGCCTTGGGGTCGGGGCTGGTACGGCTACCGCCGTCCACTCCCCTTCCCCAAATTTAAAATACTTTCACTTATAAATTTTGTTTTATAATTTTATTTTTATATATATTATTCTAATTTCATTTAAATTTTCAATGCACTTTTAATTTTATTTTTCTCATATCTATATAATTTGTACTAAAAACGACCTCGAAACCTATCAAATTCATAAATATTCTGAACATAAAAATTCGTAAAACATATATATATAATTTATTATTTTCCAGAATGAAATTAACCCAATACCCAGATTTAAAATATATACATATATCTATTTTATTCAATATTCTTAAATACAAACTATATATATATATTTTTAAGGTTTTCTGTCACGGAAAACAAGAACGTACAGAACAATTACTCATTTATTTAATTTAATTTATATTAAAAAATTTCAAAAGATAGGACAAGAATTTCAATAAGAAGGTAAGCAATTTATTTGTATGTAAACCCGTAAATACATATATATTATTTTATTTAATTTTTAACTATATATATATATATATTTGAAGATTTTCTTTAAATTTACAGGCACAGATTTCGAGGACATACGTAAATATATATTATTTTAAAGAAGATATGGTATTTAATGTATATATCTTGCCAGAATAAATTATAAAAATTATCAATATGATCAAGAAATCGATTTTCACTAAAACCCAAAAAGGATAGAGCATAAAGTTTTTATTTCCACAATAATTGATTTACTTTTCAAAACAATAAATTTCTCTACCAAATTATATTGAAGAATTTTGAAGGGATTTTGCTAAAATTTTCTACAGAAGATTTCGAGGGTTTTATTACAACGAGTTTTCAAATCCTAAAACTTCATTCAAACAATTTTCGAAAACATAGCAACCAGATTTGTTTACAGATCTACAAAGTATTAATAATTTAAAAGGAGAAAACCTGAAGTCCTTCGTCTGAAGAAGAATCTCTCTGTAGCCTCCTCTCGATCTCCTCCTGCCGCTCTCTTCTCCAATCCAACTTTTCTTCAGAACCACAATAATTTTACCAGAAAACACCAAAATCCAAAACTATCTTTCTTTTTCAGATTCAGAACAACAGAGCAAAACCTGTGTGTGTGAATCCCTCTCTCATAAAAATAATAAATCAAAGATAAAGATTCAATAAAGCTCTTCCGCTTTCTTTTTCAAAAAGCCTCTTTTCTTATTGGTCCTTTTCCCAGCTTTTATAAGCATAACTTATCTACAATTTTAATTAGAAATAATTTATTTAAATCAAGATATTATCCTCACATGATCTTCTAATATAATATTAATAAAAAAATAATATCTAATTATTCTCAACAATATTAATTTAATTTTAATTTCTTGCACTTTAATTAATTAAATACCTTTTTAATTTACAATATATTTAAATTTAATATTCTTCTAACTCTCAATTAAATTAAATAACAATGCAACATTAATTAATTATTTTATGAAATACGATTAATTAATTAAACACTAACCAAGAATTAAATAAATACTCAACAGTCAAACTACATAAAGACAAAGACAAAACTTCTGTCATAACACAACGACTCACAATAGACGACGGACTTGGGACGGGGACACTTCCAAGCCTACTCCCTTTTTCAACATTTTACCCATTGGGTTAATTTATTGCTTGCCCTGTCCTGCCGAAGCAAGTGGAAATGAGACTTATTCCTGCAATCCTGCATCCAAATAAACGTCAAGTAGCACATGTATATATATATAGTCAAACATCCTATCATGAGAAGGAATTGCAGTGTAGCAGGGCACTCGTGAACGAGTGATGCTACACTATCCTCTCACCTAATCTATTCTAACAATTATAATATCAATGACGAGCTAACATTTCTAACCAAATTGATCATAAGATAACATGATACTTAACTACTGCATCATAACTAATTATTAACCATTGCATTATAAAATAATACTGAATTCAAATAACATGATCACCACAGAATCATCATATCGACATACATACATTAATGAACAACTTTTTGAATAAACAATAATCCAATCAACACACAGAGTATCATAAATCATATTAATATCACAAGCAACAATTAACTAAACTATGCATCTGCACACACCAAGTCGGTGAATGAATCACCAACAAAAATCAGTATCATGCTAACACACAAGAGAAACCAATAGTAGCAAATAGTATAAGAAATATGGGGGTATTACAAGGTATGAAGGAGGTCCATTAATCAAGGGGGGTCTAACAAACACTTGTGCATTCATAACCCCAATGGCATTGGTTTGATGTATTTCTAATAAAGGGAAATCTTGTGTCATCTCTTCACCATCATCTAAGGAAGTTGAAATGTTGTCATTTTCTTCCACCATGATATCTTCCCTAAGAGGAGAGTTTTTAGGGGGAAAAAAACTAGATGTTCTTGGCATTCATGCATCACATCTGAACATGAGTCCTCTACTTATATCTAAAATCTTATAAAAACATATTATCATTTTATTGTGGTTAGGGTGGTCAAACATACACCTACTTCTTATTTTTTCCCTGAAATTTAAGTACTACTACATTGAAATTTTAAATTTTCACCAAATAGATTTTTTATTTTTTTAAATAACCTAGTAGTTCAGAAACTACATTTAATTTTCTATAGATTATATTCTTACATATTTTGGAAATAATATAGATAACTTGTTAAAAATTTTACGTCAAGTTGCCTAACTTTGATTTTTCTGAATTTTTAGCCACTTAAGGGCCTATTTTTTCTATTACGGTCTTTCCCATACCCATGACTTCATCGCAAGTAGGGGAATGGTCAATGGTTGAATTATATTGTTTATCAATGATGGAATTCTCTTGTTTAGTAATAATTTTCTCAGTGGGAGAGAGACACATAAGATTCTCATGACTTGTATTTTCTAACATCAAAGTATCTTCTTCACAACTAGGAGAGATACTAGGAGAAGAACACGTATAATATTCATGATCATTTATATTTCAATCATTTTCCCCCTAATGTGTTCCAAAATTGGATAGGTAGGGGAAGGAACATAAAGAGGGTTGTTATAGATCTTAAATATTTTATCGTCTAACACCAACAATAAAGATTTTTCATGTCAGGTTGTTATAGATCTTAAAGATTGTTCATGTCAGGTTCACCAAAATGAAATGTATGAAATAGGGTTCCATCATTTTGGAAGATGGAACACATAGAGGAGAATGAGACCCTCCTATTTCACTAACATAACATTCAAAGATACCCCTAAAGGTCTCAATCTAGGGAAGAAATGAAGGAGAGAGATCTTGCAATAGGGTGTCCTAGGGTATGATATGAGACAAAAGAGGGGTTCACCACCAAGCTAGGGCTTAGAAATACAATAAATTAATGTAACATACAAAGTACTAGGGTGATCCCACAATACTAGTTTACAATTTTTGGCCAAACTGGACACTAAAAAATTTTTTTCTAACCAAATCTTCACTTTCGGGCACCTATAGCAACTAAATTGTGAGGAATTTGAACATGATGCAAAATAGTGATTTGTGAAATTTTGTCTATAGATTATAAATATTATTTTTTCAAAAAAAAAAGAATTAGATGTCACTTCTTTTTCCATCTCCTTTGAAAACTAGTTTTTTTTTTTTTCAGTAAACAACATTTTTAAGGAGTGACACTCACTACATAATGCATAACTTCTTTTTCATGAAGGATGAATTTATATTTTTTTCAAATTTAGATTTGTAACTATGATATCTAGTGCTTCCAATTGATTTTGTACTGTTTTATTGAATATATTTTCCTTAATCAAGTTTTGAAGTCAAACCAATTACAATTCAGACATAGGCGAACTGTATAATGCATAACATTTTTTGTAATTCTTTTTTTTTTGTTTGATAAAGAACTTCAATATCTGGTGCACTAAATTTTTTCAAAAAAAATATTGATAATCCACTCTTTTTCCACATGTGCAGAACAAATAGCTTGATTTTCGGTGAAAAACCTACATTCACAAGAAATAAAAAAAATATAATAATAAAATTAAATTTATTTAAAATTATACTTTTTTGGAAGCTTATAATAAGGACAACATACTTATAAAAAAAAAATTAAATGAATTCATTTGATCCCCAAAAAGGTAAATCAGAAGTGGTTTTTATCAGCATTTTGACAAGTGTAAAAGAGACTACGTTATAGGTATGGTTTAAAACTAGAGGGGTTCTATCCAAGGGGGTTTGATCTAAGGTGGTTTGATAAAAAAATCTTCAATTGGAATCCTTTAAATAGAAATTTTCAAGGCTTAAATCATTATATTTTCTAAAAATATGTGATTTCAACAAAAATTAAGATATCCCAAAAATTGTAAACCAGCTTTGTGGGATCACCCACTATGCAAAAACTAACTAAATGACCTAGGAAATGAAACTGAAATGCAAAATAATGGACTAAGAATGAACAAATTTTCACCTAGAAGATGAATGAGGTCAGAACAAGCTTGAAAACCCTGAAATCTTATTGTTTGATGCCCATTGGGACTCATACACTACTCTGGGAAATTTAGTCCCAAACTAGGCATTTTGTGCCAAAACTAGAATTTGACAATGTATGATCTAAATCTCCTAAAACCTGAAAAATTTCATTACTAGGACTCATATGCCCAAGGTAGTGATTTAGTCCCAGTGCTATGGTTTGGCTCAAATTCTGGTATTCTCTGGAAATTCCATGTAGCTTTCTTCCTGTGAAATCTCTAAGTCATAAACCTTTAATTCTAGCCTATAGGAGACTTTCCATGATCTTGCAAATAAGGTGAGAACTCAGAGAACTGTATTCAATTTTGTAACTTAGTCTTCTAAGATCCTTCAATCTCCAAGACACCTATATCTACAATAACACATGTAGAGAAAGAAAAACTTATTGATTGTTAGGGAATAGGGGTTTTCCTTGGTCAAACCTATTTTAGGTAATTAAACCAAATAATGATATAATAAAATAAAGACATGAAAATATGAAACATGAACAATGATACCTTGAATGATGTGTTGTAAATTTTCAATCTAACATGAAGTGGCCATGAATGATGTAGATCTAGATAAAGAAATAAGTGTAGAAAAATGCTTAATCTTGGATCTTGAATGCAACATCACATCACTAGCTCAACAACATGCTTGAGGATTGATAACCTTGGCATGATCATGGATCTTGAATTGTTGCAAAAATTGGTGAAGAATTCTGCCCTTGAATGCTTTAGAAATGCACTTGTAAACTCTCTTCATGCTCTTGTAGATTCTCATAAACATAAACTTCCTATTATGGATGCTATCCTGAAAGTCTTAGGTCTCTTGTAATCTTTCTAGGTGAAAAATGAGTGAAATAACCTTGTATTTATACTTGTTTATGCCAAATTTCTTGAAATTACAACACTACAAGTAGACATCAGATCTAGGAGGATAAAGCCCAATAATAATTTGAATTAAATTTTATTTATGAACACACAAGACTCACACTCTAGAAGTGGCATGTGAGTCCCATTAGGCCTAACTATGGAACACATTTTTCAAAAATACTTAAAATGATGCAAAATTAGGATCAGGGCCCAAAAACTTAGGTGGGACTCATACGCCCAAGGTGGCGTATGAGTCATAGATCACTAAGTCCAGGCCACACAATCTCAAAAAATCTGAATTATGATTAGATGTTGGTTTATGTCAGGATTATCCTCAAAAAGATGTATTAATTAAGGCTTGTGGATGCAAAATAAGGCCAAATAAGGCATAAAGAAGCCCCATTAACAATTAAAACCCTAGATTAGTGTGAAAGTGTGGTACAACACTTTATGACACCTAAAATAAGGTAAAATTAGGTCCATTTAGTTTACAAGGGTACTAAACTTAATCTGAAGGTGCAAATAAATACACTTTTAAACATTAAATTAAGGGAAAATTAGATCTACTTAGCTTAAAAGTGCCTAAAATCCAATGTGAATGTAGAAAATACATTCCAACACTAGATCAAGGTGACATTAGGTCAATTTTAATGTCAATGGTTCCAAAATTAAGTAAAAGGGATACTTTTTCCATTGCCATAACTTGATGACTTGTAAGCTTGCTAGGTGAAAGTATGTGAAATAACCTTTTATTGATACTTGTTTATGCAAAATTTCCAGAAATTACAACACTAAAATCTAACATCAGATGCAGAAGAATAAAATCCAACTGATAATTTTAATTTAAATCAAGTCTAAGCTAAGCATGACTCATACACCAATTGTGGTGAATGAGTCCTAGTAGGCTAAGCTTGGGACACATTTTTCAAGAAATACTTAGTTTAATGTGAGATTGAGATTCAAGCCCCAGAACTTAATTGGAACCCATACACCCAAGGTGGCGTATGAGTCCTAGATCATTGAATCTAGGCCATAAAATCCAAAATCATTAAATTCTGATTGGTCACTTGATATATGTCAAGATTAGCCTTAGAAATATGCACTAATCAAGGCTTGTGAATGCAAAATAGGACCAAGTAAGGCATAAAGAAAACCAATTTTAGTAGGGAGGACCTAAAAAAGTGTGATAATGTAGAGGGATACATTTTTATACACTACATTTAGCCCCCACTTTAGTGATAAGATGAACCTGCTTCAAACTCACACTAAAGTAGACAAAACTTGTATTTAGATGGGTTAAAACATACCAACACTACTAGGATAGGACAAAAACAATCAAGAGGGGTGATCAAGCCCCAGGATCAAGATCCTATGGCAAACCAACATAGGAAAAAAAGAAAACCATGAAAATGATGTAAGAAGCAACAACAAGGCACAAGAATACATTTCCAAAGAAAAAGAGAAGAAAATAAAAACAAACAAAAAGGGTTGGATCAAGCCTGGACCATTTATCCCATACACAGTGGATCAAATCTATGATTTTTGTTTAAGAACATTAACAAGTGGAACATGATGTCCACTATGCAAACTAATGCATGCTTGCAAAGGCTACTAGAACATCAGGTCATCCACTAGGTGAGCCCCCAATGAGACACATATGCACACAACCAATATGCACTCACACAGAGAAGCAAGTGGCTATGGGAAAGTCACGTGTAAGTTTTGCTATCATACTTACATCCATACCAAAGCTATACCTCTTGATAAACTTGATAAGGCACCACATAACACAAACAATAGGATTCATGAGGCTTTAGAAAAAGTTTGTATGATTGATAATCATGAACGAACAAGATGGCTCCACGGGAAAGCAAAGTTTGTTATACAAGTGGGCCATATAAAAAATATTGTAAATGAAAAATAATGTAAGGTACATTCAAAGTAGTTTTTCTTAGTTCATGTAAGGTCTTAACTTAGGGAACATCATGTCTAATGTCTCCAAGAGAGGACCAATCAAAGAATAAAATATTTGCAACTTAGGGGATGCAGTGTGTCATATCAATCCACAAAAAGGAATATAATATGCTAAGATAGATCATTCTCTAGAAGGAAATCACACCCAATGACACCACAAAGTGAAAGAAATATCACATGAAGTAAGAAGACTACACAATGAAACATGAGTTGAAAAAGAATAATGCCAACATGTATAGCCCCACTTTAAAAAAATTGCTAAACACCATGTTGTGAGAAATTAAAGTAGCAAATGATCAATGCTAACAATAAACAGGATATGAGAGCTTATTTGGAAATCCCTATGCAAATTCATATATTTCCAAATGAAGCTATGTTATGAAAAGGGGTTTCCCCCAAAATAAAATCCCAAGCACATAAGGGATCAACAAATTTGAGGTCATTATGTCTTTGCTACAATGTTTTTAGAGAGCTCAAAACTGTCATCATTCCCCAAATACTCATGGAACAAGAAGAATGGCATAGAGACAGTGAAAGAAAAGAAAAATCCTTCAAATCAACAAGGAAGATACCTAAATTTCTTGATGCCTTGTGTCATCCCCAAAAGGAAAAGGAAAAAAGAAAAAAGAAAAAATAAGATAAAGAAAAAGCTTTTGGGTCAAAATAGAAGAGACCTAAATGTATTGATTCCTTGTGTCATCCCCAAAAGAAAAACACAAGACAAACAAAAAGATAAAGGAGAATATTTACAACATAGAGAAGAATGTAGGTACAAATAGAGAAATATCATAAAGAGAGAAGTACATCAAATAGAACTATATGGGGGATCACAATATGCACACGCAATCAAACTAAAGAAACATGAAAAAAAAACAAGACTAGTAAGGCACATGTGAGTCAGCGTATTAGCAAGTCATCTACATCCCGATTGTGTTCATCGTATATAGAAGGTGGAAAACTAGCCAATGGGAGAATAGCAAGTGTCGAACTAGGGTCATTACCAAGTTCAACACTCTTCCTAGGAGAATTTTCATTTAAGCTCATAGAAGAGAAAAACAATGTATTCAATTCATTATGTACTTCTTTGTTAATCTTAGCAACCTTATCATCATCATCCAAATTAATCACAATGAGAGTTCAAATGATAATTTCTAAAGAAGGTTTTAGCTCCTATTGTGGTATGTGATCATGTTGTTGTAGTGAAGAGGGAGACTCGTCATGTATTGCTTTAGTCAAGTTTGGATGTTGATTTTCATTGTTGTTTTCTTCATTTAACCTTCGAACAAGAGCACGATTCTTACACCTATTCCCTCTAGAATTTCTTTTTCTTTTACTATGATTGTTAGGTTACATTTTTGTAGGAGTGGGTTTATCAACCATGGGTTTCTTTTCTTCCCTAGGGGGGAAAAAGGGAATCATTGAAGGTTGTTCAACCACTTTCTCTTTAGCTTTGTAAACTTCTTTTATATGCGGAGGTATGATGAGATTGTTTTCATTATCTCTTGGTCTCTTATAGGAAATAGGAAAAGGATCTATCTTAAGTTGGTCTTAGCTATTTGGAATGTCCTTAGGTTCAATCATAGTTTATTCAAGGATAGGAGGCTTAGTTATAGGTTGAGGCATGTTTCTAAAGGATAGTTTTCCTATGCATTTCGCCTTGAAATTTTGATAAAATTTGAAAAAGGAGTCTTCTCAATATTTAATAGGCTCCATAGGCTTGGGCTAAAATAAATTTAATGAAAAATTCCCTTGGGAAGAAAAAGGATTGAAGCAACTATGGTGTACAGTGAAAATTTCATTGTCAAAGGGAAACTTTAAGCATTTATGTGCAATTGATGGGACTACTTCCCTAGAGTGTAGCCATGGATAACCATTATGCATTTTTATCCATGCTTTCAATTTATCATATGTTTCTTGATAGAGTTCATGCATGAGTAAGAATTCCTAAGTGATCACATTCTCTCCATAAATGGGATCAATTAATATCCCATTAGTGGGCTTGTCATTGATTTGGTTGGCTATGTAAAGAGGACCATCAAGTACATTTTTAATTATATCTTTAGATGAGAAAGCAATGTCAAGATTCTTTTTAGTTCAACCCTTACAAGGTTGAGTTTCGATCAATGCAATAAAACATTTTTCAATAGTATCCATAGGACCTTGTTCAATAGTATCCATATGATCTTGTTCAATTGTTTCCATAGAAACTTGTTAAACTGTATCCATAGGACCCTTTCAATAGTATCCATGTTGTCATCATCCATGTCAACATTCATCACATCATTCTTCATAGTTTCACTAGCTTTGAAAAATGAAATGTTATGATTCGGCATAGGGTTGGTGAAGATTTGAAAGTTTTGGTAGTGAGGGGCAATGAACTTATTTCCTTGATCATTAACACATCCAATTTGAAGTCTATAACGCCCCATTGCGCAAACCCCAAAGGAACAAGTAAAAATGCAACAATTTTTTTTTAAAGAACATAAGGAATGTACTTAAGTATTTCAAAATAACAATGTTCTAAGTTGCACAACTAAATCCCTTGGGGTACACGAGGTGACATTACCAAACTAACCCATAACAAAGATAATAGATTAAACATTAAATATTCAATTCCGTATCCATTCATTCACATATCACCATTTAAAAACATCCATTAATGATAACCACATTAATAAGAGTAATCCATATAAAACCATACATGAAAATCACAAATAAATTAATCATGAAGATATTAAGTATATATATTTACACAGATACAACATAACATTAACAGTACTTACAAATGGTAGTTCACAAATGATTACATGGTGTGATAATACATTACATAAGTCTGGTAGTACATCACAATAATCACATATAAGAAAATTACATCAAGGTATTCCCAACACACGTGGGAGTGATACATCCATAAATGAAATACATCTGGTAACATATGAATCCTAGATCAACAACATTTGCAAAACCCTACACTGAATGGTATAATTGCATCCAAGGGGACCCAATGGGGTGCGTAGAACGTTCCACCCAACCACCCCTGTGCTGGGAGTAAAAAAGGAAGGATCCCCAACCATGTACATCTAAATAGTAAACACTATACTAAAATCCAGACAAGGGTAACATAATATCAAAAAACCACTCAGAAAACTAAACAACGATAAATCACCAAAACATAACAATAGACCACTTCCAGAGGATTTCAATAAAACAACTCAAATGGAATGCTATAGGAGAGTGTCATCACATGGCCTTACATGGATTATCCAAACAACCTATCACAAGGTGCTTCCTCCATCTATGGTTCTCCTGACAGCCTATCTCAAGGTGCCACTCCACAGGGTTACTCATGTGGAATCATTAACCTCTCATGAGGACAAGACAATGATCATGCCAACCACGGCCTTCTTGGCCCACCTTTATCCTATGATAGCATTAACAGGCATACAAGGCATCCATAATTATCTTGATTAATTTTTAACTACCCACCCCCTATTTAATTACTTCAGTTATCACTGATTACTCTTATTCTACGTGGGTTACCCTAACAAACCCCTTGTGCATTGGCCCCCACTTAGAGCCACTCTCTCTAGACACCCAAAACATAAAAGTCTAACACCAAGGAGTTGTACTACAAGAACACTAAACCAACAAGTGGAACATCCACGAGGCAAAACCATCTTGCCAAAATCACATGAAACACATCCATAAAATGGTACAATCCATGTGTAAACTCAAATCACAACCATAGTCAAAACATAGGCCAAATGTCAAATTACAAGATAAAATATAAACATCAGTATCCCCACCTCTGGAAGTCCCTAACAATAACTTAAGATCCTATAGAAGAATAAACTAACCCAAGGGTTTTCCCACATGACACAAATCCAATAAAGACAAAACCACAATTGATTTAATGAATAATCTTGAGAGTAAAACAACACCTTACATTTCCATACACAATAATTTAACCAAGAAATAAATTAATTAATTACTCGAGAATATCAATTTAATTTAAATCACAAAGTTCATTTCTAATTTGCACGATTACACCATAACATTGCAACTTTTAAAATTATCTAATTAATTCTTAATCACAACACATAAAATCCTCTTTATATATATATATATATATATATATATATATATATATACATATATACGCTTTTATGTGTATATACATATATACATATATATGTATATATAAAATAAAACATATATTAAAATTTATGCATTTAAAATATTTAAAAAAAAAAACCTTTATATATCATTGTATATATCGCAGTAAATATATATATTTGTAAAACATAAAAATCAAATCAAATATCATCAAATTCATAAAGCCCATACATAGAATCCCCTATGCATTGTATACAAACAATAAGCATGTGTGGTGGCCACAACCCCCACATGGCTGTGTATAGCCTATCACATGGTGTCGTGGGTGGTACAGCCATAGCCGACCACCCACCCCCATACAATTTTTTTTTTTTAATTATATATCTATATTATATTCCACCAAACAAAACAAAATCCCAATATATATATATATTATTTATATGTTTTATTTCACAGAGAGCGTAGGTCAAAACCCTGCACACATATCTATATATATATATATATATATATAGAGAGAGAGAGAGAGAGAGAAAGAGAGATTCAAACAAATAATATAAATAAACTAGTTTTTATCAAACCCAATAGAAATCTGGGCATATAAATTCTACTCATAATAAAAATGATTTTCTTATCAAAACAATAATTTCATAACTAAATTTTATTGAAAATTTTTATAAGGTTTCACTATAGTTTCCTATAGAAGATTCAAGGGTTTATTACAAACAAATTTCAATCATAGAACCCTCTTTGAAAAATAGAGAAATTGATTTTCAAACTTGGCAGACAAGATTTTGTTTTCAAAAAAATAAATCAAAAGAAATAATAATTTAAAAGAACCTGGAGTCCTTTGTTTGAAGATGAATGCAAACACAATAGCCTTCTTCCTCTTTTGAAAGTAGAATCCCCTCTGTAGCTTGTTCTCCATTTCCTTCCTTCAGCTCATTTCTGAATCAATTTGCTATCCTTTTCTTATAGAACAATTTTCACAAAGAAACACAAAAAAAAACCTATATTTTTCTTTCAAAAAAAGCCAAAAAAAACATTATGTGTACAAACTTCCTCAAAATAAATAAATAAAAATAAACAAAGCTCTTCTTTTTCCTCAAAAATCCAAAACATTCATTGGTTCTTTTTCTTGCCTTTAAAAGCTCACACTTATCTCACAGATTTAATTAAAAAATCATTATTTTCATATGATATTATCCTCACAAGATATTCTCTTCTGATTTTCTAATTTTAATATCTTGAAAAAGATAATTTATAATTATTACCAACATTATTTATTTAAATTAATTACTTAGATCTTTCAATTAATTAAATAACTTTTAATTTACAATATTTAAAATTCAAAATTGTACAATTACTCCCAAATAATCATATCCACAAATATCATTAATTTATAATATATAAAATAAAGATAAATTAAATGGCAACTAACCATAATAAAATAAATAAACAACCACAAAACTGAGACAAGGAAAAAGCGAAAACGATGACACAACAAGACTCACAATGAGGTGATGGACTTGGGATGGGGACACTTCCTTGTCATCTCCCTTTTTTCAACATCGTTCTCGTTGGGTTAATTTAATGTTCGCCCTGTCTTGTCGAAGCAGGTGGAATCAAGACTTTATTACTGCAATTCCTACATACAAACAAACATCAAGTAACATGTAAATCTCCATTTTAGACACACTGTGAATGGAAATCACGGGGTAGCAAGGCGCTTGCAAGCGAGTGATGCTACTCTATCCTTTCCCCAAGACCCACTAACAAACACATCAGAAAACATAGCATCATAGAATCACAACCTCATCACATTTAATATTAAAGAAAACCATAGCATAAAAGAAAATCTAACCACCACATAATGTATCATAAATCATCATAATAATGTCAAGTGTAACAAACCAGCCAAACTATGAATCCACACATATCCAAGTCGGTGAACTAATCACCATCACAAACCAAGTATCAAACCAACACATAAGAGTATCAAAGAGTAACAACAACATGAGGGGTATTACATCCTCCCCCCCAGAACATGGCTTACTCCTAAATAAATATGGGTAAGCCTCTCTAATATGGGATGCATCCTCCCATTTCTGAAGTCTCGTCATTCAAGTCCCACTGAACCTACACCTGATCAATATCTCTACCCCTGAGGGCGAGTCTCCAACGCTATAGCACGGCCACGAGCTTGAGAGATAGCTTCCCATCCTCGACCTATAGAGCATTCCAATCAAGTATGTGAGTAACATCAAGAGAGTATGGTCTAAGGACTAAAACATGAAAAACATCATGAATCCACGACAAACTATGTGGCAAGGCTAGATGGTAGGCAACAAAAGAAATTCTTTCTAACACCTCGAACGGCCCTACAAAGTGGGGTGCAAGCATAGAACCCTTTCCATAACGAATATGGCTCTTCTATGGACATCCTCAAAGAAACACCCGCACACCAACTGCAAACTGTCAATCAACTCTATGTCCATCAACATATTTCTTTTGCCTATCTTGAGCTGCTACAAGGTGCTCCTAGATGCGAGCTACCTGTTGTTCCATATCTCAAAGCATTTCTGATCCAAGGAGAGCCCTATCCTCTAACTGATCCCAGCTCAAAGGGGTATGACAAGGATGACCATATAAAGCCTTAAAAGGAGCCATTCCAATTGAACTATGGTAACCATTATTATAGGAAAACTTGACTAAGTGTAGATAATCTTCCCAATGTGATTGTTGATCCATGGCATACATGCGGAGAATAGCCTCAAGCACTTAATTGACTCTCTTAGTCTAAAAATTTGTCTCAGGATGGTAGGCAGAACTAAAGTTCAATTGAGTCCCTAAGGACTACTGCAAAGATGTCCATAGCACAGATGTGAATAAAAAATCTCTATTAGAAATGATTCATTGTGGTAACCCATTCAATCGAACAATATCTTCCAAGAACACCCTGGCCACCATAGAAGCATTATAGGAAGATCAGATAGCAGAGAAATGGGCTACCTTGGTCAGTCTTTCCAAAGTGACCATGATAGTGTCATGTCACCTGGAAGACATAGGCAAGACGACAATAAAATCCATAGAGATAATGTCCCACTTCCATTCTGGAACAAGATGAGGCTATAACAAATCTACCTGATGATGATGCTTAGCCTTAACCCTATGACATTCTAGACGTCTAGCCACAAAATCGGTGATATCATGCTTCAAACCTACCCAAAAATATAGTGAGTGCAAATCCGTATACATTTTCTTAAGTCCAGGATGTGCCGAATAAGGTGCCCGATGGGCTTCAGTCAAAGTTAGGGTACGAAGACCCTCTGTAGGAGGTACATACATTTGGCTTGCATAGCACAAGACACCATTAGAATCCAATGAGTATCAAGAAAATTTTCCTTCCAGAGTTCTACCTGACTTGATTTTAGATTTCACCTCTTGATACCAATTGTCTGAGGAGAGAGCAGTGAGGATCTGACTCCTCAAATCAACCTCGAGAGCCACTGCAAAAATCTCATGTCTACGCTAGATCAAAGCATCTACCACTACATTCTATTATCCCTAGATATACTTCACTTCAAAATCATATTCGCACAAGAATTCCATCCACCTTCTATGTCTTGCATTCAGGTTCAGCTGCGTAAAGATGTATTGCAAACTACATTGATCTGTATGCAACTTGAATTGATTCCTTAAAAGGAAATGTCTCCATCTTAGCAGAGCATGAACCAAAATGGCCAACTCAAAATCATGTGTGGGGTAGTTCAATTCATGATCCTTAAGTTTCTGGGATTCGTACGCAATTAGTCGCCCTTCTTGCATCAAAACGGCCCCTAAGCCTTCCAAGGAAGCATTTCTACATAAGACAAACTCCCTCATAGGATCCGGTACTGCCAAAATTGGTGCACTGGTCAGCTTTTCCTTAAGAGTTTGGAATGCTAACTGACATTGATTTGACCAAAGAAATTTCCTTCCCTTCCTCTGAAGAGAGGTAATAGGATGTGTAATCCTTGAAAAGTCTTGGATGAACCGTCGATAATAGCCTACTAGTCCCATGAAACTGCAAATTTCTGAGACATTCGTGGGTGCGGGCCAATCCACAATAGCCTTAATCTTCACAAGATCCATGAAAATTCCCTCACCTAAAATGACATGACCCAAATATTGAACTTTAGTCTTATAGAATTCACACTTTACCAAGTTGGCATACAACTGGTTGTCCCTTAAGCACTGTAGCACCTGTCTTAGATGTTCTTCATGTTCCTCCATAGATTTAAAATAAATCATAATGTCATTGAGAAACACAATGACGAATCTATCCAAATACGTTCAGAACACCCCATTCATTAAGCTCATGAAGACTAAAGGTGCATTTGTCAACTCGAACAACATCACAGTGAACTTGTAATGTATGTATCAAGTGTGAAATGTTGTTTTATGAATATCTGGTTCTACAATCCACAACTGATGATACCCTGATTTGAGATCATCTTAGAAAATATCTTTGCTCCTTTTATCTGATCAAAAAGATCATCAATTTTGGGCAGGGGATATCAGTTCTTCACCGTTACTTTGTTCAACTGCCTATAATCAATACATAGACAGAGAGAACCATCCTTCTTCTTTATGAATATTATGGGTGCTCCCCAAGGGGAAACACTTGGGAAAATAAACCCCTTAGCCAATAGATCGTCCAATTGTAGATGGAGTTCCTGAAGCTCCTGCGTTATCATTCGGTACGAAGCCTGAGATATAGGCTCAACTCTAGGTACCAGATCAATCCGGAAATCTACATCCCGCTTTGGTGGCATACCTAGTATCTTGCTTAGAAAAACATCAGAAAACCCCTTAAGGAAAGGGTAACCATCCAATGACACCCCTCGAATATCCTCTGAATCAAGATCACTCACTGCAATTGCAAAAAGCTAACAACCCTACTAGAAAAACCTCTTAACTTGCATGGCAGAGATCATTCACAATGAAATGGGCCTTTGAATACCCATGATCTCCACCTCCTTTCCAGAATCATCGACGCACCGCACTACTTTATGGTGACAGTTTATCATTGCATGGTGTTCACTCAACCAATCCATTCCTAAGACGACATCATATGAGCCAAGTGGTAGGATCCGAAGATCCACCTTATTTTTCAATGAAACCTATATCCAAATTACAACCCTGAACAAGCTTCTCTACTAGACCCTTTGACCTTGCGACCAATTCAATCTACCATTTTACACCTTGCCTAGATGCCACAAATCTACATTGCTCTACTACTAAAGGAGATATAAAAGAGTTAGATGCACCAAAATCAAAAAGTATGGAAATACTAGTGTCATGCAACAAACTTGATGTCTCGATCACACTGCCTTGATATTTTTCTTGATGATTGTCCACTGCTACAAACACCTAATGTGCTCTACCCGCATCGCCCACTATCGGCTCAGAAGCAGGTGATGTCTGGCTAAAAACCTGAAGGACTCCTTTGTGGACACTGTCTAGCAATATGTCCCTGCTGCCCACATGAGAAATAGCCTATGCCTCGCCCAAATCCTCTGACACCAAATGGTGAATTCGACTACTGAAAACTGCCTCATGAAGGTGTTGACTGTGTACTTTGTGCAGGTTGTACAAAACGATTTGGTCTATTAAGTTGCCAACTTTGGTTCTTCTTGTTCTGAGATCTATCTCCCTGCTGAGTCTGTGGTTTGTTCTGTTTGGGTTGTGACTGTTGCTGCTACTGCTGACCACCCTTAGAGGGTGCCTAAAAATTCTTGGAAGGCCCTACAACTTGAGGCTTTCCACCTCTAGAACCAAAACTTGATGCTGGAACACTACCAATCTGAACTCCAGTGTGTCCTCCCAATGCCATTTCCAAATTTTCTTCTACTAGACGAGCCTTCTCAACCGGTACCTCCATTTTCTTTGGCTTGAAGACTCTAACTCCACCACTGATTCAGGCATTTAAGCCCTGAACAAAATGCTCAACCAACATTCCCTCATCATGGTTGATTCCTACATATTGTTCAACAGACATCGACATCTGCCTAAGTTCATGAAACTTATCTGCCCTGCGTTGCCTCTAATGATCTGAAAGGAAGCGAGCCCTGAACCTGTCCAGAAATAACTCTCATGTGACTATGCTGATATCCAAATGTAACTTTTTCTCTTCCAGCTACCACCAAGTGGATGTGGGTGGTACGGCCGCAACAGACCACCCACCAACATAGAAAAATATTTTTTTTATTTATTTATTTATATATATATATATTATATTCCACCAAACAATATATATATATATATATTCTATATTTTATTTCACAGAGAACGTAGGTCAAAACCCTACACACATATCTATATATTTTTTTGAAATAAAAAAAACATAATATATATATATATATATATATCAAGAGATTCAAACAAATAATATAAATAAACTTGTTTTTATCAGACCTAATATAATCTGGGCATATAAATTCAACTCATAATAAAAATGATTTTCTTATCAAAACAATAATTTCACAACTAAATTTTATTGAAAATTTTGAGAAGGTTTCACTATAGTTTCCTATAGAAGATTCAAGTGTTTATTAGAAACAAATTTCAATCACAAAACCCTCTTTCAAAAATAGAGAAATTGATTTTCAAACTTGGCAGACAAGATTTTTTTTTCAGAACAATAAATCAAAAGAAATAATAAATTTAAAAGAACCTAGAGTCCTTCATTTGAAGATCAATCCAAACAAAATAGCCTTCTTCCTCTTTTGAAAGTAGAATCCCCTCTGCAACTTCTTCTCAATTTCCTTCCTTTAGCTCATTTCTGAATCAATTTGCTATCCTTTTCTTACAAAACAATTTTCACAAAGAAACACAAAAAAAAACCTATCTTTTTCTTTCAGACAAAAACCAAAAAAAACATTGTAAAAAACATCCTCACAATAAACAAATAAAAATAAATAAAGCTCTTCTTCTTTTTCCTAAAAAATTCAAAACATTCATTGGTTATTTTCTTGCTTTTAAAATCTCACACTTAGCTAATAGATTTTATTAAAAATTCATTATTTTCACATGATATTATCCTCACAAGATATTCTCTTTTGATTTTCTAATTTTAATATCTTGAAAAAGATAATTTATAATTATCACCAATATTATTTATTTAAATTAATTACTTACACCTTTTCATTAATTAAATAACTTTTAATTTACAATATTTAAAATTAAAAATTGTACAATTACTCCCAAATAATCATTTCCACAAATATCATTAATTTATCCCATATAAAATAAAGATAAACTAAATGACAACTAACCATAATAAAATAAATAAACAACCACAAAACTTAGACAAGGACAAAGCCAAAACCATGACATAGCAAGACTCACAACAAGGTGATAGACTTGGGATGGGGACATTTCCTTATAAACTCCCTTATTTCAACATCGTACCCGTTGGGTTAAATTAATGCTTGCCCTGTCCTGCCGAAGCAGGTGGAATCGAGACTTTATTCCTGCAATTCCTGCATACAAAAAAATGTCAAGTAACATGTAAATCTCCATTTCAGACACATTGTGAAAGGAAATCACAGGGTAGCAGGGTGCTCGCAAGTGAGTGATATTACTCTGTCCTTTCACCAAGACCCACTAACAAAAACATCAGAAAACATAGCATCATAGAATCACAACCTCATCACATGTAATATTAAATAAAACCATAGCATAACCAAATAATCTAATCACCACATAATGTATCATAAATCATCATACTAATGTCAAGTGCAACAAACCAACCAAACTATGAATCCACACACAACCAAGTCGATGAACTAATCACCATCACAAACCAAGTATCAAACCAACACATAAGAGTATCAAAGAGTATCAAAGAGTAACAACATGAGGGGTATTACAAAGTTGACTGAAGTCTATGAGGTCTTGTACATGTTGTTTAAGACACTTATAATGTTTTGTATCATGTCCATTTTGTTGGTGATAATGGAAATAGGAATCAAATTTAAAATTCAGAGGTAAAGGCTTATGAGGATCTAGAGTTTTAACATGAGGCAAGGTGATCATTTTCTCTTCTAAAAGTTGTGACATTGTGCTATGGTGGGTATCACTTAAGAGAGTGAATTTCCTAGCCTGATCCCCAAATTTGAAAGGAGTTGTCTTCCTTATAGCCACCACTTGGGTATCAACATTTTGAGTTGGTTGAGGAGGATTTATTTCAAGGAATCATTTATTGTCTTTTCTAAAAGGTTGATAATTGTTTTGGTTTGTGGCTTCAAGTTTTTTAGGAAGACTAGAGGTGGGTTTTGTGTCACAACTACTAACCAAATTTTGATAATCAGGAAGAGCAATACACAAATGTATGGAGGAAGAGAACTTCATCATGGTAAGCTTATCTTATATCTTGGTTTGCAAGTTCTCAATGAAAATATGTTGAAGGTTAGGATTGGGAATCTTTACGTCAATTTCAGAATAAAGCGATTGGTATCTTGAAATGAAGTCAGTAACATTTTCATTGTCTTTTTTCCTACATCTAACCAAATCAGCTAAGGTCATCTTAGGAGTCATGTGCACCTGGAAATGGTTTATAAAGGCGTCAACAAATTTATTGAATAAAAAAATTGAGTTATTTGGTAGTGAGGAGAACCATTCTAAGATGGTATCCTCCAAGTACCTAGGGAACAGTTTAGTCAAGAGCTTATCCTCAAGGACAAAATCACTACATAATGTGGTATAAGTGAAAACAGTGTTAGAAGGATCTCCTTTCCACCCATATTTCTCAAATCTAGGAATCTCTAGACCTTGTGGTATCGGTGTTCTCAATATCTCCAAGCATAAGGGATTTCTTTTGACATAGTATGTAGGTGGGCCATTTTGATTTTGGTTTATGGTGGAAACTTTCTTTTGAAAGGATGAAATAGTTTGCAAAAGTTGATTTATGATGACATTATTTTTTTCATTTTGAGATGAAGGTGAGTATGGTGGAGGTGTATATGTGTTTGAGGGACAAGTGAATGGAATTCTTATGGGAGGTAAAGTGGTAGAAGATATGGCATGTGATGCCACAAAGGTACTAGGAATGCTAGTGGGAATAACCAAGGTAGGAATGACATTACTAGTAGGTTGCATTGTTGTTATAACTTGAGGGTTGGTATAGGTAGGAATAGAGGAAATGGTTGTTAGAGGAGGAATTTGGGTTCCTCCGTGAATTTGGACATTGTTCAAAGATTGAGCATCACTAGTAAGTTTTCCAAAATTCTAAGCTAGGTTACACACATGTTCAACTCCTCCAGTTTCAATCATACAGTGTATGTTATCTATGGTAGGGATAGTAGTGGTGGAAATGTTTTCAATTTGCACTTGATTTATAGGTTTGCTAAGTCTTCGTGGATTTGGATTATGGATAAAAGTACAAAGTTATGTCACACTTTTATAAAGGAAACAACCAACACTTATCTAACTTTTAAACTTCAATCACTAGAAAGTGGCATATATGCTTTGAATTTGTAAATGATGTAAATTAATAAATAGTTTATTTTTTAGTATATTTTATGTTTGTATTTTTTTGAAAAAAATAATAAATTATTTGAATATAGTTTTTTATAAATTAACACTATAATTTAGTTGTTGATAAAATGCTGAAAAATGACATTGCATGAGACGTCAAGTTTTTTATAATAAATTTTCTTCTTTTTTTTTCTTTCAAATTTTTTGTGTATATTTATAACTTGAAAATTTGGGGCATGCATATTTTTTTTAAAAAAATTTACTAAGTTTTAGTATTTTTCTTGGGATGGTAATCATCCTAATATTTTTTGTGCTAATAACCTACTTTTAGTAAAAAATAAAAATAAAATATAAATAATAATTGAACTATTAAAATAAATATTTATTTAAGAACTACACTTATGGATCTAGAAAAGGGTATTTGTACATTTAAAAAAAAAAAATTATTTATATGAGTAGGAGTTGTTGAAACATTAAACTTTTTAAATAATTTCTTTTTTTTTTGTAAATTGGCCTCAAAGTGGTTCTACATATGTATTTAGCCAACAATTTTAGTTGGAAAAGTTGTGGAAGTATTTAACTTATCTAGAATGAATCTTACTAGATCATATGTCTGACCAAAATTGATTTATAGTAATAAATACTAAAATTCACTTGTGTTGATTAGTTCGTTGAAAGTGTGACACAACTTTGTACTTTTACCCTTATGTATACTTGTGGAATACTAGCAACCATTGTTTCAACACTTGTTACACTACTTGAAGGTAAAGAGTTGTTAAGGGTATGGTCCATACCTAGTGAACTAGTGTCAACACTAGTAGTGAACAAGATAGATAACCCAAGTTCCATGATGATTGTGCTATTGTAGGATGACATGAGTCTCGAACTTCGTCTCACTATGGTATTAGCAATAGCAAACAAAGTTTTAAAGATCATGCAAGGGGTAATCAATGAATGCAAGATAAACACAATGAACACAAGATAAATGATATTCTCTAATCCTAATTCAAATGAAATTAAACTAGTTACAATGAAATGAATGATACAGAAACTCTATAAATTGAAACAAAAATGTAAAAACAACCAACTAAAACATAGAAACAAAGTTTTTAATGTTGGAAAATGTAGTTTAAAATTTAAAACAGGACTAAATCGCTTATAGGCACATATGAGTCCTAGATAGGATTTTTTTCAGGGATTCAAATGATGATAAATAGCCAACATAGAATACCCAAAAATTAGACAAAACAACCTATACTGGGACTAAATCACCCAGAGGTGCGTATGAGTCTCAGATTAGGGTTTTCACACAAATTTCAAAAAATTCTAATTGAATGTTATATTTTTTGGTTTGAGTGATGTATATACTAAGTGCAATTATAGATTTTAAATGAAATTCAATGATACAAAAGGCAAAAATGCAACCTATATGCACTTTCACTAATGCAAGATTTTGAAACCCTAGATGCAAATTAACTAATGTAAAACCTAATGCAAAGTTAATGTAAGCTAGATCTAGGACTATGGTACACTCCAAATTAGAAATAAAGTGTTCACAAAAATGAAACCTATGAAATAGGGTGCTCTATTTTTTTTGGAAGATAGAACTTGGGTTTAAGACCTATTTCACTTAGTTCATTCAAGGATACCTTAGAGATCTGAATCTAATTATAGAATGAGGGAAAGATATCTGCAATAAGGTTTCCTATGGTGTGATTGAAGACTAAAAATAGGTTCACCACCAAGATAGGGCTTGGAAAGACAAGAAATGTAAATGACATGCAAGACTTATTTAAATGACCTAAAAATGAACTTAAATTAGAATAACTAACTGAGAAAGTGTAGAGGTGCACTTGGAAACTTGATGAAGCTTGAATGAAGGTATAAAATCTTGGAAATACAAATTTTGATGCATACTAGGACTCATACAGTAGTAATGGTGATTTAGTCCTAGTTTAGGGTTTTGGGCTGAAACTAAAATTTGGAACTATTGAATCGAGATCAACAGAAAAAGTCTAAAAATAGGTATACTGGGACTAATACACCACAAGTGGTGATTTATCCCTAGTATCAGGGCCACGTTGAAACTATGATATCCTCTAATGCTTTCCTATAGCTTCCCTCCCATCAAATCTCTAGTTCTGAAACACTAAATTCTGCTCTATAAATGACTTTTTGTGATCTTGTAAACAAGGTGAAAATTTTGAAAACTTGAAAAAAATTCTCCAATCTTTCTCTTTAATGGATCATCAACCTAAACCACCGAGATCTAAAATAATCCATCAAAGAGAGGGAAAACATATTATTTTGTTAGTGGATAGGGTTTTTCCTTGTTCAAACCCTATTTTGGTAATCAAACCTTGAAATGAAGTCAAATAGAATGTGTAAGAGCTGAAGCTATTATCTCAACACCCAAGACCACTTGTAGAAACAATGAAAACCTTCTACAAGAGGATATGCAAGAAAATGAGCTTGCTTGATATTAATACCTATCAAATGATGAGATATGAAGTATATTACAAATGTGTACAATAACCTTATATAGGCAAGGTTGAAATGTAGTAATGAACATGATGTTGAAAAATGTCATAATCCTATGACATGAGACAACTAACAGACTAACTATCGGTCTAGGAGACATGTAAAATATCTAGATAAGATAAGTTCTAGAAATTCTAACTAAGAATTCTAGAAAGAATCTTATATCCTAAGTAAACTTATGTAAGTGTAATTAATTATTTAACTACACCAACACCCCCCCATAAGTTCAACTTATGGAGAATATTATTATGCAAATGATGCAAAGATGAATCCTCACTACTAGGCCATGTTAGGTACCCATGTACAAATGCAAAAATAAATCTCTCACAACTAGAGAAAAGGAGAAAACCCAGTGGGACAAAACTCCTCTCCAAAAGAGAGGAAAGAAAAAAAACAAATCAATAATGTGAGGAAGGATGGAGGACTCCATGATACCCCCCAATTACACCATCTGTCATATATATAAAATAAAATCAATAGAAGCCCCATAATAGGGAAAGAGAGACTATGTAGCCCCCCCATAATGTGTGTTTTCCTACAAAAATGGTAAGTTCCTGAAGACAAAACATGATCCAATGTCGACAAAAAACTTGTCTTCCTTTTGGAAGAAACAAAACCAAGTACAAATGCAAGAATGCTTCCCATTATAGACATGAATTAAAAAAAAGAAGCATGAAGATGTATGATGATGATGTTTCTAAAATCTATTCATGTGTCTACTTTTCCATTGAAGATGAAGATGCCATAATTGAATCAGGTACGTGCCTAATTAATGAAGAAGGTGACAAATTGGGACTATGCAAAAACTAATGTTGAACAAGATCTAAATACTAGGATGGTTTGACAACAATTGTGCAATGGTTTTCATCAAATAGGAGAGATAACCCCTCAAATTTTTCCTCCAAATCTTAAATGTGAGACTCCACAAACAAGAAAGTATTGTCTTTCAAATAGGAATCCAAATTAGGAATACTATTAGATACTTGTAATGAATCACTAGACATTCTCAATGAATCATCAACATGAGATGAATGGTCCTGTTGAACAAGAATGATAGGAGCCTCAATTAATAAATCTACACAATGAGTCAGTAAAGGTGAAGGTACATCATCTATCTCTAATGGAGAAGGAGCATCTAAAGAAACCTTGTTAATCTTTCAGAAGATTCAAAGCACTCCAAATAATCAAACTCCTATATAGTATCATCATCATAGGGTATCCTATCTAAAGAATGAAGAGACATATTGATGAGGTAAAAATAACCTCATCAATATAATAAACTAAATACTTTACCTCACATCTTTCAGTCATCTTTACCCTACCAATTAATTGTCTTTAGGATAAGTAATTGTTTTCTTTTTTTGAAAAGGTGTACAATCTTTATTTCTTGAAATTAATTGAAATAAGCTAACTTGCGCTGACTTAATGGTTTAGTTTTTTAGAATTGTACAAGCTAATTACCATAATTAGTTATCATTCTATTCAAATGGATTCAACGCAGACCTCAGCACGGTTGAAGATAGGCACTGGAAGAATGATCGTTGAAAGTTTAGGAGAATGCATGATGGACTGAGTTTTGGTAGTTTCTATTATTTTCAGTTTAAATACTTTATGGTTCATCTAGTGAGTCCTTTAATGTTCTATGTCATGGACCTTAAAGTACATTAGCTTGTTAGAAGTAGTTGAAGACTTTGTTAGTGGTAATCTTTACCAACTAAAATATAGGATTTTTGTTAGTAGATCATATATAAATATGTAACTGTTAGAAGCAATGATATATAGAAGAATATTTTTATGTTGTCACTATGTTTTCTGAGCTAGACTTTTAATATAACTAAAGTGATTTTTTCCCATCACCTTTGAAGTTATTGAGTAATGTGAATGGAATTCTCTTGAATTAAGTAATTTGGAGTTACCAGTGTATGTGATCTGAGCTAGGCGTAGGATTACCTGAGAGCTATCCAATTGAGGGACTCTAGATTAGATAGATAAGTATTCTAATTTTAATTCTATTACTTTCATCTAGTGAATGATAATTGGGAATATAGTTTATTTTCATGTGTGTAGTTCTAATAAGATTAATCTTGTAGGCTGTAGTTGAGTTTGTAATCTTTGAGTTATGTTGTCTAAAGTTCCAGAGCACCTACCTTCATTTGTTAGTTTCAAAATGTTAAGTTATTTTTAGTAAGTTGTTGAGATTGTTATCTTTTGTTAATTAGATGTTTCATAGTTTCATTTCAATTTTTCGAACATTTAGAAAACCTGAGAGAGATAGTAAAGATGCCTTATATTGTATATAGCCTTCAAACACTACCTGGTCGATATGTTAATGAATTTATCAACTAAAGAGATAGGACCTAATGATAGCCTATCACATGGGTGGGTGCATGAACTTGGTCGCACTTTTGTGGCCAAATGGGAAAAAAAATTTGAAAAGAGATAACGCGATCGCGTTATGTGATTTTAAAAGCATAAAAAAGTGAAATTTGTATCATTTTCTTTTTACTGTTTCTTAGCTCTTCCCGCCACCAAAAACCCTCACTTTCACGCTCACATTCTAGGAGGAAGGATTTCTACCTATTTCATCAAGAAAAAATGGATTTTCTTTGCAAATATGGCGCCACAACGACGAAGAGATGTAGGAGGTAAGTATTGTTTTCTATTTGTTTTGAGTTTGTTAATTTGAAATTGATTTTGTTTGTTTTAGGTTAGATTTGATTTTTTTTAATTTGTAGGAAATCCTGCAAATCCTCAACAAGAAGAGGAGGAAAATCCTCAACAGAAAAAATCCTCAACAAAATCAACCTCCTCCACCATTCTCTCAACACCCTCTTGGCACTCAAGAAAATTTAAGGAGTGAAATTGAGAACAATAGAAAAAAACTTGAGGATCTTATCAGTAGGTTGAGTGATCCAAATGCTTCTAGCAAATTCATTGAAAGATATGTTGAAAAATGTAGATGCAATCACCCAAAAAATATCTGGATGGCAAGATAGGAGGCAGGCAACTAGGGCATATTATGTAGAAAAATTATTATATAAACAAGTAAAAGATTTAAAATTTACTAAAGGTGATTTGTGCTCTCTATTCACTGACCCTAAAACAAATCAAAATCTTACCCTCAATGCAAAGAGGTTTCCTATTCATTGGTGCCACCACCAAGAAATTAAGAACAATTTTTATGAAAGATGGTATATGGTCTTTGATTACCCACTGTGCAATAATTGTGAAGTCCCCCAATATTTTCTTAGGAAACTATACAGTGAGTTTTTATTGAACCACATCCCAAATTATTTTGATATGAGGGAGTTCCAGGGGAAAGGTGGGGGGTTAGCTCAAGATAGGCCCGGTGCATAGCCGAATCGTACATGGCAAGGGAGACAACCTCTCGCTAGGCCGCCTCGTGAGCAGATTGTGATGCCTACCATTGTGAAGGAGAGTGCTAACATAGAGACATTATAGGAAATCACAACTTTGACCTGGAGTGTCATCCATCACACTAGCCCTATTGTACAGTGCCATCTAGGGGATTCTTCAGGTGCTGGCCTTCGAACCCATGTGTGTCAATCTTGTGGGGCGACTTGTTTGTATGACCCTACCGGCACTCAGGAGGGTGCTACGAGGATCCATATGCTACTATGTAGCATGATCTATATGCATCTACGAGGATGGAGAGGACAACTGACATTTTGTATGATGCATATGGGATTGACACTCAGGTAAAATTCAACATGTTTAATGTTGAATTTAATTTATTAGATTTCGATTGTGAAATGCAAGATTAACTAATTTAGTTTTATTATTTTAATAAAATTGCAGGTTCACAGTGTAGAGACTGGATACACTAGTCATCCACCTACTTATTTTTGCAGTACACCTATCAGTCGGGTATGTAACTAGTAAACAATTATAAATTTATTACATGTTAATAGCATTGTTTTACGAATGGTATTTTAATATGTGATTTTGGATGTTGAACAGGGTAATGTTGGAGGTTTCAAGGAAACACCTCCTAGTGCTAGTAGATTTGATCAAACGTTCACGGAGGTAAGATAGAATAAAGAGAACTTAACTAATGAATTCTAAGTTTAATAAATTTGTGTATTTTATATTCATATTGTTGGTTACGTTGCATTACACATCATTCAAAGTCAAAGCATTACTTCAAATTTGATAACTAATAATCATAAATATATAGTTTAATACTTATACTCAAAATTTTGTTCATTAGATCTCATACATTATAAGTCATCACATGGATCGCTATTGTAACTTTTTTGTGATTGAATAATTTGTTGTTTTATTTTCAGATGTTGGTGACAGAAACATCGGAAAACATTATGAGGGCAATGGATATTGGTGTTTCCTCTGCTATACAATCCTCGATGGCTCTGATAGGGGAGGTATGAGGCAAATTACTAAATTTTAATTTACATTCATTGTTATAGATGAACTAGTTCTAGTGAAAAATCAAACCATTATTGATTTGTAGTTTAATTCCTATTTGGATGGTTTATATAGGGCTTGAGCACGCCTCAACATCAGCGTGAAAATATTTCCATTGAGGAGAGTGATCGTGAGATGGCCGTAAGTGATTATTTTGTTAAATATATCAATTTTTATAATGTAATTTCTATATATTAATGTCTTTACTTCTTATTGTAACAGTTAAAACTTCACCAGGAGCTAAACACTAGGAGGAGCAGTAGGAGCACTCCTCGAGCATAGCATAAACGGGTGACAGACTTATCGCCATCAGATCGCCAAGCAAAGGGAAAGAAAATTTTATTTGAACCAGAGCATGGAGAGAAATGAATTTTGAATGCAGAGCCCTTTGTTGTATGCCCACATGGAAATTTTGTACATATTTTGTATTGGATATATTTCACATTGTATGCCTATATGGCATTCTCATAAGCCTATATGGCTATTTTGTAACTATATTTTATACTTATATCAACATATATTGATGTATGCGTACATGGCTATTTTCTTTTAATACAAATCTTTTTTATCGATGGTGTCCATATTAACATTATAAATTCATGGTTCAATAGATATGAGTTACGTGTATTCAAGTGTATACTTTACAACTTACGCACATATACTTTTTGACTTACATGTGAACATCGAAAAGTGTGAAAATTATGTGCGTGGAAGTCAAACGTAAGCCAATTTTGCAATTCTCAGTTCTCGCATACTCGATCTTATGGACTTATTCCTTCCTAGCACATATTGTGAATATTTCTCATTTGGTGCAGAAGACATATTCCTCATTTTTGAACCACTCATAGCAAAGATATTCACAATAAGACTTTAGCATTGGAACACTACTCCATACATCTCTTGTCTAGACCATAAAGGATTGAAAATTCTTAATTTGATGCAATGATAGTCCTAAGATGAGAATTTATATAACCATGCCTATTTTGAAACTTCGCATCTAATACTGCATCAACAAGAACTTAAGAAGTGTTGCATAAGAGTGTTAGGTTTGATAGGCCTTCTCTTCCCTAAGGGAGGAGAGCCTGCATCTTGAATTTTGAACAAAATTTTAAGAAGAAAACATTTTACCTAAAAGCTTCAAACCTAGATGACATATTTGGATAAGTTGATCTTGAAAATTATCAATGCGTTCAAACTCTAAAGGAGATTCTCCCTAAAAAGAAAACTTTTCCCTTTTTCTCAAGGAAATAAATTGCAACAAGTTGCATGATTTATCTTATTTATTTCTCACAGTTCGTGGTCAATCATTCATGGCTCAGGATAGTTCCGTTTCAAGGCAAGGACACCCAAAAAATCACTAAGATTCTTCTACAATCTGCAAGAAAAAGGTTTTGGCTCTTTCACAATGTAAATAATTATGTAACACTATTTTCTTGTTTTCCTTCCACACAAAAATATGTTCACACTTTTCAAATTGATTAATGATCAATAATGGTTGATTGTAAACACTTGAAATTTTTATGTTTGAACTTTAATTTATAATTTTGTATCATGACATTCGAGTATCACTAATATTTTAATATTTGACAATGAAAGTGGTGGTGTATTTTTGCTATGTTATTTGACTATTAATATGATGGTGTATTCTGAACTTGATTACTAATGCAAATATGTATATATTTCTATTTTTTATATGTTTTTGTATTACTAAACCCAAAACGAACCCAACCCCCAAAAAAAATTTCCCAAACCGGCTAACCGGGTTCTCAAACCCAAACCCAAACCCAAAACTGAACCGGTAACTTACTAAAAAATAGATTTTTGTAGTTTATATTCATAATGTTGATTACATTGCATTGCACATCTTTCAAACTCAAAGCATTGCTTCAAATTTCATAACTAATAACTAGATGCTGATAGATGAAAAAATTTCAATTACAATATAGTTTTTACAAAGTCAACCTAAGCAGTTATGCAATTACTTCACATTGCATAACTAATAACTAGGAGCAACTACCAATTGCATTTGGTTGTGATGGCATTCTATGAGACCACATTTCTTTGAGGCATTTTTTCAACAGTTCACTGCCTTGTCTATACTACCACATTTTTCATACATGTCTACCAAAGCATTTTGTCAAATAGTTCAAGTGTTGCCTTGTTGCGATGGCTAAAAGCCTAAAATAAGTGCTTTTGAACAAGCTATGGATGCTTGGAAAAAATCTATCAAAAGAATAATAGGAAGCAATATCATAGACAAGGCATCACGAACTCTTTGAAAAAATGCCTCAAAGAAATGAGGTCTCATGACCTGATGGAATGCCATGACAATCAAAAGCATTTGATTGTCGTGGCATTCCATCAGGTGATGAGACCTCATTTATTTGAGGTATTTTTTCAAAGAGTTCACTTCCTTGTCTATGCTAACACATTTTTCATACATGTCTATCAAAGCATTTTATCAAACAATTCATTGCCTTGTTGCTATGGCTAAAAGCCTAAAACAGTGCTTTCAAACAAGCTATGGATGCTTAGAAAAAATCTATCATAGCATAATAGTAAGCAATAGCATAGACAAGGGAATGAACCTTTGAAAAAATTCCTCAAAGAAATGTGGTCTCATGGTGGTGGAATGCCATGACAAGAAAATTGTTGTGGATTGTCATGGAATTTCATCACCATGAGACCACATTCTTTGAGGCATTTTTTCAAATGGTCCCTACCTTGTCTATGCTACTACATTTATCATACATGTTTACCAAAGCATTTTATCAAACAGTTCACTTCCTTGTTGATATGGCTAAAATCCTAAAATAGGTGCTTCCAAAAAGCTATGGATGCTTGGAAAAATCTATCAAAGCATACTAATAATCAATAGCATAGAAAAGGGAAACAAACTGTTTGAAAAAAAGCCTCAAAGAAATGTGGTCTCAATGGTGATGGAATGCCATGACAATCCATAGCAATTTGCTTGTCATGGCATTCGTCATGCCATTCCATCACCATGAAACCACATTTCTTTGAGGCATTTTTTCAAAGAGTTCACTACCTTGTCTATACTACATTTATCATACATGTTACCAAAGCATTTTATCAAACAGTTCTTCCTTGTTGCTATGGCTAAAAGCCTAAAATAGGTGCTTCCAAAAAAGCTATGGATGCTTGGAAAAAATCTATCAAAGCATACTAATAATCAATAGCATAGAAAAGGCAGCAAACTATTTGAAAAAAAGCTCAAAGAAATGTGGTCTCAATGGTGATGGAATGCCATGACAATCCATAGCAATTTTCTTGTCATGGAATTCACACATTCCATCACCATGAAACCACTTTCTTGCATTTTTTCAAGAGTTCACTGCCTTGTCTATGCTAACACATTTTCATACATGTCTATCAAAGCAAACTTCATTGCCTATGGCAAAAGCCTAAACAGTGCTTTCAAAACAAGCTATGGATGCTTGGAAAAAATCTATCAAAGCATAATAGTAAGCAACAAGCTGATGCAATACAAAGATTTCCAAACCACTCAATAACTCAGGGGACTCTTGTCCCAAACTCATCTTGGAGAAGATCAAACAAAATTTCAACATTTCATCAGAAATCTACTTTTCATCCACTCAAATTCTCTTATCAATTCACCATTCATCCTTCCAAAAATCTGTATTCCAATTGACTCATTCAAAGCAAAAAACCATTTTAGAAAACTTTAATTCAATCAATTAGATCAACATGCATTTCAAAAACACCATTTTCAACAAGGCACTCTTCCATTCAATCAATTCATTCAACTTGTCCCAAATAGTCAATCCATCATTACAATTGGCTTTCAACTTTTACCAGACCATCAAGCACTGTGAACATCATTATTACAACTGATACAAATCAGGAACTTGCTCTCTTAACTTTGTTTTTACTGAACTTACAATTTCATGTATTATTTTACACCAAGTCTCCTCACTATCCAACTGTCAATACAACATATCTCACTTCTAAACCTTGTACAAGATTCCATACATCCCTGACACCATCACTTAGACAACATTATCCCAAAATAAACTCACCGATCACTGTTAGGTTAGACTTATATTCTCTAAGCAGTCAAGGCACTACTTCTCAATGAGACATTCATGCCCTAAATTGGGTAAACCAAACACACTAGTTTCAAAACCCAAGATCCAAAACACTTTTAGAGACCTCTTAATGCCCATGTCCTCATATCAAAAACTCAGAATAACTTATATCGGGGAATATTGGAGGACCAAGATCACCATATATCTCCCAAAGCTTAGTCCAAATAGTATGAGGAAAATCATGATGATCAATACCTTTCAAAATATCATCATCAACATACATTGCAATGACCCCTAAAACATTATATCTATTGTGAATCTAGGAAATTTTTTGAATACTTTGACTTGGATGGGAAACAATACCATACAAATGTGGCAAAAATTCAAGAGATTGGACATGATCTAAGATTCCATCTCTCCATTGTTTATAGTTTTCATTTTGCAACATATTCAAAGAAGGATAATATGAAAACCCCATAATGAATTATGATAAATCTCCAAGATTACATAACATTGACCCTCAATATGAATTAGAAACTCCCAAATACAACTAAAAATAAACTCCCCCCCACAAACATAACTTCTTCAAGAGTCAGGATGTCCAAGTTATGAAGCAAAAATAAAATATTTGAATATCTCACACTTGGGGCTGAAATTGAAAAAATTACATGAACCAAATGAAAGAGCTCCTCAATACATTCCAAATGAAACTTGAATCACCAAAAATGGAGAAACTGGATGAAATTTATGAGCTTGCAGGTCCAAAGGGGTGATCTAACTTTAGTTGTGAATAAATTGTACCTATAGCAAAATCTTTCAAAATATAACCACACCACTACAAATTACTAGGAGAGAGATTTCCAGCGATATCTCATTTGCAAAATTTGGAGATCGTTGTGAAAAGTTATGCAAAAAAGAAAAAAAAGGCCTATTTTAGGAACTATTTTGGCAAATCTGGGCATAGACTAATCCGATGCAAAAATTGCATGCGAATAGGCTAATACAAAGTGGTAAGCATACAAAGTTTTTATATTAAATTGCAATGAGAAAATATAAGGTTAGCCAACACAATTTTAGATCACATTTAAAATTAAATTTTTATATATTAAAAATGTGATTTAAAAGCACATGAATACACTGCTAAGGAAAGTACTCGACAACAGTGATGGTGATGGGTTGACTACAACAATGATCCCATACCTAGAAAACTCGTACAAGACCTATCCAACACTATAGACGATGATGATTTGATAGGAGATCGACGATGTATAATGTGCAAGGCCTAGGAATTGGACATCGATGGAAGATAGATAATCATCGATGAGAAAGGGAAATTAATATATGATTAATGAACAAATATGCAATGTTGCAACTCACCAAACCCTTGAACAAAAGGATGCAATCTTGTAAGTAATGGCTCACATGAATGTGGAGCTTGACTCTTGCTTGAATGATATGGATCTTGACTTGAAAGCTTGCTTGAGTCACAAAATCTTACATTACAAATATTAGCTCAAAAAAAAAATGATGCATGATGACTTTGACATGATGCTTGATTCTTGAATGATGCTCCAAAATGCTTAATAATCACTCTTGAATGCTCTTGAATTCTCTTTTAAGTGTTCTTATGACAACTTGATGCATGTAAGCTTGCTAGGTGAAATTATCTCAAATAACCTTGTATTTATAATTTTTATGCCAAATTTACTGAAATTACAACACTAGAAGCCAAAATAAAATATAGGAGAATAAACTCCTACCACGAATTTGAATTTAAATTAGGTTTAAGATAAGCAATAATCATACACCAATTGTGGTGTATGAGTCCCAGATCACTAAATATGGGCCATACAATCCAAAATCATTAAATTATGATTGGTGACTTGATATATATGTTGGGATTATCCTTGGAAAGATGCATTCATTAAGGCTTGTGGATAAAAAATCAGTTCAACTAAGGCATAAAGAAGCCTAATTTTAGCAAGGAGGACCCAAACAAGTGTGAAAATATGGAAGGATACGTTTTTCTACACTACAATAATTAAATTAAATATATTTCAAATTCTGCTAAGTTTTGGGAAACTTGTAAAAGAACTACATACTTACAAAAAAATAATTTTGAAATGAATTCATTTGATCCACCAAAAGCTAAATCAAAAGTGGTCTTTTATTAGCATTTTGATAGGTGTAGAGGTGACTCCATTATAGGTATGGTTTAAAACTAGCAGGGTTCTATCTAAGGGCATTTGATGTAAGGGGGTTTGATCAAGCCCTCTTTAATTAAAATTCTTTAAATGAAATCTTTCAAGGCTTAAATAATTATATTTTATATAAATATGTAATTTCAACAAAAAATAGGATGTCCCAAAAAATGTAACCCATTATTGTGGTAGCACCCAGTGCATACTGAAGAAGAAATGTTTGAAGAGAAGGAAAAATAGATGGCAGTTGAAGAGGAAAAAGCTCTAGAAAAGATCCCTAAGACACCTAATTATGTGCAGAAGAATCATTCTGAAGATAGGATCCATGGAGTTCGGAGAAAATGTGTGTTGACAAGAAGAAAATTTACTATGACAAAGGAAAAGGTAAATTTTTTTACTTTCATAGGTAGAAGGGTATGTGCAGGATCATCATGGAAAAAACAGGCCTTAGTGGCAAAAAAATCAGAAAAATCAGAGTTAGGCAACTTGACATAAAAATTTGAATAAGTTATCTATATTATTTCAAAAATATGTAAGAATAGAATCTGTAGCAAATTGAATGTAGTTTTTAAACTACTAGGTTTGTTTAAAAAAATAAAAATCTATTTGGTGAAAATTTGAAATTTCAATGTAGTGGTACTTAAATTTCAGGGAAAAAATAAGAAGCAGGTGTCTGTCTGACCACCCTAACCACAATAAAATGAAAATATTTTTTAATAAGATTTTACATATAAGCAGACTCATGCCTCAATGTGATGCATATTTTTTTGTAATTTTTTTCAAGTAAATAATTAATTATGAATTTTTTATTACAATTTTTTAAAAAATATAAAAACTCGTATGTCTGACCTCCTTAACTTGGTCAAAAATTCATGAAATTCAATTTTTATTTATTTAATCCTATAGTATGCAAAGCATAGAATGTGACACATGTTTTGGATTCAAAAAATGTGATACCATTTGAAAGTTATAGATGTTTTTCAGTCAGCCTTTCAATCAGGACTTTAGTCATAATTTGAATAGAAAATGAATAATAATTACTTATTAAATTCAAATTAAAGCATAATTTATATCATTGGAAAGTTGAGTTCATCTCCTTTAAAAACCCTTTTCATTTTATCAATTTTGGGTAAAAGATAGTCGTCAGCCACATACCCATCATATTGCCACTTTTTGGCCCATCATGATCCTGCACATACCCAGAACCTAAAAATATAACTAAGGTATGCAAATATAAGAATTTGATCAAGGCTATTAAAGAATTTTTGGAATAGATGGAGAATAATTTGATTTGGGAATCAGTCCCAAGACTTGCAAACAAAAATGCAATAGGGACTAAGCGAGTTTTTAGGAATAAGTTGAATGAGGATGGAAAAGTGGTTAGAAACAAGGCTAGACTTGTGTGTAAGGGATACACACAAGTAGAAGGAATGGATTTTTAAGAGGATGTTTCTCTAGTGGTAAGGATGGCAGCCATTAGAATTTTTTTTTCTTTTACAACACATAAAAACTTCAAGGTATATTAGTTGGATGTCAAATCTACATTCTTGAATGGTGAGTTAGAAGAAGAGGTGTACATTGAACAACCAAAAGGATTTCAACTATCTAATGATGTTGATATGGTTTAAAGGTTAAAGAAGGCCTTTTATGGGCTCAAAAAAGCTTGTAGATCTTGGTATGCAAGGTTGGATAGATACTTGTTGCAAAAAGGATTCAAAAAGGGTACTACATATAGAAACCTTTACTTCAAGGTTGAGGGAGAGAAAATTTTGATTGTGGTAGTGTATGTTGATGATATTACCTTTGGAGGAAATGTAGATATATGTAAGAGGTTTGTAGAAGAGATGCAATTTAAGGAGTTTGAGATGTCAATGTGTAGGGAGATGAATTTCTTCCTTGGATTACACATCAATCAATCAAAAAAAGGGTATTTCATTTCATAGTCAAAATATCTTAAGGAAATGTTGAAGAAGTTTGGAATGGAAGATTCTAAACTGGTATGTAATCCTAAGGTTATTGGTTGTAAATTAAGAAAAAATGATGAATCTCCTAAGGCTGATCGGGGAAAGTACAAATCAATGATAGGCGGATTGCTAAATCTAACTACTACTAGACTAGATGTCATGCATGTTGTATGTCTTGTGGCAAGGTTTAAAGAAGATCCTAGAGAATTACATGTGGTAGTAGTCAAAAGGATATTTAGATGCTTGAAGGCCACTATGGATTTTGGTTTTTGGTATTCTAGGGATACTGATTTCTCTTTGAGTACATACACAAATGCAAATTGGGCAGCTGTTATAGATGACATAAGAAGTACAAGTGGAGGTGATTTCTTTCTTGGAAGCAGATTAGTTTCTTGATTGAGTAAGAAAGAAGATTTAATATCATTATCCATTGCAGAGGAAAAGTACATTGCAACATCATATTGCACACAGGTTTTTTGGATGAAGAAAACATTAAAGGATATTAGAGTATCATATGCTAAACCTCTTTCTATCTTGTGTGATAATATAAGTGCTAATACCAATATTTCAAAGAACCTAGTAATAAATTCAAGAGAAAAACATATATTTATCTGGAATCAATTTCTAAGAGAGAAAGTTTTATAAAATGAGGTGAAGTTGAAATATGTGTCTACAAAGGATCAAGTTATAGATATATTTACAAAGGCATAAGTTAGGGTTTATTGCCCCTCCTTTTGATTGTATGCATAAGTTGGTGCATATGTCAAGGTGAGAATTCAAGATACATTATTGGTCCTAGACTGATGATGAAGGCTACCTCTGAGGGGGAGTAGGTAGTAGTGTTCTTGTTTGATACAATCATAGGGACAATATCTTGTGCCCCTAAGGGAGAGAGATAGTTGAAAAGTAAGAATAGTGAATAATGAGTAATGTAGTATGTGCCATAATGAGAACTATGTGAAGAAGAGTAGTAGAGAGAAAGAGAAGTTTCTTACTGGTGAACATACATAAAGAGAAGTGAGCAAGTAATGTCAAAGTGATGTATGAAGATGTCAAAGAGGGAGAGAATAAAAAAATATATGCAAGTGATGTGTCAAAGGGAAAGATGTTCCCCTTTTCCATTGATGTCAAAGGGGGAGAATCAAGGGGTATGTGTAGGATCATCATGGAAAAATAGGCGCTTAAGTGGCAAAAAAATCAGAAAAATCAGAGTTAAACAACTTGATGTAAAAATTTGAATAAGTTATCTATATTATTTAAAAAATATGAAAGAATATAATCTATAGAAAATTGAATGTAGTTTCTAAACTACTAGGTTTATTTAAACAAAAAAAAAAAATCTATTTTGTGAAAATTTGAAATTTCAATGGAGTATTACTTAAATTTTAGGGAAAAAATAAGAAGGTGTCTATCTAACCACTCTAACCACAATAAAATAATAACATTTTTTTTATAATATTTTAGATATAAGCAGAGGACTCATGTCCCCATGTGATGCATATTTTTTTGTAATTTTTTTCCAAGTAAATAATTAATTATGATTTTTTTATTACAACTTTTAAAAAATATAAAAGTTCTATGTCTGACTACCTTAACTTGGTCAAAAATTCATGAAATTAAATTTTAAAAACTAAAAATCCTATAGTATGTGAAGCATAGAATATGACACATGTTTGAGATTCAAAAAATGTGATACCGTTTGAAAGCTATAGATGTTTTTCAATCAGCGTATCAATCAGGACTTTGGTCATAATTCAAATAAAAAATGAATAATAACTATTTATTAAATTCAAAGTAAAGCATAATTCATATTGGTGGAAAGCTGAGAATCTCCTTTAAAAACCCTTTTCATTTCATCAATTTTGGGTTAAAAATATGTTGTCAGCCACATACCCTACACATACCCATCATATCGCCACTTTTTGTCCCATCATGATCTTGCACATACCCCAAGTGTAAAAAATATAAGGAGAGAGTGATGTCTAAAACTACTTAAGATAGGGGAGAGAGTACAAAGAAAGAGAGAGTGAAGTATAAGAGATGCCCCAATAAAGGTGATTGGTGTTTGATGCAGAGTTTCTTTTTATGTTGATGCTTTTTTAGAGTTGGTGTTGCCATCAATGATAAAGGGTGATATTGTTACAAGTATGTTGCAGGTGTTTCCATTGATGTCAATAGTTCATTGATGTCAACCTCTAGTATGGTCAAGAAGATTATTGTAGTGTTTTCATTGAAGTCAGCAATGAGTGTGTTGTACTATGTTATCTTTGTAGATCACGGGGAGATTGATTAGTGTTGTAGATATTTTGAAGAGATGATTGTGCTACTGATGATGCAACTAGTTCACTTGCTTTCCAAATTCTTTTGAGAAAATTTAAATAAGAGAGTGTATAGTCTGGTAGAAGTGTATTTAGTGTTGTGCTTCACATTTCTTCATGGATGGATATATGCTTGTGCGGTTTGGATGTGATGATCAAAGGTGTTTAGAGGTGTTATATCTAGAGTTTTAGGTTTTGGATCATCTAGTATAAGAAGTTGTGTTTGATAGTTTTTCTTCCAATATTGCACCACATTTTTTTGCATTCAGTTTCGTGTCTTGCAGATTTTGGAAAATACTTATATTGTTTGTATCTAGGTTCCCTTAGAGTTTTTGGTGCTGATTGGATCTACAATTTTGATTCTTATGTTGGAGTTCAGTGGTAGTTCATCTTGATGCACATGATAAAAGTTTTCTTTGTATCAACTTGTAGTTGTGGTAGTGTTGCATAATATTCTGATGATGCTATAATATTTTGGAGTGTTGTGTGGATTCTACAAGAAGTGTTGCTTTTTGGTCCACATTATTTTTAGACTTGGAGAGGTGTGTATGTGGTTTCTTGTTAGTGCTAGTATAGGTTTTATTAGTACCTGGGAGCTAGTGCTAATTATAGAGGTTGTTAATTGTTTGCGGAAATGTGGTGATGCATGTTGGTGTAGATTTGGGTCCTAGTTAATCCTTGGTGTGGTATGTCTTCACTTCTTTCCACTTAGACCCTTTATCTTCTAATAAATCATAATAATTTTAGGGAGTTAGAAACTTGACTATCTAATATCTTACTGACACCATATTCTAGTAGTCATTCCCCTATCAACTTCACTTTTTTATTTCTTCCCTACCTTTGATATCTTATTGAAATACCCCCCTTATTGATGTTCTTTGGTTGGATCCCTAACACTAGAGGATCCTTCTTTTCACCATCTTCCTTTTCCCCTAATTCTTATATAGGATTTGACATATCATTGACTTCATTTGAGTCTATTCAATTCTCTACCAAAGGGATAAAATTTTATCTTGCTGCATGTGTCTCTAAAACCTTTTGTTTTTTAATATTTATATAAAAAAATAGGGATATGAGTTCACCTTTCTTTTAATGACACGTGCAATTTTAAAGAATGCTTTAGAATATGATTAATATCTAAGATTGAGAGATGTAGAACCTAACTACCATATTTTGTATCTTGCTCCATTGTTTCCAAGTACCTAAAATTTCTAAGAACATCAAATATTTTACTATAGTCCCCTTAGAAACAACAATATACTCATGATTAAAAGACATCATGTTTAAATAAATTTTTGAAACAATGAATCTATCTAATTTTGACACATAAAATTGAATTAGGGCTTACATTTTTTCTTTTAGATTGGATACTTACTTTTTTGTAGTAGGACGAGGATATTTAGGACCACATTTTATGCAATTTATCTATAAATATCCATATTCATAACATGATCAACAATAAAAGGGAAGTGTTTCATAGTCAATCTACTAGATCTAGTTCATATCGCCCATTTGATCTCTTAGAGTTCAAAAAGAAGATTATTTAGATTAATTCCAACACAAAGATAAGTGAAATTAGTTATATTTCTATTAAGGGTTTGGTGGGAAGTACCCAAGGGTTTCTTAATAATCATTTCTATCGATTGTATAATATCAAGCTACCAATACTCCATTGGAAGCAACAAAAATAAATCCAAAAAAGAATTTTGGATGGTAACTCTTCAACAAGATCAAATCCCACATGTCAAGGTTTGATAAATAAGCTTGCTTAGTTGTTAAAATTGGGTCCTCCTTCAAAAATATTTAGCCATCAAGATGATTTCTAAATCACCTTCAAGGTTCTAGTTCTTTCTAACTCAAGCCTCTAAAAAAGGCATAGAAATATGTAGCCCATCAACTTGCAGTTAAGAGAATGCTCTAACACGTATAGGACATCATTATGAAAATATTCTGGGTTAATGACCAAAATTGAGCAATCTTTTCTTTTCTCTAGGCAACCATTAAGTCTTGATTCTCCTCCCTCTTATATTCATTGATTGGAACACTTTGGGGTGAATGCACATGCAATCAAGTGGAGTCAAATGTTCAACATTTAGGTTATAATATTGAGCAATCTTGAATCAAAACAAGTGCTCTTTGAACTAAGATTGATAGTACCCTATCACTAGGCTCATCAGCTAACATGATTAACTCCTCCATCTATTTTTTATTACTTACTAGACTATCTCTTCATTTGTGCCTCTTGTATTATGATTTTTCTGAACAGGTGTTTCATGTTTGTTTGGATGTTGTTCCACATGAGGATGTGTTGATAACCTTCCTTCAGTAATTAGTTGAGGATATTGTCACTAGTAGCAACTTTGGCCATGCCTACCTCTATAGCTCTTTGGGAGATGTCAATAATTATCCCGAATAGATTGAATAGATTTAAATTCTTGAATTGCACATAACAGGAAATTAATCATTTTTGCATTATCAGAAAATGAAGACCCATCCCCATTCAACACATCTTTAAGTGACAAAATATGGGAATCCTCTAGACCCCCAATGGCTACCATACCAGTAGCCACATCTAAACTTGAATAGAAAGTCAGGAAAGCTTAAAAAAACAAAACAAAACAAAAATTATGTGGGGGCAGACCTACACCCTCTCACATTGAGCAACCACCTCCTTGAAGCCTACAAACAAAGGGAAAAAGACCAAAGTTGTCACCAAGCGGGCTCATGGCCCTACACAACTATAGTAGTAGCAGTCTAAACTGTCAAAACCCTCATCTTACCCTCCATCACTCTCACTAACATCCAATTGAAAAATTCCATATCTAATTTGTTATCGATAATATTTGTACACATATTATTCATTTTCATCCTTTTCATAAAATATAATTATTTGAGTTTTACAAATAAAAAACATACGACTTTACAAAATTAACAAACCCTTCATATTAATACATGTACAAATATTATTAAGTTTACAACCTTTTTTACGAGCAACTTTGAAAAGCGCCAAACATAGAAACCATTAACTTCAATCTCCCTAGAATACATCGCACATACATTTATGATACGTTCCCTAATTCTTTTTGTTTTTACTTTTGTTGTCAGGTTGAGTATTTGGACGATCCTCTACATTTCCATTATGTACGGGAGGACCCCCTTGGTCATGTGGAGGGCGAGGAGGAGGTTTCGGTTGACGACGATTCGACACGCTTGGAGCCGCAGCCTGAACACAAACATTAACCAAGATCTCAGAATGAGTTTGACCAACAAAATACTTTACAAATATTTAGATCACTATATACATATTGATAGTCTAAATTAGATTTATGTCACAGATCAGGTCTACATTTATGTAGAAGATCCACAATTAATTATTTGCAATTATTGGTTTGTTAAGTGATTCTACGAAAAAAAAGAGAACCTTAGTTATCATGTAAAGAGAAATATTTACAGTAGAAAACAGTTGAGTTTCTCCTTTAAAGAAGGTAGCATGTGGCCTCCTCTGTAACTCAATGGGAAAGTTCTCCACCGGATTGGCATTTTCTAAGAGAGGGCAGCCAAAACCAAATAACAGAAGATTAGAAAGATAATGAATGATATGTTAAAGATAAATATAACTGAGTTATTCAATGATAGATCATTCGCTTTTTTTGTTCTTCCTTCCGATATTACTGATTGTATTCTAAAAAGTAAACTAATGCCTACTACGAAAATGTATTATGCTGATAAGACAAAAGAATTACCCAATTTCAGAAATTTTCTCTTGTCTGAGCTCTGACCAAACTTATAATACTCTCCCTTTAAAAATCCATGTGCATATCTATTATGAATAACGGTTGCATTTCGCCAAGCACCAGCTGGATGAGTGTTGAGGAAACTGGGAGTCCACATATTCCAGGTGATGCTCATTTTGATGAACTATCACTAGTAACGGTGATTTCTGCTTCTTGCTGCTATTGCAGTTATATAACTCTAGCCATTGTATTTCTACTTAATAGAAATCTTTGTAGAGTACAATTGCTGATTCATGTGCGCACTAAGTTAGTGCGCACTGAGTCTTTCTCAAAAGTAAGATTCCGAAGGAGTCGTGATAGAATAAAGAGAAAACCCACAACATTAAATGAAGAAGGGGAGAATGATATAGAAAAAGAAATATCCAATATCAACTTTATTAAAAGTTTTCCTTCACTCCTGAGCTTTGAACAGTATAGCCGTCTTGAATATTACTTTTCAGTGATGTTGTGAAGCTTGTAAAGATCGTAATTGAGATTTCTACTTCTTTAGTATGTTTTCTTTTTCGCTAATGCGCTTAGTACTTCCAACAGTAGAAAAGAAAAGAATGGGAAAAAATGTCTATTATATGGTTGCGAAGCGTCCCCAGTCCTTGTACGTTTCGAACAACAGCAATCCATCTGGTCACTCACAGATACACGCATTCCATGGTGCATGAATTGAAACCTATTCTGTTTATTCAGGATAATAGTAAATTAGATTCGCAATCAACATATCTTTGAAGGGGTTTTCATTTTAACAGCTTAAATCACGTTGAATTGGTGTATATGATGTGAGTTAAAGACATCAAAATTTATTTGTTAGGCTATCAATATTGGTTGTTAAGTTGGAGTTTGGTGTTTAATTAGTTTTGGAACAGAGAAATTAACTATTAATTTATTTAATGAAAAATAAATTTTGGTGTTTGTTCAAGTGTAAAGTTTAAGTCATTTTGATATAATACAGTTTTATATCTAAATAGTTTAGTTAATTATGAATTTGAAATGTGGAATAAAGAGCTCTTAATGAGATGAGGAATATTGTGGTGTCTATACAATCTTTTGTTACATTATAAACATTCAATCTATCACATTAGCTTATGTTGAATTAAAAATGAAAATGAAATGTGTCATAAAGAGCTCCTAATTCCTTTATGAATATTGGAGTGACTATAGAATCCTTTTTTTAAACTACCTTCAACCTACCGCATTAGCTTATGCTGAGGTAACTTAATCAAGCTTGAAAATAGAACATGTAAAGAGGATGCATCTTTTGTCATGGCGAATTTAACAAAATAATTTTTTAGTCAAAATAATTTTAAGATTCCAATATTTAAATTTTTATATTGATATAAAAGACTGAACCTTAAGTCAAAATATTTAAGCATATATTTGATATTTTTTTATTTCATTTTGATTCAAATTATAGTTAGAAAGAATAAACATGTTTGATTAGTATTGAAGACAAGTTTATTGAGAGACATCATGACCGTTACAAGAAATGGAGCCACTTGCATACCACTAATTGATAAGTTTATTTATTTCATTTTGCTTCAAATTATGGTTATAAAGAATAAACATGTTTGATTAGAATTAAAGACAAGTTTATTGAGAGACATCGTTGGAACCACTTGCATACTATTGATTGATAAGTTTATAGATGATGTATCAATATAAACTCAAATATAATCATCATCTTTTCATTATGTTGAACAATATATATAATAAGTAAAAGTTCACTTATTTTATAAATTTTTAAGAAAGAATCTTATTTATTATACTCTTATCTTAAATAGTGATGACGTAAAGATTACACTTATTTTTAGAACATGAAACATAGATTCCTTGTATAATATACTGAGATCTTTGTGAAAAAAAATGCAGCTTACCATCTTTTAAATTTCATTAGTAAATAACCATTTCTCTAATTTAATTGAAATAATTAGTTGTCATTAACTCAAAGATTCTAATGTATGTTAGATGAGTATCTAAAGTTTAATAAATCTAAGTTAAAGTAAAATATCTTTTTGTAAATCATGAAATTACGTAGGTATAGTGTCCAAAAATATTTAGGTTCCCATTGTATTCTTTTTACATTCCCGTGAATGGAACGAAAGGCAATTTAAAATGACTCTATTCTAATGTGAAGTACAATAATTAGTTACCTAAAAAGTATAATACAGACATATACAACTTTACATAAGTTCTTTTTAGACAAGAATATTATACTCCTCATTTCGTTAAAAATGGAATTTGTGGAGATATTTTCTACCTCCGTAGAGAATTACAAACATCTCCCATTTGAGGAAATTCAATGTACCTAAGAAGAAAAAGCAATCAAGATAAATTGTCTGGATTTAAAAAATGCTTTTTATAAAATTAAAATTTTGTTTTAAAAAATGTATAAACACAAAATATGTTATTTTTTATTTAATTTATAATTTAATATTTTTATCTGTAAAATATAATGTTTTGATAGAGTTTTAATTCATTGAATTTATATTTCTTATCAAAATAAGAATATTTATATATTTTGTGTTTTATTTCTATTTTTTTATTTATAGATAATTTTGCATATTGTATTTTTTTGTTCAATGATTCATTTTTAATGTCTTTATGTCACACCATTTCTCTTGCATGCACACCACAAATCTAAAAAAATATAGACATTCATTTTAATTTTTTGAAATTATATGAATAAAATGCACCTTCCTCAAATAATTTTGAAGATTGATATCATTAGTTATCTAAGTTTCCTTCATTATACCCATTCTAATTCTAACATTAATAATAGAAGGCACAGTGGTTTTAAAAAATGGGATTGTAATCAATGAACAACATAAATGCAATCAATTTTTTTTCTTATTCTTTTATATATAGTTCACTTATACTATAATCCTAGTCTAGAAAAATCTTACATCTATACATAAAATTATTATTCTTGAATTAAATTAGTGCTCTCTCAAATTTTTCTAATTATTTTTAATAAAACTTACATCCATTTAGAGAATTTAGAACAATGAATGTTACTATAAATTTTTCCAAAAATGACATTTAAAATATCATATAAAATGATCCATTGTATTTTCTTGTCATATTGAGGGACTATATATTTTAGCATGGAGTATTTTCTTCTCATAGAGACAAATAAATAAAATTATATGAAAAGAGAACAATTTTCTCTTCACTAAATTTATTTTTCATTATATTCAAAGGAGAAGAGAAAAATTGTTCTCTTTTTATATCCAAGGACTATCTATTAACATGGAGTATTTTCTTCTCATGGAGAGAAATAAATTAAACTATATGAAAAGAGATAAACTTTTCTCTTCTCCTTTGAATATAAATTTATGACAATTTATATGCCATAAAATTATCTCACTCATTGTACTATACTAATATTTGAATTAGTTTTATACTAGAATTAAACAATGCTAAAAATAATGAGTAAGTAGCTTGAGAATTTATAAAATATAATAAAAAAATAATTGTTATATTAATTATTTTTCAATTATCTAATTTACTTTGTTCTATTTGTTTGAAAAAATAAAATAGAAAAATAATTTCTAAATAAATAAAATAATTCAAGATCAATACCTCTTGACTTTTTACATAGATATTTTGTAAGGATAAGTATACTATATTTATTTTAAAACTATTTAAAAATTATTTTATAAACTTACACTATTATTTATTTGTTTAATTTTTTTTTATTAAAAAGAATATTATGATAATGAAAAATAATAATTATGTACTTCACTAAATAAATATATAATAAAATTAACTTGTTATGTAATATTTGAAACTAATATTCAATCATAATTAAATAATGTATATATTTCATACTTTAAATTATTTATCTTATCTTTGAAACTCTAGGTAGCATACATGTTCTTTTTTATAGATGTGATGCTCAAATCTCATATAGATAAAAGAGGTTGAATGTATTTGATTAAATCTAGTTTTTTTATTTAAATTATCTAGGCCAATTGATATATTTATGTAGAGGCCCTTTTAATTTAAAGTTTCACATTCATAATTTGTTTTTGATAAAAGGGATAAATGGGTTTTATAGGGACCCAAAACCACAAAGTCACATTACAAGCAAAGACCAAAATAGAGGTCTGAAAGACAAAAAGGCTGCCATAGAGATAAAAACCAGCTAAAACAAACAGCCACAAAAATCCACCAAAAAACCATCAGACAGTCGGTAAACAAACAAAAATGGGCCCAGCTACAGTTAATCCATAGACTTCAAAAGCTCGTTAGCAACTTCTTCAAGGTCCACCATATCCTGGACTCCCTCCATGAAAATCTGAGTCATTTTTGGGGTAGTTAGGGCTTTTCATTTCATACTTGATCTGGTTCGCTTAGAGATCCCCGCTTCCTCATCCTGGTCTTTCTCCTAATCAAGGTTGACAATCAATGCTCTTTTCTGGGTTTTCTCCAATCTTTCAGACATGGCTTTGATGATTAGAGAGTTATGTCTGGCAATTCTGTAGTTCTGATCAGCAATTTTTTTCATGGTTCCTTTAATTTTATCCAGATCTTTATCAACAGTGCTATCCTTTTGTATGTTATCCTTCACAATGGTATTCTTCTCCACTTCGAGCTGCATAAGCCCCACAACTTTGGCTTCAATTTCCCCGAACTTGCTATGAAGAGATATTTTTTGTCTTTAACTCATTGATTTCATAAAATAACCATTTGGCAGAATTAAATTGGTCCACAGAACCTCTCTTGGCTACTTCAACGAAGTCAAAAGGGGGGTCACAATCAGAATTGACCCCAAAATTAACCAACTTCGCACCTCTGGGAGGGCTATAGTTCTCCTATTGAATATTCTGGGGGTAGTGGGGATCCACAAGACTGACCTCTGCCACTTTAGTGGAAATAGTAGGAGAGTCATCAAGGTAGGAAACTAGCTTGTTAACTAGAGATCTAGAGCCCACCAAATTGGCATTAGGGTTTGTGCAGTCAGGGGCAGGAACAGAGCAGGCACAAGAGGGCTGGGGGATTGGCCAGAGGCAGAAGGGGGGGGTAGGGGAAGTGAGGATTGCTTCACACGGCCATAAGAAACTTTCATCTCAGATATACTATGCTCAATATTGTCCTCGTCATGCTCCAAAGGGGCTATAGGGTTTGATAGGGCAGGCATATTCTGAAAGTGCTCATAGATGAGCCTTAAAAGACCCGTGTGAAGAATCGGGTATCTTTTAGCGCTTCTATTGTGGTCAGAAAAACTATTTCTTAGGGAACAGAGCAAGAAGAAAGGGATGGAGACATGCACCTTATGCTAGAAGTGATTGAGCATCACGAAGTGATATCCATAAACCCTAGTGAAGCAGCCGTCGAGAGTGATGTACTCCATGATAACCTTTAGCACTTTTCTCCATAAAGCTTTTATGGTGTCCGCTTCATAGTAACTGTTTGTTGTCTTGACAAGTTTTTGCCTCTCCTTTTCGGTCTTAGGAAACCTCAACACAACTTTGTCAGAAAATTTCCTGTCTCTAAAAAATGTATGCTCTTCAATCGGGAAACCTGTCACCTCCACTATCAAAGCTTCATCAATCTGAACTTTCCTCCCGAAGAGGAGAACCTCCCCATTATTCCAATTTTTCTCAAAGAAATCAATAATCTCCTCTTGAGGGCCATGGAGTTTCTCGATGAATGGAAGTAAGCCACCCCTTCATATTTTACTCCATGCTTTGGTGTTCTTGGTGTGTGACTCGAAACTGGTAGGTTCAACCCTCTTCCATTCCCCACCCATTTTTGAGCTCCCGGTGCAAATACTGTTGCGAATAGAGAACCTGTTCGAGATAGTTCCTTTGCTTCGCACGACCCACAAAGCGTGCCAAGGTAATAATTTGTTAAGGATTAGATGTTAATAATTATTTACTTTAATTTTTACTTAGATGTTTTTTCACTATTTAGAGGTACTATTTTTTCAATAGTATAAGAATTAATCATAAAAAAAATTGAAGTTTTCAAAAGGAAAATAAAAATAATTACATTATTTTTTATTTCTCATATTACTATATTTTTTTTATATGTGTATTATTGTAAATACTTATTTCAATAATGTTTACATAAGTGAGTTAATATTAATTAAAAAATGAAGTATTCTATAATGATTTTTGATAATTTGACTGCAACAAGACATTAAGAAAAATTTAGAAATGTAGAAGGTAGACATAGAGGAACTAGGTGTGTAAATTTGAAGTTGAACTACCTAGTATAGGGCGTGATGTGCCCTGATGTTTCCTCCTCATTTACAAGATCTAAAAACATAGGACTAAGGTCCCTAATTTTTAGCTCCTATTCTCCCTTTAGTATTATCTAAACTTCATTTGTTGATGAGAAAATCTAGTTTATGCATCTTGAAAAATTGTAGACTCGAATGCAAAAAATGAGCAATTAGTCCTTTATTTTCATGCAAGTATCTTCAGATATAAAAACCTATGCACATGACAAATGGGGAAGGGTTGTTCCATATAGGGGCTTGCCTAAGTCAAGCCCCATATTTGTATTTCATCCTCAATAATGACTACGATGATGTATAAATATAGCTTACCCTTGGTAGTACAAAGGATAAATGACAAACAATTAATGAATTAACTAATGCTACAACTCTCAACTCTATTTCCACATTCCTTGATAGAGTGAATTCATGTACTCATCACCTTCAAGGATAATTTTATTGATTGATTGAAGTCCTACAAATATTAGTTCTCACAGACTAAATATCAGAAAAACATCAATAAACTTACATAAACACATGGTTGAAACTTGACATGTGATGCTTGACATGAATGAATGCTGCTAAATTGATGATACTTTTTCTCTTTTCTTCTCTTGAATTCTTTTTAAGATGCTCAATTTTCTCAATTAAAGTGCCAAAATTAGCATGGTGAAAATATTTTGTATTTATATGAAATTCTTTTAATTTCCCAAAATAAAATGCTAATAGCTTGAAATTGAAATTGGAAATTCAAATAATAAAATACCAACACTTATATATTCAAATTTGGAGCCAAAAGAGGTGGTCTAGGGGTGGTGTTCCCTAGACTAGACTCATCTTTTTTTAGGCTAAAACGTGTCACTAGAAAAATAATAAATGTATAATTTCATTTCCCATGTTTGATTTTCTGAAGATACTTATAAAATTTGTAATAAATGTATGATTATGTCTAATCACATAATGGGGAGCTAATCCTTGTGTGAAATTAAGAAGGGTGGCAATTTTTAATCCCACAATAGGTAGTTGATTTCAATTATTGTTAGCAATTAATTTAAGGTGAGGGCATACATTCCACTATGTGATTTACTTTGTTCATATGTGTTGAACCTGGTGATGCACTTTTTGCATATTGATTATATTTTGTAGCACCTTATCAAAATTATCTGGACTATATTTCTTGATATGGTTGACATGATAACTCACCTAGTGAATATTGGACTTAACTAGCACTTTTGTGTTTTCATTTTCTACTATGGAAAAACCTCACCTAGTGAATGTTGAGCTTCACTATCCTATGCTATTTCTTATCAAAATTCACCTAGTGAATATCATACTTGACTAGTATATGACACTTTTTCTAATGGGTCACCTAGCAAATATTAGACATTTTTAACCTATGATCCATGAATAGCTTGGGTATGGATGCTAGTAACAATAATGTGGAGATTTCTAGTTTGTGATTGTAATACCTCCACCTTTTATGTTTGTATCATCTCTAAAATGTGTTTGCATAATTTTTGAATTTTGTTTGCGTCATTTCATGTTTACAATATGTGTCAGTTTTGCATTATGTTAGCTTTTTGTCTTCATTGTGTATGCTTTGTGTTTTCATTTGTATTATACATCATTTATGTTTTTTCTTTTGTATTTATATTGTTGTGCCATAGAATCTTGAGAGTAGGGGCTAACACATCCCCTAGATTTGATGTCATCATCTCTCTTCAATGTTCAGATAAATGAACCCTTCTTGCCTTATCCTTATTGTAGTTTGAGAATGAGTATAAATTCATACTCTCACTAAAGTAGGGGCTAAATGTAGCATCATAAAATTTCACCCTTGATGATTTGACAATAATTTTAGCTCCCCTATGTGGTTGGACCCAATTGTGATCTTAATTTTCTTATTTTATGATCATATTCATAAAATAAAAGTTACATAGGAAATTATTATTTAATATATATTTAATGACACTTAAAGACCCAAAATAGGTCTAGACTAGGGAACTAGTGCCCTTGTCCAACTTATTTTGGCCCCAATTTAAGTATTTCATTGTCAACATTTTAAAAATTATAAATTGGAATTCATTTGTTAGTTTTCGATAATTAGATAAGAGGGAACTAAAGAAATGCATATAAATAAAAATCCTTTTAACCATTTAAACAACTAAGGAAATTGAATTCATAATTGAGCATCCTATAATTTAGTCAAGAGAAGAACTATTAGAGTTTACAATACTTACAATAAGTCAAGATTTGTATTTACAATGCATTAAGCTTTCATGTGAGTTTATTCATGTTTCATGTTCATTTTTTATATGAACAAGAACACTTTAGACATAAAATTAGGAATCCAATTCAGCTTGAAGGTGATTATTATGATAAATTCAATCCATGGAGAAAATCATATATGAGTGGTAAATTGTTGTAGTTGTTAATTTATCATGTTCTTTTATCTAGGTGCCTCTCCCTGACCTACAGTAAGCACTATTTCACATCATCATAGTTATTGTGGAGGTGGAAACACCAAAACAAGGTTTGATTTAGGGAAATACCTATATGGTACAACCCTTTTATTTGTCTCTTGGGTACAATTGATAGATCTTAAAAAAAATTGGGAAAAGTTTGAGGACTTAATTATAAGTTCAAGAATTCAAGCCTCACATGTCAAAAAATAAGGGAAAGTGAAATTAATCATCAACAAGTGAAGTTTCAACATTGAATTCATAAAGGAAGAATTTGTAGATTGTTGCCATTTGAGATTTGATTTTTTATTTTAAAGATTTGCACTTCTAGGTCTAGGGTGTGAGCATGCTTTTCCACCCAGTTTAAACCTATATTTACATGCTAGGTTGATTTTTCTCTATCCTCTGCTATTTTGTAAGGGTATGTGCAGGATCATGATGGGCCAAAAAGTGGCGATATGATGGGTATGTGTAGGGTATGTAGCTGACGACTTTTTTCTTACCCAAAATTGATGAAATGAAAAGGGTTTTTAAAGGAGACTCTCAACTTTCCACCAATATAAATTATGCTTTACTTTGAATTTAATAAATAATTATTATTCATTTTCTATTTGAATTATGACTAAAGTCCTTATTGATAGGTGATTGAAAAATGTCTATAGCTTTCAAACGATATCACATTTTTTGAATCCAAAATGTGTTACATTCTATTTTTGCATACTATAGGATTAAAAAATAAAAATTCATGAAGTTTTGACAAAGTTAAGGTGGTCATACATACGATTTTTATATTTTTCAAATTTGTAATAAAAAACTCATAATTAATTATTTACTTGGAAAAAGATTACAAAAATATGCATCACATTGGGACATGCGTCCTTTACTTGTATCTGAAATATTATAAAAAAATATAAATTTATTATGGTTAGGGTGGTCAAACAAACACCTACTTCTTATTTTTTTCCTAAAATTTAAGTACTACTGCATTGAAATTTTAAAAAATTTCCAAATAGTTTAAAAAAAAAAATCTAGTAGTTTAGAAACTAGATTCAATTTGCAATAGATTCTATTCTTACATATATTTGAAATGAAATAGATAACTTATTTAAATTTTTATGTCAAGTTCCCTAACTCTGAATTTTCCTATTTTTTTCGCCACTTAAGGGCCTATTTTTTCCATGATGATAATGCACATACCTGCAACTATTTTTTGTGTTTATGATCTAGACTTGTTTTAAATCGTAATTGTTTTTTTTAGTTTCATAATTGACCTAACTAAAAATTTGTATCATCAAATTTAGTCAATTATTAATTAATTAATCAATGCCCAAAGAAAGAACCAAAACCCTAATCCAACATTCTGGCTCTTCCATAGCAGTTAGTAGCCAAGTGGATGTTTGTGATTATTTTTGGTTCCTCCCAATAGGATATAGGAGAAAGTGATTTAAACCCTAGATCCCTTTTTACCACATCACAACTAGAAAGTGCATATAGAGAGGAACCTAATATATGAATTTGAGGTTGATCTAGTAGGACATGGGTGTCAGGAACCCTAGTGTAAAGATGCTAAATTTTAGGATCTAAAAGCTAGTACAAGTGTGGTAATGTCTGAAGGTCTTTAACTATGAAAACCTAGATATGATGTTTTAAAGTTTGTGAAAAATCATCATTCCCTAATTTGATGGTGAAAGGTGCTTGAATACTTGAATTAGTGTTTTTGATTCCTTGAGATCTCCAATCCACTTCAAACAACTTTAGACCTATAAGATATAAGGACAAGGTTAGAAGGGTTATATCATATAGTGGCTTGTCTAAGTCAAATCCCATTTTGGTGTTTTCAGCTCAACAAATGGCTATGATTATAATGATACAATGAATGTGATCTATGGAGAGCACAAACAAATGTCCAAATAAATGAATGATAAATAACAAAAATGTAACTTATCACTCAGATCTACATACCTTGTTGGATTGAGTTTACTTTACTCATAAGATAAAATGATAGATAAAAGGATGGTTGGATATCATGCAAATGTTAGTGGTCATAACAATTATAAAACATAAATATAAAACACATTTAAATCCATACACATGGATTTGTTGACATGTTGCAGACTTGTAATTGATTTCGATAATGTTGTAGATATTCTTCTTATCCTACTCTTGAAATTCTATTAATTTCCTTTAGGATGCTAGAGTGATATTGAGATTTCTTAGCTATTCAAATAGAGGGAAATAGTTATATTTATATGAGTTTCAACATATTTCACAGTAATCAATATGATTAGTGGTCATAGGATTTTTAATCTATAAAAATAATGATGTTGGCATTTAGACTATAAATTTAGGGTCTAATTAGGTTAGACAAGGGTGTTGGTACTCTATTACAACACTATTTATCTTTTAAATAGTTATTTAAATAAATATTTAATTAAATCTATTGGATTTGAATTAATTTCCTAAAAACAACAATTAATCAGGTTAAAAAAAAGTGTAACTAGGCACATGTAGTTGGGATGGAGCTAAGCATAGTGTGAAATTGTCAAAGAGGAAAATTTACAATTATAAATTATGCTACATATATTAATTAAATTCTCATAGTTTATCAAATATCATTTTAATTTCGTTTATCAATATCTTGTTTACCTTAATCTTAACAATTCAAAAAATTGAACTATTGGAGGCTAGACGTTTCTACCCCTCAATCAATGCTAACCACATGATTCATGACATGGTTTAATAGCCTCTCATAGATTCTTAATCTAGGATGGTAGTGGATTCCTGACAAGTCATCCTTTTGGGAATAACAGTTGGATCAACTTCCAACAAGTGGTATTAGAGTGGGGGTTGTAGGTTCAAATCTCATGGTCATGCTAGAGGGGGATTTTTGGAAGCTTGACCCTTCCACCCCTCAGTCAATGGTGACCATGTGATTCACAAGATGGTTTAAAAACCTCTTGTGGATCCTTAATCTAGAATGCTAGCGGATTCTTGACAGTTCACCCTTTTTGGAATAACAATAAGCTCAACTCCCAATATGACCATCCCTGAATAGTTATTAAAAAAAGCATCACATTGAGAGCATATAATCAAATTATAATAGTTTTAGATGTATTTAAATTTTATTTTGTCAAACACCATGATTAAATTATCCTTAGCAAGGATCCATGCGGAATTATTCAAATTATTATCTTTTTGATAATCTTGTATAAAAACAATATAAGATAAATAGTAAAAATCTTCTTTGAATCACTACTACATATAAAATTATTTGTTCCAACAACTAGATATGTGTACTTTAGCTAACATTTCTAGTTTTATGGGTCCTTCACATAGATGGATCCTCCATTGACTTCTTCTTCATCACTACCTACTAGATTCCTTCTTCACTACATGAAGAAATGTTAGCACTTGAGGATACTTTAGATGATGGTCCTGTTATTCAAGCACCAACCAAATGTCCTCCCATTTTATTTTTCCTACATGCGCCCACAATACTATTAAGGCGGCTATACCTTTAGCTAGTGATCTTATGAGTTATTTCTACAATCAAAACTAGTATTTTAATTTGTGTTGTATATACTAAATTGTAGAGTTCTTTAGAGGCTTTTGATATTCTAGAGAGGGATTGTACTATGCGAGAGAAGTATTATTATTTGATGGAGAATAACACATGGGATTTCCTCTCTATTCCTAAGGGAATAGATATGGTATGATGTATGTTAATTTTAGATAATTTTATAGAAAACTATAAAGCTCATCTTATAGCTAGGGATTTTTTAGTTCTGAGAGTATTGACTACTATAAGATTTTTTCTCTTATAGTTGAGATGGATTTTATATGCCTTGTACTTTCTATTTTTTCATCCTAGAGATAGATGATTTATCAACAAAATATGGAGTGTTATTTATTTCATGGTGATCTTCATGCATAGATCTGCATTGAGTAGCATCCAAGATTCATGCAAGATACTTCACTTTTATTTAGGATTTGAAATTCATTGTATTTAATAAAATAGAACCCTTGGGCTTGATATGAGAATATTAATGGTTTCTTTCTAACCTTTAGTTAAATTCATTATCACTTGGATAATATAGTGTATATTTAGAAACATGGGGATGAGATCTTGATACTAATAACATATGTTGATGATTGGATTCTCACTTGTAGCTCCTTGCCTATGATTTAATATATTCAAAAAACTTTGATGGATCACTTTGATATGACTAATTGCATGATTTTTCATTATTTTCATGGTCTTCTCGTCTTACAATCTAGCACTCTATAGCATAGAAAATTGGTAACTCTTGAGAAAAGAGACAATTTCATGCTTAATTTAGACCTACTTTTGAGTACCCATGCATCATTCATTCTTAAAAATAACATTTATAGGTCACTAAGACCCATTATTTTTTATCTAAAGGCTCATTTCACTTGAAAATCATCTAAATCCTAACAAACAACACTTAATCCACTCATATCCTGAAAAGCCACCTCTAAAAACCACTAGAGGAACCCATTCACCACCTTGGGCGAATGACTCCCCTATGGTGTGACCCATTCACCAAGGGTGGTGAATGAGTCCCTTTTGGGGGAAAATTCAATTTTGAGTAGGAATTTTATCAATTAAACTTAATTTTTTTGGTGGATGTCAGCCTCTTAGGTCTAAATAACAGGAAAATTAGGTATTGATGCCTATAAATACACATCCTAGGTCATTTTTCATATCTCTTAGTAATTTTCACAAAGAAATTTCAAAAGTAAAATATTAATAATCTTCCACAATAAGTTTCATTAGTATTTCTACAACAATGTGGAAGCTTTAGGGCAACAAAACTAGGGATTTTGTAGGTCTTCAAGCTCACTTCTTGTTCAACATTAAACATTGTAAAGATTTGATGATGGATGCCTATGGTGAATCATGGAGAAATCTAGGTTGAGGAGATGCAACTAGCCATCAAATCACACCTAAAGACTTGTTTTCAAAGTGATTCATCTTCCATTTTCTCTCTATCTTCAAATTTAAGGTTTGCATTACATTTTCATGTCATTAACATCCATTTGATATGTTGTAGGGTTTCTTGGATTGAAGTCTTGCATCATTCAAATCACATTTTTTCATCTTATTCTAGCATATTAGAATAGGTTTTTGTCTTACTTGAAATTTTCCTAGTCTTTGACACACTTAAGGCTAGGGTTTAATGCATATTTTTATCCATTCAAGGTTTGATTACCAAATTAGGGGTTTGACCAAGGAAAGTCCCCCATTATACCACAAACTTTAAGCTATTTTGTAGGGATTTTCCAAGATTTTGATTTGGGTTTCCATCCAAAGGTGTTGTGCAGGTGACAAGGGACACATCTAAGATTTGAATTTCTAGAAAACTAAAAGAGGACCGGTTCACCATGGATGGAGAATGAGTCCCCATAGAGGTGACTGTCAGAGTTAAATGCAGATTTTAGTACCCATTTAGCATAAATTAGTTTTTGGGTAGAAAACCCTAACTTGGGACTGATTCGTCCAGGGTGGCGAGTGAGTCCCAGTCAATGTCAGATTTACAAGTGCACACATTCTAAGATAAAACTTTCTGTTTAGTTCTATTTGCATTTTTGTCCATCTTTTTAAGATTTTTGCAAACATCACTGTATTTTCAAACATTACATATTTCATTATTTTTGCATTCATAATCAATTAATTTTATCAATCAACTACATTTAGATCATTTCATTTAGTCATAATTCCATCATACATTACTTAGTTTGAGTGAATCACCTGAATGTTGGGGTCTATTTCTCTCCTTTTAGGTGAAAAACCCTAAGAGTGCAAGAGAAGTACACAGATTACAACCTAAAATTGATGGTTCATTTTGGTGAGCCTGCATATTGAACATATTATATTTTTTATTTGCATTTTCATTTGCATCCTAGGACTTAATTTCATTAGCTTTTGCATTGTTTTTGCATCCTAGGGCTTACCAAAATTGCATTAGTGAAACTATCATTTAGAGGTCCTTATTGCATTTCATTTTATCACATCATTACAAAATTCTACATTTCCAGTATTCAGCTAGGCTGTATAGAGCCTAACACATAGAAAACATCAAAAAAATTAGAAAAAACTTGAAAATTTCTCTCCTAGGACTCATTCGCCACCTTGGGCAAATCAGTCCCAGTGGACTTTTTTGCATCAATATTTCCAGAATTCTATTTCTGGTTTTACACTTTTCTATTTCAATTCAATTATTTTATATTATATCTCGAACATTTTCATAAGCGTCATTTATTTTCATGGAATTTATAGATAGCTTTAGATTTTTGCAAGTCTCATTTTCAACTTTAGTTCATAGTTCCTTTAAATCAAATTCGTCAATACATAAAAACACAAAACCACAAACATCCAACTAAGCCTTCAAAAAAATGATTCAATTTAGAAACACCATCTCATCCAATCCTCTTAGTAGCAATGATGTACACAAGTTAGAGGAAGCCCTTCAGGACTTCCTCTCACTTACCTCATCCTCTAAAGCTTGCCATGAGAAGCCTCAACCAATTAATGATAACTTATCTCTCAAATCTTTTAGTCTCGATGACTTTGACTTGTTAGATGAAGCCCTTCAAGACTTCATCTTGCCTATGTCATCCACAAAGGTTTGTAGTTACCAACCTACAAAAAAGAGGATTAATGTCTCTAAATTTTTCCATGAGAAGCCTCAACCAATCGACGATAACTTATCCCTCACACCTTTTAGTCATAATGACTTTGAATTGTTAAATGAAGCCCTTCAGGACTTCATCTCATCTAAGTCCTCCACTAAGGTTTGTTGTGAACCATCTAAAACTAAAGATGTTAATGTGATTCAACCTCAACTCATTTTTTAGCCACCTTCGTATAAACTTCATCTTTCCAATAAACCCAAGTATACTCTTTACCCACCTAAACCTAATGTGTTCTAGCAATCTAGTAATATTACTATTGCTCATACATATAGTACTCGAAACAATCCACAACCACCACAATTAGCCCCACCCTCTTTACCTTTACCTAATCCGCCTAGTTCTCTTTGCCTTCCCTCACACACAAAGGAGTACGATCTTGTTGAACAACTCAAGAGTACTCTTGCAAAGATTTCCCTTTGGGATTTACTTCATAATTCACCAAATTACAATACTATTCTTCAAAAAACCTTACAACACATTGCAGTTCCTCCTGGAACAAATCCTAATGATGCAGAGACTTTAATACATGGAATGAATAACATTAATCTAGACATTACTTTCCATCAACATGAGCTCCCTCCTTTAGAGTTATGAAATCAAAATGAAGCCTTTATGATAATTGTTCAATTCAATCGAATAGGTATTAAATGAACCCTCATAGATAATGGTTATGCCCTCAATGTGTGTAGTGTGAATCTTCTTGAAAGATTGCATGTTGACAAGTCACAAATCAAACCTGATTTTTTATCCATTTTAGGATTTGATAATACAACAAAGCAACCACTTGGTGTAATCACTTTGCCTATTATAGTTAGGGTAGTTACTTTGCGAACTCCTATTTATGTCATGCCTTATGATCTTTCGTATATCTAAAGGATTTTTTTTCCTCATTCATTTTATTTTTTGGTTTGCATAAATGTCTCTGGTGTTAGGTGCACCCACGCTCAAATAAAATATCGAAAATATGCACAATGTGCCACGTGGTGGTTGTCCAGCTTTTCCCTTTTATGTTCGTTTTGGGAGGAGGTTCGATACATGTGTTTGCTTGTTGGACTTTTCCCTGGGACCTATATTTGCAAACTCAGGAGTTTCTTCCCTACTAAAATGTCATGGTTTATGTGCACTACCTATGAAAATGTCTAATTGGGGAGTTTGTCTAAGCTGGCTAGCCTTTCTTTTCTTCTCTCAACTTTTGGGACAAATTTTTTGAGATGGCACCTCGTAGTAATGTGATCTATCAATTGTGTTTGTTCTAAGGCTATTGTTCTTAGGATCTTATTGTATTTGTGTCTTATCTTTGCTAAAATACATAGAGAACGTTAATGTAGTAGCTGAGGAGTTAATGCAAAGATATTTTGCGGCCTAACCAAGAGTCTATGATTGGATCGTGTGCTATTAGCTCTCAACACTTGGCAGTAATTACTTATTGTTTTAGGTGGTGTTTTATTTCTTTAGCAGCTATAAAAGGATGGTGATGACACCAGAAAAGATTAGACTTTTGGATAGAGACTTTGATTTTTGATTTTTTAGAAGAAGGATTTTCCAAGAGGAAATATTTTTCTTTAGAGAGATTGTTTCCTTTTAAATTTTCTCAAAGTATGAAGAACTATTTTTTCATAAGCAAGTTATAGAACTACTTTATTTTAGAAAATTATATCTATTAAGGTTTAAACTATTATCAGATTGACACTCGACCTTTGTTTCAAATTTTAGTTTTAATTAAAGCATGAACTATTGAGGGGAGTTTATTGAGACTATGCATGTATGGCCCTTTTCAATCTTTCTTTCTTTATATTGTTGTTTTGAATGAAACACTATGCCTTGCAAGCTATATTCAGGTAGTTTAAATAGCAAATTTCTATGCTTTATGCTTGTACTGTGGAATAGTAATCTTGGGACAAATCGGACTATGTCATTGGACTTTTCTGTTATCTTTGAAGTTGTTATTTTTTTGTGCTATGTTCTATTAGGAGATAAAGTTCTCATAATTTCTGAAATATTATTCTTTTTCTTTAAAGAATTTTATGTTTGATTAGACCTCAATGAACATTACCTGGGGAAAGATTTGAAAGTCTATATTGTACTTGAAGTTATCCTTGTTGTCTGTTCTCTTTCCAACAATGAGGGGTTGTGGCATTTTGTGTCCTTTATATAAATCATAGGAATAATTTGAGTTTCAAATGTTGTTAAAGCTTTTTCGATGTTTTATATTTACATTTCTCTTTCTCCCTTATCTCAAAACCCAAAAAGGAGAGCCGACTTTGTATAAAAAACCTAGAGATATGCAATGAAATGTAATTTGTCCCCCACTCGCTAAATTTCCCATAAGACTGTCAAAGAGGCACAAGCTTTGATGATCAATAGTTCTTTTTCTGGAATGCCTAGTGGGAATGAAGCTTTTGAAATACCTGATTAGAAGTTAGAAATATTTCTTAAATCAGGCTACGAAAGGAAACTGGAAATTTCATGCCCAGAGTCCAAACAACAGCATCCTTGAGAAGTCATTTCCAGTACTTTCAATTACCTACCTCAAATCATAGAAGGAGAATAACTACATGTTTTGTATCACCTACAAGGATTAATAGAGCAAGAAGTTAGAGCCCATTATCTAGAGCATTATCTACTCCACTTGGAGGCTTAAATTTCCTGATAAGATTGCCTATATACCCGATTCACAAAAATATTTTCCTCATGGCTAAAGTACCTCCTCTTGCTCCTAGAAACTTCATAACATGGGACAATGGTAGTCTGTTACAACCACCCACACCCCTAGATGTATAGCCTACCATACCAGCTAATTCCCTTAAGGATATCCCAATATTTTATGGGGAGGATTTCAAAACCCCTTCCAAACACCTGCAAGATATAACAGAGGTATGTAGGGTACACAATATATTGGAGGAGAACATCGCTTTAAGATTGTTGGCTACCTCTTTTAAGGGAATGGATCAAGATTGGTATCAATCACTAGCCTCATGTTCCATTCTTTCTTGGGACCAGCTCAAGTAGTGCCTGTTCAAATAATACTCGGAAAAGGGAAACCATTCTTCACTACTACAACAACTAATCACCATCAAGAGGGCCCTGCATGAAGCCATGAGAGATTTCAATACCAAGTTCCTTTAGACCTAGCAAAGGATTCCCATGACTGCTCAACCCTAGGCTACAATAACGTTCATGTTCTATCTAAAGGCCATCAATCTAGACATTGCACTTATGGTAACCGCTATCATTGGGAACACCTTGCTTGACGCATACGAGATGGTGATGTGCATAGAGAATAACCTGATCAATGCTAGGAAACTTCTTCCTTGGCCACCAATGCCAGTATAAATGGAAATCTCTAAGAGATTCCAAGAGGAAGCTAATCCAAGCACTCTCACCACACATTTGAAGCTAGTCGCCCCACAGCTTATGAATGAATATCCTACCACTCAAATGAACACATCAGGTCTCTCATCAATGGTGATAGATATGATTGATATAAAAGATCTCATGTAGACTTTTACTAATGAATTAGTCATTATCAAATGACAAGTGACACCTCCAAAAAGGACCACTTAGGTCTATGGTGGAGGAAAGCTGCCTTACCAACATAATTCATATCAAGGATCCTATAGATTAAGAGGTCAATAGGCATCATCAACAAATCAGATAGTTATAGTTGCTATGCCATTACAAATAGTCAAGAATAGCCTGAATAAAGAGATAGTCCTAAGCTAGAACAATTTGGTAGAGGACAAAAATTCCTGGTGCTTCCCGTGTAATGATAGCCATATGCCCCAAAACTGTCAAAGGGGGAATATGCAGCAAAAAGTGGTAGAACAAAGGAGTAAGGGTATGTTTTCAAGTGTAAACGAATATGGGTCACCAGAAATGGAGAATGCTCATCTTAGGGCACAAATGAAAGGTATGTCCCTTGAAAAAGAGTTAGACATTGCACCTGACCAAACTCTTTTCTCATGGCTAGAGGAAGATGAGGTAGTAATTACAAACGAAGCTCTAAAAATTGAAATTCCACAACTTCAATCAGATTACAATACAAGATAAAAAAGAAGGCTCATAGGAGAATATGTACAACAAGCTTTTCCACATCCGTAACCACATCAACTATCTCCTCCAGAGAATTAGGCTTCACCTCCCATCATCTGACCTAGTTCATGGCCATATAATCAGCCATCGAGGGAAAAGGAGGCAAATAAAGTACAAGGTCTAACCCCGATGGAACGTTTTCTCTTGAAAACAAAAGAGATACCCCTGTTTAAGCCAAAGACCCAAATAGTCGAGATGCTTAACATGGTGGAGCAGTTGAAGGAGGCACCTACCAAAATTTCATTGTGGGATTTTATATCAATTCTCAAGCAACAAACCCTGCTTTAGGAAGAATTAAAGGTGGAAGGATAAAATGTGCAAGAGAGGGCGACTCAGTTGAACAATCAAAGTGAAAATGATATATCTGCATTTCCCCCTTAGGCTCCAAAATCAATGGCTTATACAAATAATGCAAATAGAATTATAGAAAATGAGGTAAGAGGAATAAAACCCACACCTTTCTTTTGTACAATTATAATAGGAAATAAATTTGTTGTACAATAATATAATTGATTCAGGAGCTAGCACAATCGTTATGCCCAAGCAATTGGTGGATGCTTTAAAACTCAATTATGAACCCCTTGAAAAGGGAAATATGCAACTTGGTAGAAAGAAAGTCCCGACTGTTGGTCAGATAAGGGATGTATCCTTGACTCTCTTCTCCTACCTGAGCTAGACAATCACCCAAGAAGTAGTAATAATTGGCATTCCACCAGTTTTTCAGAATGTGGTTATCAAGAGATTTCACCATAAAACTTGGTGGATACTTGGCACTTGATTGGTCCCACTTCATATTGCGAACCAAACATGGAGCAAAGATGAAGATTCTATCTGAATCCTTGCATGTTGAACATATTGCAAATGATGCAAATCTATGCTTCAGAGCTGTCAATACCCCAAGTTTCTAACAGGAGAGATACTATGTGGAAATTCCTACAGAGGAAGAAGGTACAAATGAGCGAATTTGAGAAGAAGAGATGCTGCTAAATCAGTTCATTGATTCCAATTCATTTGGAAACCTCTGCATAATAGGGATAAACACCTATGTGTTTTTTGATGGAGATTGGTGCTTTTCAAAACTAATGAAGAGTCCAAAGGAGCTTGATGATCTATTTTATAATTGTATATGGATCGTACCCTTTGATGGTGTCAAGTGAATTTTTTTCCCCACAGTACATGCCCAATTCATATTTCTAACGGGGCCAAAATACCTCAGAGCTTATTGTTTTCAGTCTCCGTGATTTTCTAGTGATATTTGATATGAAGTATTGGTCAATGGATTGGATCCAACAAAACAAATAGGTGCAGGTGTGAAACAAGCTGTCAGAAATTTAGAATTGATTGAAAGCTAGAATTGGGGGCAAGTAACCACAACAATACAAGGCTAAGATGCCAAGTACAAAAGGTAAGGGACCTCATCAAGGTTTTGGAGCTTTCAGATTCAAGGAAATCCTTGACATCAAGATAACATCATTTGACATATGTTTCTTATCAGAGCACATTCATAATCAATTTTCAATCAGACAAAGAAAACATTCTCCACTGTTTCAAGGGATTATAGCAAGATTAGTGTCAGAAAGGAAAAAAATTAGTAGTTGGCATGAGGACCTCTCATAGGAATAAAAGAAAGCTGAAAGAATTATGTTGCAAATATGATCTAAAAGGGTATGACCTAGGTATATTCCAACCGATGTCCACCTTAGAGAAAGGGCCCAGTTCAGCCGACCAAAAAAAAAGGATAATCTACTCGAAGACTAAGCTTTGAGTTAGAAAACACTCGTTGAGAGAAAGGTCAAATAGAAGAAAATACCAGAGTAAGAGAGGTTCATTGGAACTAGGATTTAACTACTGCAAGAAGGTTTGGATCCTTCTCCATAATGAGAAGGTTAGTGGCTATGCATTGCGAGTAGATAGTGTTTGACGTGTGTGTACTGGGACCCTCCCTATAGTTCATAAGGGGCATACATGAACTGAATGCCAAAGTTGGTTTGATGAATGATCATTTCATACAAACATGTTCACCCTGGGTGGCCGACTCCCAAAGTTTTCTTTCCAAATTAAGTATTGCCACCAATCAAGTTCTTAGAAGATCATGAATTTTTGATCCAAACATCGCTTCCATCAAAGCTAATGAGATTATCAACTGCCACCTAATTGTTGTAAAATGCAACGATCATTAGATGATATTGAATAATAGATTCATCAAGATCAAAAAGGATTTTTCGGTTGTAGTTGGTTTCAGGTTGCCTCCTCTTCTCTCACCAGACAAAGACACACTAACAATGGAACAAATCAATGAGGAAATCTGACAAAATATCCAAACCACTGTTGAACTTCCAAGCTCGAGTGTTGTACCCATAGTGGATGATTTCGAGCGTGAAATCCATCCTCTTTCTTAGCTCTATTATCACCTGGGTGCAATCTCTTCCAGATCTAGGGCATCATCTCTTTCAAGGAGATTTTTGATCTCGAACAAACTTACAGATAGATCTAGACCCTTGTTTTACCAACTAATCCAAATTAGGAGGCTCAACACACTGCTTTTGTCAAAATCCAGGAACAGCCAAAGGCCTAGGTTTGAATCTCCATAGAAGCGAAGACCCCTATGAGTCGCCAAAACTGTAAATGTTTTTTTTCCTCAGTCCTTTTATTTTTGGTTTACATAAATGTCTTTGGTGTTAGGTGCACCTGAGCTCAAAAAAATATCGAAAAGATGTGCAATGCGCCACGTGGTGGTTGCACAACTTTTCCCTTTTATTTTCCTTTCGGGAGGAGGTTTGGGACACGTGTTTGCTTGTTGAACTTTTCCCTAGGAGCAATATTTAGAAACTCGGTATTTTATGCCCTGCTAACACGTAATCTCCTTATCACAGGTTATATGCACCACCTATGAAGATATCTAATTGGGGAATTTCTCTGAGTTGGATAGCCTTTCTTTTCCTCAGTTTTTGGGATGGAAGTTTTGAGATAGAACCTAGCAGTAATGTGATCAATCAATTGTGTCTATTACTAGGCTGTTGTTCCTAGGATCTAATCATATTTGGGTTTTATCTTTAATAAAATATCTAGAGAACATTAATACAGTAGCTGAGGAGTTAATGCAAAGATCTTTTGTGGCCTAACCAAGATTTTATGATCAGATCTTGTGCTATCAACTGTCAACACCTGGGAGTAATTAATTTTGGTTTGAGGCGGTGTTTTATTTCTTCAGTGGCTATAAAAGGAAGGTGATGACACCAAAAAATATTAGACTTTTGGATAGAGATTTTGATTTTTTATTTTTTAGAAGGATTTTCTAAGAGGAACTTCTTTTCTTTAGAGAAATTATTTCCTTTTAAATTTTCTCAAAGTCTTAAGAACTATTTTTTCAAAAGTTATAGAACTAATTTATTTTGGAAAATTATATCTATTAAGGTTTAAACTATTGCTGGATTGGCATCTGACCTTTGTTTAAAAGTTCAGTTTTAATTAAAGAATGAACTATTGAGGGGAATTTATTGAGACTATGCATGTATGGCCTTTTTCAATCCTTATTTTTTTATATTGTCATTTTGAATGAAACACAATGTCTTGCAAGCTATATATTCAGATAGTTTAAATAGCATATTTCTATTCTTTATGCTTGTTCTATGGAATAGCAATCTTGGGAGAAATCAGACTATATCATTGGAATTTTCTATTGTCTTTGAAGTTGTTATTTTTTTGTTCTATGTTGTATTAGGAGATAGAGTTCTCATAATTTCTAAAATATTATTCTTTTACTTTAAGGAATTTTATGTTTGATCAAACCTCAATGAACACTACTTGGGGAAATATTTGATAGTATGCATTGTGCTTGAAGTTAGACTTTGTTGTTCGTTCTCTTTCTAGCAATAAGGGTTGAGTTGTTTTGTGTCCTTTATATCAATCATAGAATAATTTGAGTTTCAAATGTTGTGAAAACTTTAGTGTATCACCTTTCATATTTTATATTTACATTTCACTTTCTCCCTTATCTCAAAACACCAAAAGAAGAGCTGACTTTCTATAAAAAACTCGAAGGTATTCAGCGAGATACAATTTGTCCCCCACTCACTAAATTTCCCATAAGATTGTCAGAGAGGCACATGCTTTAATGATAAAGAGTATAATCTTCTTTAAGGAAGACCATGGATTCATGAGATGAATGCAACCCCTTCAACCTTTCATTGTATAATGAAATACATCTATAACAACAACATTTATCAAGTTGAAATAGACCCTGAGCCTGAAAGTCACTTACACCTTGAAAAAGGAACCACAAGTCCTTTGAATACGGGTATGTCCAAGATCATCATGGAAAAAATAGGACCCTAAGTGGTGAAAAATTTAGAAAAAGCAGAGTTAGGAAACTTGACATAAAAATTTGAATAAGTTATCTATATTATTTCAAAAAATATGTAAGAATAGAATCTATAGAAAATTGAATATAGTTTCTAAACTACTAGGTTTATTTATTTATTTTTAAAATCTATTTGGTAAAAAATTGAAATTTCAATGCAATAGTACTTAAATTTTAGTGAGAAAATAAGAAGTGTTTGTTCGACTACCCTAACCACAATAAAATGATAATATTTTTTTATAAGATTTTAGATATAAGTAGAGGACTTATGTCACAATGTGATGCATATTTTTTTGTAATTTTTTTCCAAGTAACTAATTAATTATGAATTTTTTATTACAACATTTAAAAAATATAAAAACTTGTATGTCTTACCACCTTAGCTTGGTCAAAACTTCATGAAATTTAATTCTTTTTTTTTAAATCCTATATTATACGAAGCATAGAATGTGACGCATGTTTCAGATTAAAAAAAGGTTATATTGTTTGAAAGCTATAGATGTTTCTCAATCAGCCTATCAATTAGGACTTTAGCTATAATTCAAATAGAAAATGAATAATGATTATTTATCAAATTCAAAGTAAGAATAGTTTATATTAGTGGAAACTTGAGAATCTCCTTTAAAAACCTTTTTTGTTTCATCGATTTTGGGTTAAAAAAATTCATCAACCACATACCATACACATACCCATTATATCACCACTTTTTGGCTCATCATGATCTTGCACATACACATACATTAATTCCAACATCCAATATTGAACCTCTTGAAATCAAGCAACAAGATGAGGAATCAATATCTAAATTATTTGGTGATGACTGGGGATCCTTAGAATTCACACCTTCAGTTATGGATGAATATAATTCACAAAAATAAAAGATGAGAAACAAGAAAAACCAACCATTATGTCGAATTAGAATTTAGAACACTCTTCTCAAGCATCTATCTCCTCTACTTTGGAAGAAACTACAATGTACACAATTTTTTTTGATGAGATAGATTATCAACGTCTACCTAATCTGAAGGAAATGGAAAGATTTTATGGGAAACACTATGAACTAGTGAAACAATTGGGATATACTAGGAAAGGTGGTGGAAAGCATGAACAGGATATTCGTGTCCCTATAGAACCTAATACACAAGAGACAAAAACTAGTTTGCAATATTCTTTTTCTAAGGTGACAAAACCTACTCAACGACTATCCTTGAATATCAACACTATTACATGTAAAACAAACCACAATCTCACATTAAAACATCCTCAATTGTTTGATATGAGCTTATATCCATCATGGGAGTATGTCGAATGTGATGACACTCTAAAATAACTATTAGGAGTCTATGATAACACATCCTCTACTACTCCCATAAAACAGGTTACTTGTGTTGTGATAATTACCAAGCAAAAGGATAGTGATATCATTGAAGAACCATATGATCTTGAAGTTCCTAAATCTAATGCACTCCCCTTAGGAGATTGAATTGATGTTCCCATCGACATAGATGATAAAGAAAAAATTATTACAATTGGGAAGTGTCTTGAAAATGAAGAACAAGAGGACACTACAACTTTACTTCATGATTTTCTTGAAATTTTTGCTTAGAAATATTTTGATATTCCATGAATTGACCCAAAATTTGTGACACACAACATCATTCTTATTGAAAATGTTGAACCTATTCACCAAAAGATACAAAAAATGCATCATAACACAGCCTTGCATGTTAAATAAAAGATTGAAAAACTCCTTGATGCGAGATTCATTCGACCTACTGATTATTCTCCTTGGATCTCAAACATTGTCGTAGTTGCTAAACCCAAAAATTGTATTACGATATGATCATATTTTTGTGACTTGACTAAATTCTCTTTAAAAGCTGATTTTATGCTTCCTAATATAAACATGATCGAGGATTCAACTATTGGACATGCTTTTTTGTCACTCATGGACAAATTTTATAGTTATAATCAAATATTTATCAACCCATAAGATCAATTCAAACCTAAATTTACAACTGTTTGGGGAACATTTTGTTGCATTGTGATGCCTTTTGGATTAAAGAATGCTGGTACAACTGAGCAATGAGCAATGAAATTAATATTTCATGATTACATACATAAAATCTTGGACGATTACGTTGATGATATCCTCGCTAAACCCTGAACATGACAAGACAATGTAAATGCTCTTCAAAAAATCTTTGAGAAAATATGTAAATATAACATGTGACTAAATCTGAAAAAGTGTGTCTTTGGTGTAGATAGTGGGAAACTTTTGGGGTTTGCCATATCTTATAGAGGCATTGAGGTGGAAACAAAGAAAATTGATGCCATTATTAACATGGCACCTCCTAAGAACATTTCTCAATTGTGCAGATTCCAAGACTAAATTCAAGCTACCCATCATTTCATTGCATCTTTAGTCGATCACACATTACCCTTCACACATCTTCTCAAGAAGGATGTACATTTTTATTGGAATGAGGATTGTAAATAGGATTTTGAGAGCTTAAAGGAATACCTTGTAACTCCACCCATTTTACAACCTTTTCTACCAAACAAACCATTTATCCTTTACATAGCCACATCAACCCATGCTCTTTCAACATTGTTGGATCAACAAGATGATCATGGAAAAGAACATCGTGTCCATTACATTAGTCATACTTTAATGGATTATGAAAACTGATACTCACTAATTGAAAAATAATGTTTAGCTCTTGTATTCACTACTAGTAATTTGTGACATTATTTACTAAATGTTGAAATACAAGTCATCACAAAATTTGATCCCCTTAAGCATTTTTTTTAATAAAACTAATCTCTTTGGATGCTTAGCTAAGTGGGTGATGTTGTTAACTAAGTTTGACCTTAATTTTGTTTCACAAGAAGTAATCAAAGGACAAGCCTTAACCAATCACTTAGTTGATGCCCCTTCTCCTCTCGCTTTACCTAATCATGACTCCTTTCCTAATGATAGTGTCTTGACTACATATGTTAACACATGGGAATTATATTTCAATGGATCGAAGTGTAGAATAGGTTCTGGTGCTAGAGTGGTATTAATTCTTCCCAATGGCAAGCCTATTCCCTTGTCTTATCAATTAAATTTCCTATGTACAAAAAACACAACTGAGTATGAGGCATTAATCACAGGATTGTGGGCTACTTTAACCATGGGTACCAAAGATATCAAGATATTTGGTGATTCACAATTAGTAATCAAACAAATCAATGAGACACATCAAACTAAACATGACAAATTATCACAATACAAGGATCATACAATGAAACTATTAGAGAATATTGAATCATTCACCATTGATAACATCCCACGCAAAGAAAATCAACATGTGGATGTAATAGTGAGTGTAGCCTCTCTTGTATCCCCACATGATCCTCAAAAGACTTCACATTTGTTATTCATCCAATCATGAAACCTTCTATTCATACCCAATTAGAAGACATTTTAATGACAACTCAAGATGACTCATGAGAATGGTATAACACAATATACAATTATTTAAAAGATGGTACCATTCTCAAGCCCACATTGACACACACTTGAAATCATTTACGCAAACTAGAAGCCAAATACATCATCCTTGCTAACATGTTGTATAGAAGATCCTTCAATGGTCTATTACTAAGATGTCTTAGGGACTCTGAAATTTCTATAGCCCTTGACCAGGCTCATGTTGGTGCCTGCGAGGGTCATTTTGGTGGAAGATCATTAGTGCAAAAACTCCTTTGTATGGGATATTATTGGAGACATATGGAGAAAGACTACTTTTCTTATGTTAAACAATGTTACAAATGTCAAGAACATAGCAATTTGATTCATTTTCCTGCTTCTGAGCTTCGTTCCCAAATTCCCATTTGTTCATTCTTAGTATGGGGATTGGATCTTATTGGAAAAATTTCACCACCCTCTTCTACTAGACACACATTTATAATAACCGCAATGGACTATTTCACAAAATGGGTGGAAGATATTCCTCTTCGATCTACAAGTATTGGAGGAATTTTTTATTTCATATTGGAACACATAATTGCTCGCTTTAGACTTCCTTCAACAATTGTTTCAGAAAATGGAACCCCATTTAAGAATAATGATGTAAATATTTTTTTGAAACTTTAAACATTAAACATTGATTTTCCACACCATACTATCTGCAATCCAATGGACAAGTAGAAAGAACTAATAAAATTCTTGAACGAATCCTAAAGAAAATTGTTAACAAACATCATAAGGATTGGAATATGTAATTACATTATGCACTTTGGGCTTATCGAATGAGTGTTAGATTATCCATGGGAACTACACCCTATAACCTTATTTATGGTACTAATGTGATCATGCGCTTGGAGTTAGAAATTCTTACACTGTGAATTGCTCTTCAAGACCTTATTGATGAAGCCACTTATAAAGACCAATGATTGCATCAACTTGAAATGCTTGATGAAAAGCGGATTAATGCTCTTGAGCATCTCCAAGCTTACATTAAACAATTGCAACAAGAACACAATACTCATATCATTCCTCACACATTTCGTAAGGGTGATTTTGTACTCTATGAGAATCAATGAAATACTCATGCTGACCATGAAGACAAAGATAAAGTCAGCCCTAATTGGTTAGGTCCTTACATAATTGATACCAGTTATGGGTCTAGTGCTTACATTTTAATAGAGCTTGATGGCACACCCCTTAAGGAACCTATTAATGTTGTGCATTTGTGTTAGTATTACCTCTAGTCTCTTTGAATAGTATGATTGATAAAGTAGTGTTGTCTAAAGTTATATGGTTATATTCTAAATACTTTCACATTACTTTGCTCTTGACAACTGATCATTTGTTTTTCTTGAACACTAAGGTAATTATTTAAGTTCTTTTTATTTAACTACTTTAGGTTTCATACTATTCACCCTTGTATTATGTTAAGGTCGATCCTTATATACATTATAGGTGTATCTAATTTAACATACCTTCATTAAAATAACAATGTTGTATCTAAAGTGAATCTGGAATATGTTTTACATTAGATCACATCAATTATGCTAAATCATGTAGATATTAATTAAATATTTTTTCAAGTTATTTAATTAATCACATTGCCATTTAACATTGAAACACATTAATACATATTGCCAAAAAATCACATGCTCATGTATATATATATCAAAAATTTTATGTACATCTCACCATCATATACACAATCACCAAGGTTTGTGAGAACTAGACCCCTCAAGCTTTGGTGCCAGTGATCCGATCCTTGGACATCATGATAGGGTTGTGAGTGATCATGCTTATGATCCACCAAGACTAAGTGTATACTCCAAACCCTGTACTCGTCTAATAGCCACAAGATGCTCCTCTTCCTTCTGATCTCTCTCTTTTGGTAGTTGTGCTAGCTTTGCATGCAGTCTCTACACTCTCAGCTTGATGAAGTCATCTTCTCATGCTCTAATAAGGTACTTGAAACCTCACGAAAGGTCTAAGTGACTCTAATTCCTCCTCCATAATCAGTGGGGGCATGTAATTAGGGTCCATGTCCTCCTCCTCAATGGATTTAGGCACTATCTCTGCGACATCCTAACGATAGAACTCTCGCCAGTCTCTCATCACTCTTAAGGGGTAGAAACAATAAACAATCAATAAACATTGTCAATATATATATAAAGCATAAGCACTAAATTATATGCATAAAATAAAATATCATCACCAATATCTCTAGTCAGATGAGAGATATAAACCTCATCCTCTTTGGGAAAATGGATCTGCTATAGCTATTGCATGTGATCTGGTCACATGAGTATGAGATGACTCTCCCCACTCATGTCAATCCTCTACCACTACCTCATCACCCTCACCTAGGGGTGGGTCATCCTCATACTCTTCCTCATCCTTATCATCCTCTCCTCCATCATATCCCTCATAGTCAGGATCGACATATGAATCATACTCATCATCAATAACATCAGTAAATATATTTGCAGCCTTCTATCATAAAGCCTCAGCTCTATCCTCTAGCTCATCTCCCTCATTTGGTACTAGTTCTTCATCACCTATAAGGACATCCATGGGAAATACAAGAGCTGGCTATGTCATTGACCACCACTCCTCATGCTCATTTGTGCTACCAACATCATCTGCATCAAAGAATGGTGGTCGATTGTGATTTGAAGAATCAAAGTCACTCTAGAAAACATGGTCTATAGTGACTTGAATGGTATCACCTAACCTCTAAGCACTTTGCACCAATTTTGTAATGAAGGGGCATAACCTTGGTGGTACCCGAACCTACCCAAACTATCGAATGACTCGACCATAATAAAAAGGACATAGAACATAGTAATTTCTACCAACTAAGAATCTATTCATCTACATCCTCCTCAATTGTCTTGTGGGATCAGGCCATTGTAGTTTCAGTAGATAATGTCTCCAAAGGATCTCATCCTCCTCTAGTTGGTCAAATCTCACCCTCAAAAAGTGTAGGTCTCCATACTTCCACAAGCGTCATAGAGGATAGTCGAAGGCTCATGGATATCCTAAAGCTATAGCACATGGTAAATTGATAGGCATGGTGCATGTAATATGCTCAAGTAACCACACCTGTAGAAGCGTGTAGTGTACCATACTATCTATCTCTCAATACATAAATTGACCTAGATCATAATAAACATGCACCAAGATACATTGTCCCTAAGCATAGACTATCTTGTGCTCTGCCATCCCATGAATCAAGTGAACCAATCCTCCATCCATGTGTGTTGATCATCCATTTGAATTGAGTACCAGAGCCACCATATGCATAATAATCCATCCCACTATGGGGGCTCGTGAATATAGTAGCATAGGAAGCTCAATTTGTGCTCTCACGTTGTCATCATTAACAAGTCCATCTAGGAAGTACAGCATGTCCACCTTATTCTCATGAAATGACCAATCTCCTAAAAAATATACCCATTCTCCCTAAATAGGAACTTACAGAATCCATTGTACATCCTCTAAGGTAATGGTCATCTACCCGGTTGGGAGGTGAAACATACCTATATCAGTGTACCAGCACTCACATAGGGCCATTAACATGGCATCATGGTATCTCATAGGTAGCATCAGATATGCCAAATAGATGCCTACTTCCTACATATGCTCTATCTCTGATGCTGACAATGTTGGAGCTGGATCTCTAAGAAAGCTAATCTATCTCACCCTAGCCGATGTCGCGACCGGGCAAGTACCTATAAAAATCATAATAATACGCTCTAAAAATTCATCTAATATCATTAATTTTTACATTATTAATCATGCTAGTGTGTTAAAGTCCTTCTAGCGTACTTTTCTAAAGGCCCTAAATACTTTAGAACCATTTTGGAACACTTCACAAAGAAATGGGATACTTTGAAAACAAAAGGGACACTTTGCGAAGAAAGGGGACACTTTGAAATTTGTTTTTCCAAGATCCTAAATTAACCTATACATGCATTAAAAATGATTAAATCAATACAAAATCACTAAGCGAAAGTTGCAAAATTGACTCACCTCATAGTATAGCTTTTCGCTCACTACCTACTCTGGAAGCTCATCCAGTCATGAAGCCATCTAATCCCATCTACTCAGCATCTTCTCATCTCACTCATCGCTCTCACGCTACAAGAAGGTAAAATGTAATAGTAAGTAACAAATTACTCTCCTTTACATCTTTTCACCTATTTTCATCACTTTTACTCTTCTGCATTAAATTAGGGTTATTTTCTCTTAAGAGTTAATAAAGTGCTTTTTCTTCACAACAACATAACAAGAGCTAGCGAACTCTATTTTCGATGCCATTTGATGTGTTGGAATCGTGATTCCACACTTGAAATCATCAATTGTCTATTGATATGAGGCATGGTACTTGGAAATTCCCTACAATATGACTATTCCTTATTCAACATGGGTAGATTGCTACCTTGATTCCACCTCCATAAAGCAAGCGGAATCAAGGGGGGCATACATCTACCCTCAAACTTGATTTCTAGAAGTTATATTAAAGGTTTTTTGGACAATTAATGAATTTTTGTTGCAAGATGCAAAATCTAATGTTGTGGTTTTGCAGATAACTACACTGGGGGCTTCATTCTCCCACATTTTTGACTGAGTATCTTTTTATGCAATAAAGTGCATTATTAAGAGTCCTTCAGCTTACATATGCACGTAGATTCATATGGGCACTAAAGTGGGAGCTAGATGTGGTGTAGAAAATTGGACACTCTTGAGAAAAGAGACAATTTCAAGCTTAATTTGGACCTACTTTTGAGTATGCCTACATCATTCATTCTTCAAAATAGCTTTTATAGGCCTCTAATACACATTATTTTTGATCTAGAGGTCTATTTTAGTTGAAAATCATCTAAATACTGACAAACAACACTTAATCCACTCATATCCTGAAAACCCACCTCCAAAAACCACTAGAGCAATCCATTCGCCACCTTGGGCGAATAAGTCCCCTTTGGTGGGTCCCATTCACCAAGTCTGTTGAATGAGTCCCTTTTGGGGGAAAAATCATTTTTGAATGGGAGTTTAATCAATTCAACTTAATTTTTTTGGTGGATGTTGGCCTCTTAGGTCTAAATAATAGGAAAATTAGGTATTAATGCCTATAAATATACATCCTAGGTTTTTCTCACATCTCTTAATCATTTTCACAAAGCAATTTCAAAATTAAAGTATCAAGAATCTTCCACAATAAGTTTCATTAGTATTTCTACAACAAACTTGAAGCTTTAGGGCAATAAAACTAGGGTTTTTGCAGGTCTTCAAGCTCACTTCTTGTTCAAGATTCAACATTGCAAAAGAGTTGATGATGGATGTATATGGTGAATTATGGAGAAATATAGGTTGAGGAGATGCAACTAGCCATCAAATCACACCTAAAGACTTGTTTTCAAAGTGATTTGATCTTCCATTTTCTCTCTATGTCCAGATTTAAGGTTTTCATTGCATTTGCATGTTGTTTACATCCATTTGATTGTTGTATGGTTTCTTGTATTGAATTATTGCTTCATTCAAATCACACTTGTTCATCTTATTCTAGCACATTAAAATAGTGTTTTGTCTTACTTTAAATTTTCCTAGTCATTGAGACAATTAAGGCTAGGGTTTAATGCAATTTTTTATCCATTCAAGGTTTGATTACCCAATTATGGTTTTGACCAAGGAAAACCCCCCATTAGAAAACAAAATTTAAGCTATTTTTTAGGGATTTCCTAAGATTTTGATCTAGGTTTCCATCAAAAAGTGTTGTGTAGGTGACAAGGTACAAATTTAAGATTTGAATTTACAGAAAAATGAAAAAGGACTGATTCACCATGGATGATAAATGATTCCTATATACACTTAAAAATGGTCATATCACATTGTCTGGTAATTAATTAAATATTTTTAATATTTAATTAAAATCTTTTGATTCTATCTACGTATAAATAAATTTAAATAATTTATTTATATTGTTCATGATTTCATTTCGATTAAATATTTAATCACCTTTTCATATTCATTTCTTAATTAATTAAATAAATGTTACAATTTATTTATATTAATTATCATATAATCTTAGTTTGAATATTTTATTCAAATAAAGATTAAAATATTATAATTCTTCTAAATATCATTTATAATTAAATATTCCAAAATATTTGATTATTTCTTCTAATCTAATATTCATTTTTAAATCATTTCAAAATTCCTCTAAATCAATTCAAAAATCTATTCATAATTAAATATTTCCAAAAATATTTAATTAAATTCTTCTAAATATTTCAAAAATCTTCTAAAGTCATTCATGATTAAATATTACCAAAATATTTAATTAATTCTTCTATAGTTTTCAAAAAAATCAAAAATCAAATATCAAAAAGCAATAAAGGAAATTAAATAAATTTAAATATTTATTTAATTTGGGATTTATCTTCAACTCCCGGGAAACAAACTGCCAAAACAGAAAATTAAATTTCTCTGTTCCTGTGCAAGCTTGTTCCCGTGGGTTGAAGACAAGCTTCCATTCTTCTCTCCAACCTCTCAACCTCCTCCCTTTTCTTCTCAACTTCTCAATCTCTCACCATTCAAACATACCAGACAATTCACAGCCGTAGATTCTTGCCAGCCGGGATGAAGCCTGCAAAAATCTATAAATACAGCTGCCGGGAGCTCCAAATCATATAGAATTTGAAGCAAGAAAACTATAGCCAAATTACAAGCAGCATTAGCATTCATAGAGTATTATCATAGCAATAGTATAGCAATCATAGCAATAGAATCATGACTCATCTCATCTACAGCCCCTGTACATAATTACAACCCCTGTCCATCTTCACCATCATTTAGGATAGTTTTCCTTTGCATACTCGTTCTGCAGTAGTCATTTGGAGAAGCTCACACAATCTGAGAGCCAGAAAGCTTCAAACCAATCTCTGGAGATAGAGAAAGACGGAACGTTCTTGAAGAATTGTTATTTTATAGCCAAGTTTATTTCAAATTTTCTTCAATTTAAAGTTCTGTTAATAGTGTTTTGTTTTAATTAGATTAACAATAGAATACACATACACATTTTTGGCGCCACCGTGGGGCCTTTGCCCCTTTTTTAATGTTTTGTTTTTTTTTTTGATAGGTTACAGAAAAACAGCCGGATAGCGCAGACGACACGTTTTCGGAAAACACTTCCAGTTTTTAGCCGTGATAAATCTTTCAGCGCCCGTGACTAATCCTTCAGCGCCCATAAAGTCTGTTTCAGCGCCCTTGAAGTATTTTTCAGCGCCCGTGACTAATCCTTCAGCGCGTGAAATCTGTTTAGCGCCCGTAAAATCCTTCAGCGCCTGTAAAGTCTGTTTTAGCGCCCTTAAACTCTGTTTCAGCCCTTGAAGTATCTTTCAGCGCCCGTAATGTTTATTTCAGCGCCCATAATATTTCTTGCAGCGCAAATTTTTAAAACACTGTAATCTGTAATCTGTACTCGTAGTTTAGTTTTAACTGATTCCGACGCAGCCGCGGACAGTTAATAATCTAAGGATAAAATTAACCAATCCTAGGGTAGTCATCTTAAGGATAAAATTAACCAATCCTAGGGTAGTCATCTAAGGATAAAACGAAGCAATCCTAGGGTAGCCATTTAAAGAAAAATGAACCAATCCTAGGATAGACACATCATTTTTCAATTTTAGCTTAAAATGAATTTTCTGTTTATGTGAAGCAAAATCTTCACTTAGTTTAGAAAATTTCAATTTGGTGCTTAAAATTGAATCTAGTGTTTGCTTTGTTCTCAAGTGATAGGCCTATGCTCTCCCCTTAACTGGGTGATCAAAATGCCAAACTCACTTATTCCTTTTTATGCATCTTTAAGTTTTATTACAACCTTGTAGAGAGCCTGCTCTTGTGGGAAAAAGTACTCACCCAAGAGGAACGACTCAAGTGGGTTCAAGCCAAAGCCAGGCTATTCCACCCCACTATAAAATTTAAAGCAAAATTGGGGAAACCCTCTTTTGACGGTAGTGTGCATGATAACCATCCCCAAAGCCTTTGTTCTAAAGGTAGGGAGGTCTCTCGAGGGAGTTTATCATTTGCCGCACCGAACGGAAATCCTTACTACGAACCTAGTGTAGTAGCTAACCGAGTCAGTATCCAAACATCATCTCAATCACAGTGCAGGGGAGGGAAGAATCTACCCCCAAGATACTCACCATATAACTGCCAAGGATTGTTTGCTCAGGGGATCCGGTATCCACTTCCGTCACTCTGAGTACGCACCTGGAAAAGACAAAAACACGGGCGCCCTTTCGGGGGTGACACGGCTGTGTGAGTCAACGCAGTTTTAAGATGTGGGCTGTTGATTGCTATGATGACCTACTTGAGAACTAAGAGTGAGTCTGTTTGAAGTGCTTGTCATGTGTAAAACCTGTTAAAACAATTTTTGAAAAACATTTTGGTTACACACTTGATGTTTAGCATAGGACTTAAAAACAATTGTTTTCAACTTGTTTGATGTGTTTTCACTACATTAATTTAGATAAAGATCATCCAAAGCACTCATTATCATATTGATCAATCTCATGTTACGAGATTGGAAATCTACAAAGTTTGTAAAAAAATCCGTTTCCAAAAGGATTAAGAAGCCAAAGAAACCTCTCAACCACAAGAAATTATTGAAGAAACAAAAATTCTTATATCAAAGTCGAAAAGTTTTACTTAAATATAGAACTTTTCTTCATAGGTATCATGATTGTGTTAGAGGTCTTTCAGATGATTATGCCATAGAGCCTTTGTATTCACAAGCTTATTTTCAAAGAAGAGCCCTTTCTCAAAGGCATAACCATAGTCAACGCATCCGTTTTAGTTATATTCCCCAACCAGCAATTGAATACTCTACTCGTCCAAATCAAATCTTACAATAGAGAACTTAGAAAACATTGGGCATCTATCACAAAATCCATCTTTTTACAAAGCCATGATCAAAACTTCATAAAGTGCAACAACCATCCTTTTCTAGATCTTTTGCTTATATTCCCACCAACAGGATTTTCATCCTTTCACTTAGGGAACAACACAAGTTACAAGATTAGAAAATTTCATGTAAGTCATAGAATTTTCATTCTATCTTGACCTTCATACATACCACATCAATTGCACTATTTCACTCTTTTGATCAAAAGTGAGTAAAATTTTGATACAAATCTATGCCTGTCTTCACGAGATCTCAAAAACAAATGGAAAAAGACGAAGGAGAAACTACAACTAGTAAAATGGGTGATCGAAATGAAAAAGAAGAGGAAACATTTAATATTGATGAGATAACGGAAGAAAAGCTTCAAGAAGCAGAACAAGATCCTAAATTCCATACTCTTATGGAGAGAATCCTAGAACGTAACAAAGAAAAATACTTCCTTACATTAGCTAATCAAGGAGCTAAGTTGCCTCACACCTTTGACATAGAGGGGATTAAACAAAATCCTGAAAATCCTCCTAATGACTTTTAAAGTTTTAATCAAATGCATCAAAGAATTACAAGGAAAAATAAAGGAAATGCAAGGAGGGTACAACAAAGAAATATAAGTTTGGAATGGCATCCAGCCTCCCAGATAAGTCCTGTTCACACGTCCCCACCAGCTCCTGCACTGCAAAATTCCTGGGCAGATAGGGTATAATGGAAACCGCATCCCAGACCATGTTAGATTCCTAAAACATGAAGCCCTGAATTTGCCCTCATGACAGATACACTTGGATGCATTATCGGCTCTGCCCAGGCTAGACAAACCATGGGAGTGGCCAAAAATCACCCAATCTAACAAACTCTCGAGAAGGATAAATCAGCCTATCCCCAAATAACAATTTCACAATAGAGTCCTCAACATCAAATAAATGGAATGCTTGATCTTTGTAAAGTGAAACAAAAAGCAGAGAACCTACTACTTTACAAAGATGGAGAGAAGGTTATTTTACACTCCATATTCTCGGCCCCATTCCCTAAAAAGGAAAAAAGATGGATATTTTTATCAATAGCCTTGATCCAGAATTAAGTTATAGGCTTAACCTTCATTGTCCTCATAACTTTGAAAAACTGATTGAAAATGCAATCACCATTGAAGGGGCCTTGGTTAAAAGGGGAGTGATAAAACTTGATAATCCAAGTACATCAAATCAAAACAACGATAAAACAAGGTTTTGGAATAGAAAAAAAAATGTTGTTAATGATGGTATAGTGGATGCAAATAATTTACGAACAAGACCATCCGTTTTCAATCTATCAAGTGCTCCAAGAAACAATTCACAAGGAAATACAATACAACAAGGAAACAACAATCAACAAGGACAAATTTCCAAGCAAGAGAACATAACCAATCAAAATACCAATCAAAATCATGGTAATTTCAATAATAATCTTGGCAATTCCCAAATATCAAATCCGTCTAGACCTTCATTCTTTTCAAATCGACGGACTTTTACTGCTTTGGGTCAATCTCTTGAATCTGCTCTCAAGGAACTTCTTGATAATAAAGTTATCACTTTGCCACCACAAAGAGATTATGAGCCACGAGTTAAACCAACATCATGGAATGACTCGTATTATTGCAATTATCATCGATGTAAAGGCCATAGGACAAACAATTGTCAAGCTTTGAAAAATCTAGTACAAGATTTAATTGATAATGGTACTATTACAATTGAGGGACATCATACCAATGATGATCATCAAGCATTCAAAGATCCTTTGCCAAATTACCAAAAGGGGGAAACATCGGATACCAAAGCCAAAAGCATACATAATGTTGAAGACAATATAATCCGCCATATTTACACAGATGATAATCGGATTAATGTTATCAAAATTAAAGAAAAACAAGAATATCAACAGGTTAATGTAACAACAAGAGGTCAAGCAAAGGTTGTTTTAAAAGGAAGTTCGTCTAAAACAACTATTTCTTCTCCAACTCAATATAATCTGGTTGATCAATTGAGAAAAACATCAGCTCAAATTTCTATTCTTGAACTTCTTAAAATATCCCAAATACACAAAAATATTTTAGAAGAAGCGCTTGTGAACACAACTGTTGATACTGATCTAGATGCAAACATATTTCAAGCCATGGTAGGACATTTGTCTTCCCCCACTTGTCTTTCATTTTCCAATAAAGATGATGCTTCTATGACACATCCACATAATTCCTCGCTCTATCTTGAAGTCATGATCCATAAACATCGAATTAGACGTGTCTTAATAGATGGAGGAGCCGGTTTGAATATTTGTACCTTAAAATTGATAAATGCCTTAGGAATTTCAGAAAATGAAATTGATTCACAAAGGAAGATAACTATTAAGGCATATGATGATGAAGAAAGAGCTTCTAAGGGATTAATATTGCTACCTATCAGAGTGGGACCTGTTGTGAAGAATACTTTTTGTCAGGTTCTAGATCGAGATTTGTCTTATAACATACTTTTGGGTCGTCTGTGGATTCATGATATGTAGGCCGTACCATCAACATATCACCAATGTATCAAGTTTCCATATGATGGACAAGAAATAACCATACAAGCTGATTACAATAGTACCCAAACTTGTTCCAATCTTAGGGTGAGTCAAGATGTCTTTGTGCCACATAATAGAGAAGCTCTTGTTGTTTCTTCTTCTAATTTACAAGTCCAATTGCAAGAATTGACAAACAATCTTGATACTAAGCTGAAGTTTAAAGACAAAGGGGTAGGTGAATATTCACTATCTCTTTCTACTTTACCTCCTTCTCCAAGATCACATGGATTACCAACTTTATCAAATCAAAAGATTGCAACTGCTTCTACATCTCAAACTTCTGTGCCAATCACAAAGTTTGATGGAAAATTCATTAGAGCTAATACCACTGAAGAAGAAGCTGAAGATAGGGACATCCTAAGCTAGCTATACAAAGATGAAAATGAATCTCTCTTGCACATTAAGTTACCTAAAGAACAATATGGTAAAGGGTACGCTATCATGCAAAAGATGGGTTATGAAGGAAATGGTGCTATAGGGAAACGAAGAGAAGGAATTGTGGAACCAATTCAGCCTATTTCAAAGCATTCAAGTGATAAAACAGGACTTGGATATGGTAAAGATAAAGAAGAACTTACTTCACAGCAGACATCATTAGTTCATAAGGGAGAATCTGTGTCAGATAAATCTCATGAATCAGTTTTCCAATTGCAAAATAGTTCAGATACTGATTCTAATGAATATGAATGGGACACCATTTATAA